>OY757018.1:101754136-102274139 GCA_963580285.1 Lucinisca nassula
GACATGACATTGTCCTTTGCAACCCTATCTTTTCTATTGAGATACTTTGGAGTTTGTTCGGAAATAAAATCTGATTTAAAATTGATATATGAAAAACAGAATCTTACACTCGTGGTCATTTCATATAAAAAATGTTTTACAAAACTCGCCAGAAGCTTGTTTCATAAATTTCATACTAGTGTTCAGTCGATGGCACCTCAATGCAAATCCCAATGCTTCTGGCAAAGCCAACTATAACGCTGATCTTGCATGCCCTCATTATGTAAGGAAGCCATGTACCAAATTTATTTGCATTGTGGCCAGTGGTTTAGGAGAGGATAGCGTGATCAATGGATGAATGGATAGACAGACAGATGGATGGAGGGACAGATTCACAATATCCTCAAACACATTTCTAAAAGCATGGGGATAATGAATATATATGGTTTAGGGGACTGGGATCTGAACAGTTTCTCCGATATTAGGCCTTTTATGAAGTGGAGGGGTGGGGCATGGCCAAGGCGCAAATGGGGGACCCCAAGGTTGGTGTCACTGAATGCGTCTTATCATAAGGAGTAAGAATATATATGGTTTAAGGGTGGGAAGCTGAAACGTTTCTATGATGTTTGGCCTTTTATGAAGTGGAGGTCGGGGGATGACCTCAGCACACCCTGAGGACCCAGTGGTTGGTGTCATTGAATGCATCTTATCATAAGGAACAAGAATATATATGGTTTAGGGGTAGGGATCTGAATGGTTTCTGAGATATAAGGCCTTTAATGAAATGGAGGGGATGGGGCATGGCCCTGGCGCACCCTGGGGGACCTCCAGGTTGGTGGCACTGAAAGCTTCTTATCGTAAGAAACAAGAGTATATATGGTTTAGGGGTGGGGATCTGAATGGTTTCTGAAATATATGACCTTTTATGTGGAGGGGTGGGGCATGGCCCCAGCCCAACCCAGGGATAACCCTAGTTGGCATCTCTAAATGCTTCTTACCATAAGGAACAAGAATATATGTGGAGGGGGTGGGCATGGCCTGGGCGCACCCAAATCTAACTCTGGTCTTGCGTGCCCTCATCATGTAAGAAAGCTATGTACAAAATTTGGTTGCATTCTGGCCAGTGGTTAAGGAGGAGATAGAGTGACGGATGGACAGAGGCATGGAGGCATTCATAATATCCCCTTACGCTTTTTTAAAAGCATGGGATAATGAAATGGCCACTCATGTAAGATCCTCTTAATATTTTGCAAACCTAAATGGCTGTGAAATGTCATGGGATTAATCATATACATGTACCGTATTTACCCTAAGTATTCGGACACCTCAACTCATCTGTCCTAAAATTTGAACAAGTACAATTTACTACCTGATGTTGTGTCTAAGAATAGCAGGATGTGTGGCAAACAGTGTAGACCATGATTCTGCAGCATCTCATCTGGGTCTATACTGTTTGCTGAGGCCTGTCTGTCAAAATACATATGATAAATATGGAAAAACGGACCAACATGAAAACAAAAAAACTACAAGTATACAACTGAAGAATATGAAAGGTATTCTATCTGTCAATTTGCCACCACCACGGAAGCAGAACATGGACAACCAGGCCAAATTTATAACAAAACTGAGACCAACAAACCTTAAGCTCATTTCTTACAACCTACAATAACCAAACCGTAACTGTTATACTGAGTTTTAACCCATAAAATGCCAATCACAACAACTGCCGTCTGCCTTGCCGTCTGCCGGTTAATTTAAAAGTAATTTTATGCCAACAGTGTGGACCCAGATCAGACTGCTCCTATAGGAGCAGTCTGATCTGGGCCCACACTGTTTGCCTGTATGCAAAAATATTTTTAAAAAGTTTGCAAGAAGATTCAGCAGACGACATAAGCAGATGGCATTTTCAGATGTAGGTTTCCTTGGCAGCTTAAGGGTTAAGCTTTGAAATAAATTATTCAAAAACATCTGGATTACCATGAATGACATCGTTTGTTTAGCTATGTATCTCTGAAATTAGGATAGAATAATGCACCTTTGCAAAAATATGTTATATTCATGTGTCTTGGAAATGATTTATTTATTCCAATTACTACAGCCGGCCCCTGCCCATCAGAGCTTCAAGAAATAGATGGGCTGCATGATGCTTTCACGCAGAGCTGAAACCGTCTGCACAGGAGTACTGGTAAACTGCTTAGAGGATCTAAGCCTGCCCAGGCAAAGCGGTGGGAGCCAGACCGTTCATGCTTATAAACCCTATTGGTTTCATTGGGTGACTGGGCTTGAGATGTCATTTCATCTCAGTGTCGGGTAAAAGTCCCACAAAATTGGAAGCAACCTCTCCAAAATGACCTATACAGTGTTGATGGGGACGTTAAACCTCAAATTCTAACACAGCGCGCCTATATACGCAATGGAAAATAACTGTGTTTTATTCTACAACAAATCACGGCAAGGAAGAGCGTGACGAGTGAGGTCATTAAAAACTGCAAAGTTATGACGTCACTAGTCGATTTCCTTGACGTTGGACGGTGTAGCGTCATTTTCTCGCATCAAAAACGTTAGAAAATGATATAAATGCATGTGTTTCAGTCAATAATTTTAGCGGGATTTCTTCTTACAATGGCGAACTGTTGTGAGAATTTGAAGGAAACAACAGCATTATTGCCGAGTTTCAGCGTGTTAGAATCGAAATAGATCAGCTCTAGTCTGTGATTTGTTGAGTTATAAATCACATTTTGTCGGTCAGTTGTAAGTAGACAAAACACGCGCGCTACGCGCTCATGATTTGTCTACTTTACAACTGACCTCCAAACTGTGATTTATTACTCAACAAATCACAGCTAGAGCTGATCTATTTCTTAATCAAACAAACAAACAATTACTACAGCTGTTCGAATTTTGTGTCCAATAGAACTCATTCTTTGCTTTAACCATATTTTATGTAGGAACCTCCAAGAAGTGGTCCCTGTCCATCGGGGCTTAAAGAAATAGATGGGCTGCATGACGCTTCCAAGCAGAGCTGAAACCGACCCGCACACTGTACTGGTAAACTGCTTCGAGGTTCTAAGCCTGCCCAGGCAAAGCGGTGCACGTCGGACCATCCATGCTTATAAACCCTATTGGTTTCATTGGGTGGCAGGACTTGAGATGTCATTTCATCTCAGTGTCGGGTAAATGTCCCACAAAATTGGAAGCAACATCTCCAAAATGACCTTTACAGTGTTGACGGGGACGTTAAATCTCAAATCACACACACTCCAAAATGAGAAACTGACAAACAGTGCGACCTAGATTAGATGCCACAGAATGAGACATCTCATCAGCGACTTCATCGCTTGCAAAAACTTCAGCTATTTTCTGAATAAACTAGACATTTTTTTTTAGAAAAATACAATCATGTCCCCTCACCACATACCCTTTCAAAACAAGCTTAATTTAATAGCACAGCTGTGACCTTGAAAATAAGGTCAAGGTCACAAAAACCTTATCAGTTCTTAATCCTGTCCCAATGTTATATCCATGTAAATTTGAAAAAGATCCACCCAGTAGTTCATGAGATATACTGCACACAACCTAAATTTGGCCTAAATTTGACCTACAGTCGAACTTCGATGGCTCGAACCCCTTTGGGACCATGAAAATTTATTCGAGACAGCGGTAGTTTGAGCCACTGAAGGTCACTGTCAAAAGGCATAACGAGATACTTTTGAACATCTTTCGTTGTTAGATAATGAAAATGTTTGCTGTGTATGCTCATTAGAATCGCCTCACCGAGGCGATTCTAATGAGTACACACAGCACACATTTGCAAGATAAAAGACTAAAATCTCCTTAATAATCCCCAACCCTTTCTTATCTTGAGGATTTCCCTAGGGGCTCAAGTACGAGTTCGACCCAGCCATGGGAAACGAGCCATCGGTGTTCGAGCCATCGAAGTTCTACTGTATTTAGCACTTCTATTACTGGTGTTCTATAGCCCCCGACAGTCAGTGTTTGTGGTGTATCCCATAAGCCCTCAACTCTGATTCATCACAGTGCTTTAATTTGATTCACTTGTTATAGTTACTCCCCTTTATCTGGAGCCATGCATAAACTTTGATAGCTACGAGTGATCTAAGCGTTAACTAGCACAACTATAGTTGCTGGGCACCAGTCAACCATAGTCTGACCATCCTAATAGGATGGTCAGACTATGGTTGACTGGTTCCCAGTTTTCCCTGAAGAACAGCAGAACACTAGAACCAGTAATTTTGTGATCTAAGCATTAACTAGCCCAACTATAGTTGCTGGGCACCAGTCAACCATAGTCTGACCATCCTAATAGGATGGTCAGACTATGGTTGACTGGTTCCCAGTTTTCCCTGAAGAACAGCAGAACATTAGAACCAGTAATTATGTTTCGTTGGCATTGATTGGTTGCTTCTTTTACAAGGGATTAAAGTCTAATAACAGTAACAGCAACTTTAGTCACACTATTTAATGCTTGAACTCATTCTACAATTACTAGTCTACTAGCTAGCAACCTCTACTACACACCAAGCAACTCATCATGATCAAATAAATACCTTTTCTTCAGCACTCTGCATGTTGTTGATGAGGGTAGAGACTTGTTCAAACACCATGTTAGTGAGATCATGCCAAGAAAACTGGTTAAATGTCTTCTCTTTCAATGGTATCACTATTCTACCCGCCAACAGCCTCTGGTATAGGCCATGCAGGAAGGCTAACTTCTCCTACAAGAAATACAGTCAAACTTAAATGGCTCGAACACCTTAGGGACCTCGAAAATCTGTTTGAGACAGGGGAAGTTCGAGCTACTGAGGGATACTGTCAGGAGGCATAACAAGATACTTTTGGACAATTTTTCGGTATTCTATAATGAAAATGTATGCTGTGTGTACTCATTAGAATCACCTCCATAGGAGGCGATTGTAATGAGTACACACAGCATACATTTGTTATATAAAAGACGAAACTCTCCTAAATTATCCCTCACTATTTGTTTTGTAGAACATTTCCCTAGGGGCTAAAGAACCAGTTCAACTCAGCCATAGTAAACGAGCCATCGGTGTTCGAGCCATCGAAGTTCTACTGTATATCATTAAAACATAACTGAACAAGCTCATGAGAAAGATCTTTATCAAACAGGTAACCAGCAAAAGCTCAGAGTGAGTGAGTGAGTGTTCGAGTTTTACGTCCCACCAACAGCTTAGATCATACGGAGACGGGACCTCGGTTTAAAGACTCATCCGAAAGTCTGTGCAAAAGCTCAGAAGAACCTGTACATAAGCGCAGACTTACCAGAACACTTTATGCTTCCAGACATGTTGAATGAATGAATTTTAATGGATTTTATTGATGTGTCAACTCTACACATCGATAAAATCCACAAAAATGATACAGTAGAACTTGGCTCGTTTCCCATGGCTGGGTAGAACTCGTACTTGAGCCCCTAGGGAAATCCTCAAGATAAGAAATGGTGGGGGACGATTAAGGAGATTTTAGTCTTTTATCTTGCAAATGTGTGCTGTGTGTACTCATTAGAATCACCTCGGTGAGGCGACTCATTATTAGAATCACCTTGGTGAGGCGATTCTAATGAGTACACACAGCAAACATTTTCGTTATCTAACATTGAAAGATGTTCAAAAGTATCTTGTTATGTCTCTTGGCAGTGACCTTCAGTGGCTCGTACTACCGCTGTCTCGAATAAATTTCATGGTCCCAAACGGGTTCCAGCCATCAAAGTTCGACTGTAATTAATTCCTTATAATTCCAGCTTTGTGATCAAAATGTTAAAAAAGAATTATACATCCCACCAACAACTAAGGTCATGCAGAGACGGGACCTTGGTTTAAAGTTTCATCCCTGATTTATGAGGCGAGTAGCTTATCCATTACATCACATGAACTAGTCTATGAAATGAACAGCCCCCCCCCCCCTACACCCCAGTTTATACAGAGAAAACTGGGGTTTGAGGGGGTATAGATTATTTTTCTTATTTCTGCTCCAAGACATAGGTTGTGGGTACTCGTTAGAACCGCCTCATTGAGGCGGTTCTAACGAGCACCCACAACCTATGTTTGCAGTATAAATAAGAAAAATATCACGTATTTTCCTCAGAAAAGTAGCCATTTTGGAGGTGTGAAAAATGCACTATGTTGCACGGGTGTGGTATCGCAATGAAACCACGGAAGCTTCTACTTATAAACAAGAAGGCAAAGAAATGTTGACTTCATGTCAAGTAAATTATCATACTTGTCCGACATTTCAATTCCTATGACAGACTGTATTCTCACTGAAGCGTTTTTTTTAACTTTAGCAACCTGTTCAATCATAATGATCAGTAGAAAATTCATTTTCAAGTGACCAGCTAAAAGATATGCAATGTTTGGAAAGGTTATCTACATGTTAATTTTTTATTTTTAATTCAGATTTTAAGGCCCTTTCAAGATTATTTCTTTTCTATCAAGCTCTAAGATTAATACTTAAATGGGGTACCCTGAGAAAACCAGCTGGGGCCAGTTGTTCAAAACTAACGACGCCGTTAGTTAAAATATCGTTAAAACTTTGATCATTAAATATGGCAAATATGCTAATATTTTTGCTGAAAAAATGTGAGCAGCTTTTGCGGATGCAAAAGCTACTCACATTTTTTCAGCAAAAATACCAAAATTTTGAATATAAAACTTGCTAGAGCAGTTAACAATATGACCACTAACGAGCTCGTTAAGCTAACGATGCTTTGAACAACTGGGCCCTGACCTTCAGTTGCAGCACTTGGCATCTCATGTGACCAGAACGAGGGTCAAACCCACAGTGGTGAGAGACCTAATAGTCCTGTTCATATTTAAACAGAGCTAATTATTACCTCTTCATCTGTTTTGTGTTTCTTTACCAATTTCATTATCTGAAATATAAAATATACATCTTTAACCTCATATTGTCTCAAACAAGATACCGTAAAAATCCTAAAAATTTGGACGCCTCAGGACTTGCCTTAATTCTCCTAAAATTTTGACAAATTTGTTTCAATATCCAGCAAGGAATCCAAAAGGTGTTGACAGAATGACAAACAGTACAGACCTTGATCAGACTGCTCCTGAGGAGCAGTCTGATCAAGGTCTTTACTGTTTGCTTAAGCCTATCTGTCCCAATACTTAGGATCATTACGCTACCTCTCATGAACTTCGCCAGCATTTTGCATTGCTTTAAAACAAGACACAATATTTATTAACCCATTTTGTACTGAAAGGAATTGTCCACCATATATACAGGAGTTCATTTTGAAATTTAGAAGTGGATGTCAGAATGAGTTATTTATAGAAACTTATTTTGAAAATGACTGAACTTTTTGCAAACAAAGTACAGGCTCAGATCAGCAGATTCCACAATATGCAGCATCTGATCTGGACCTGCACTGATTGCCAGTATCCTGTTTTGGGGTTTCCCATCCAAAATGGTAACCGGCCCCGATTGCTCAGTTGGTAGAGTGTCCGCTCTGGGGAACGGGAGGTCACGGGTTCGATCCCGG
The DNA here is from genome assembly GCA_963580285.1 of Lucinisca nassula. Classification (NCBI taxonomy): domain Eukaryota; kingdom Metazoa; phylum Mollusca; class Bivalvia; order Lucinida; family Lucinidae; genus Lucinisca; species Lucinisca nassula. Next base: position 101,761,653 of record OY757018.1, read on the forward strand.
ACTGTGACATACCAAAGTCGTTAAGAATGGTACTAGCTGCTCCTCGCTTGGCACTCAGAATTATGGGGTAGAGCTAGGACTGGTCGACCCAGTGTCAGGATAATGTGACTGGGTGTGGTATCATGTAATGTGTCTGGGACATGATACTTCAGTGAGACAGCACTATAAAAGTGAGCATTGAGCTCCCTGTCGCAACCAGACACCATCGTGATATGACTGAAAAATTGTTGAAAGCGACGTTAAACCTGAATTCACACACACACATCCAAAATGGTTTAAATTGTGAACCTGATGAGAAGTTAATAACAGATGGAGACCATAATAAAAATACCTGCACAAATTGATTTTTTTGGGGGGGAGGTTATATTTTGCCAGACTACTTCTGCAATGCTATGCAGTGCAAACCCCTATGAGACCACTCCTTCAGAGACTGCACACTATAGTTTCAAGAAGCTATTTGAATAACAGCAGTCCTTTTTAACCCTTAAGATGCCATGAAAAAATACATCTGAAAGTGTATGTTTATGTTATCTGCTGCATCTTCTTGCAACCTTTTCATTCAAACATAGTTTTGCATACAGGCAAAAAGTGTGGACTCTGATCAGACTGCTCCTGGAGGAGCAGTCTGAACAGGGTCCACACCATTTGCAAAAAATGACTTTAATAATTACCAGGAGACGACAAAGCAGATGAAAATTGTCATGATTTGCATCTTATTCACCATATTTGCATTATTTGCTGGCTCCCAGCTTGCACATTGTCAATATTGGAAAAACAGGTAACCAGACCCCCCTGACCTTTCAAGGTCAGGGGGGTCTGGTTACCTGTTTTTTCCAACACTGATAACCTTCAGACTAGGAACCAGCAGATATAGAGGATCTTACATGAGTGTTCATGTATTATTGAATTTATGAAACGAGTTGAGGAAAAGGGATAAAATGCGAGGCTGTGCCGAGCATTTTATCCCTTTTCCTCAACGAGTTTAATAAATTCAATAATACATGAGCACGAATGCAAGATTCTATTTATCATATGACATTAAAAACGCATTTAATCTACGAATGTTTACAAAAATATCAATATTCCGCCATTAGTAAACGCGACGTCGTTAAGGACGTCGTACATGTAACGTTACGGGACGTATCTTGCTAATTTGCATATTTAATCCACTAGTGGATTATCGAAAATATTACATGGCGTTATTACATTCTCAAACACGACGTCATATGATAAAATGCAAATAAGGTGAATGGGTTAACTCCAGTACCTACTTCCTCTGAGAGTTCTTGTATCCTGGTCCTGTCTTTACTCTGATTAGATGCTGTACTCTGCATGTCCACTTTGAGTCGGGTCAGCAGCGTCTCTAGTTCCCCATACTCTGACCTCACCCTGTTCAGTTCCTTAGCAGTACGAGTGTAGCTCTTCTGGGCATCCTCAAGGGCCTTGTCTTTGGTCCAGATCATTTCCTTACACTGGTCAGTCTCTTTGTTGAGACCAGCGGTCAACTTCTTCATCTTTGATAGCTATAGAAAGAAAATATAGCTGAACAAGAATTTCGCCAACGGCTATTTCATGCCTGTATGGACTTGAACATTTTTTGTTGTTGTTGTTTTGGTTTTACCGCCCTTTCATGATTATTTCACTCATTTTGCACCAATCAAAAATCAGAGGAGGGTGAAAACTGGAGTACCCAGAGAAAAACCACCTGACTTTCCGTTGCAGAACTTGGCGGCTCAGATGTTGCCCGAGTGAGGCAAACCAAAGCGGCGAGAGACCATGGGAGCCATGCATCAACACATCATCATAAATTGAAGGAATCTAAAAGAGAGTCACGCAAAAACTATCACTGTGAAAATTCAATAAACTCTATGTTTTGGTTGGCCGGTTTGGAGTGTTAACGGCCCATGTCAACACTATTGTATGCTTTGTCAAGTTTGTCAGTTTAGACACTTTTCTGTGGCAGAAAGTGGTTAATCAGTACACTGCCAATAATCTGCCATAAATTGACACCTGTTCTTCTTGAATCAACAAGAGGGAGAAAATGACTCAAGAAAAGATTTCAAGATCCATCTCTCCAAGAAATGTTGACAACCTGGGGGGGATCGAACCCGCGACCTCCTGATCACCAGATGTGCATGCAACTAAACAACTAAGCCACCGAGGCCGGCTGAACTCTATGTAGTCGATTTGGAGTAGGACCTTTTTTAAGTTTGCACCATAGCCATGAATGGTCATTTCTCTATATAATCTTTAAGTTTGGATATAACATTACTGTTTAACTAACACCATTGCTTAGAACCCCAACAATAGTGTTACATAGAGGTTGTGGTGTACTTCATTGTTTGGCAGCAGTGTGAATTTCACAAGTATAACCCCAACAGCAATTAGGAAAGTTTCTGTATTTACTGGGACCTGTACTAATAAATCAGCAATCCTACATCTTTATTTTTCTGTGTGTATTTTTGGTTTTACTGCCTTTTCAAGAATATTTCAATTATACAGAGCTGAACATTAATCAGAGGTAGATGAATACTGGAGTACTAGGAGTAAACCACCTGAACTTCCATTGCAGAACTTGATGTCTCACATGTGACCTGAGCAAGGCTCAAACCTACAGCTGTTGGAGACTTAGTGTTAAAAGAATCTATGCTCTCAACCACAAAGGCCCGTAACCATAATTATCCCAAGCATTGGGAGACAGGCCTAAGAAAACAGTGCAGCCTCAGATCAGACTGCTCCTAAAGGAGTTGTCTGGTCAGGGTCTACACTGTTTTGTCATTCTTCCCGCAATTTTTCAACTCCTTTCTGAAACAAATTTGTTAAAATTTTACAGCAAGTCCTCAAGGTGTCTGAGTTTTTAGGATTTTTAAGGTTATCCTACACATGCCTACCTCATCTGATGTGTTGTCCAGTCTCTTCCTGTAGTCTGTGAGGGTAAGACGCAGGTTCTCTAGCACCACTGCTGGGGCTGGGGTCTTCCCAGACTTGTCCTTACCTTCTGCAAATGACAGCATGTCATGTTACTCATGATACAGAAAACCACAAAACTTTCAATGCTTAAGCGGAATGGGAACACATGGTACATTTTTCCGACAATTTTCAAAGGGAGACAACTTTCAGGACTTCCTGTTCACTTTTCTGTAAGCCCTGTCCAACTGAAAATGGGGTCTACTCTTAAAGGAAAGAATTTGCTCCTCAGGAGCAAATTCTTTTCCTTAAGAGTTGACCCCTATTGACATGGGAGACAAAAATACTTTTGCAGGAGTTGCCTCCCCTGAAAGTGTATACGTTGCCCTTAAGTCAGCTAAGTATGAAATTTGTCTTGCTCATAAGTATTGAAACGCTAAACCTTGTTGGCACCTAACCCATTGTATACTAGTGGACTCTTCCATTGCTATATGTTGGACAAGTCCATTTGTCATATAAGGGTTGTCAGGCCTATGATTTTCGTTTTTATTCTATTTTTGACGGAAAATTACCGTATTCGACCTATTTACCGCACTGTGCGCTTAGTTTTTTCAAAATTGTATGAAAATATTGTGGTGAAAAATCTACCTAATAAGCGCACACTCAATACGAAAAAAATACGAAAAAAAGCTTCCGATATGATTATTTTATAGAGTTGAATTTCAGCATAGGGATTCACCACATATACATATGATTGTCCGGGTCAAAGATGCAGCAAAACTCAATATGAATTTGTTGGGAGGTTACTGTAAAGTGTGCACTTGTATATTTTTTCCAGAAAAAGCTTGGGTGTGCTCTTATAGGAGCATGTGCGGTAAATAGGTCGAATACGGTATGTTAGCAAATAGTGCAGGCCCTGGTCAGATGCAGCGTACTATGGTGTCTGATCTGGACCTGCACTGTTTGCCAAGGTACCCATTAAGGGGTTTCCCGCATGCAATGGGTTAACCCATTTTGTACCGGAAACCCCAAAACAGGCAATTGGCAAACAGTGCAGGCCCAGATCAGACGCCGCAGAGCGCGGCGTCTGATCAGGGCCTACACTGTTTGCAAAAAGTTAAGCCATTTGCCAAATAAATTTTGAAAAAATCACAACCTGACACCCCTTAATTTTGTAATGGACTGTTGTTATATATAAGGAGGAAGATTCCATTTGCTACTTGAAGGGTTAATAAATAAATTTCATGCTTAAAGTTAGATGAGTCAAGCACAAAAAAGCTTCTTCTCATTCAGGCGTACTTACTTTACCATTGATTCCCTGTGTTGGGGTTAAATGATATGTCAACCCTTGTGCATGGTTTTGTCTCCTAGAGAAAGGGAGAGATAGCAGAGGAGATGAAAGAGAGGGGCAGGAGAGGAGGGCAAGAGGAAAATGAATGAAAATGAAGAAACGAAAACATTCTCCCACTATCCTTATCTGCTGCAAGCCAATATCAGTTGAACACCCTTGTTGCTTGAGGGGAATGGGAACACCTTCAGGGGAAGCAACTCCTGCAAAAGTGTTTTTTCTCCCATGTCAATAGCGGCCAACTCTTAAAGGAAAGAATTTGCTCCTGAGGAGCAAATTCTTTCCTTTAAGAGCAGACCCCTTTTTTCCATGTGACGGCTTATAGAAAAGCAAACAGGAAGTCCCGAGGGGTGTCTCCCTTTGAAAAATGGCAGAAAAATCTGCTTGGTGTTCCCATTCCCCTTAAGTTACATAACACCACTACCCTAGTAGTTATTTTTTTAAATCAATCTTAACATTCTGCAAATGACAGTAATGCCTATATATGCACATAACTCAAACAGCACAGTGCCAAATGGGGCTTGGAGAAATAGATTGGGCTACACGGTGCTTCCGCACAGAGATGAAACCGGCCAAACTTCTTTACTGGTTAACTGCTTAGATCAAAGCATGCCCAGGAAAAGTGATGTGATTCAGACCGTTTCTTAAACCCTTACAGTTACTTTGGGCTGTAGAGCTTGAGCTATTATTTCATCTCAATGTCAGGTAAAAGTCCCACAAAGTCGGTAACAACCTCTCCAAAGTGACCTAAATAGTGTTGATGGAGACATAAAACCTAAACACAAATCAAACAAAACCTCAACCAACAACTACAGATTTCAGCAAAAGTGAAGTTAGATGGTTCTATTTCTCTACTTACTAGCCAGTTTCTTTGGTTTTTGCTCTGATATCTGGAAGTTTTCCAGTAACAATTCTAACTCTCTCATACTGCCACCATATGTCTCCTCCAGGAACACCTGCCGCTTTTTAGCCTGCAAAATGCAAAGAACATTTTCTTTGTGAAAACAAAAAACAAGAGGGCCATGATGGCCCTGGATCGCTCACCTGATCCATAGTGTTACAAATGGGCCCCAGAGAGGGCCATTATTTGCCCCAGGGCTTTAATGTGCATAATGTTGAGGGAGGTCTTAAAGGTGAAGCTTCATACCAAACATCAACAACGGCTATATAATTTGAACAATCTTGGCAAAGGTCCACTAGATGAAGCTACACATCAAATATCAAAGACCTGGGCCTTGCGGTTTCAGAGAAGAAGATTTTTTTTTAAAGATATTCCCTACATAAGCCTATGCAAAACCAAATGGCCCCAGGGCTATATAAATCTATCTAAAACCAAAGGGCCATGGGGTGGGGGCATTTTTGGCCCCAGGGCTATTAAAATTTGAATAATCTTGGTAGAGGTCCACCAGATAAAGCTCCATACTAAATAGCAAAGGCCTTGGCCTTGCAGTTTCAGAGAAGATTTTTAAAGATTTCCCTATATAAGTCTATGTTAAACCAAAGGGGACATTTTTGGTATCAGGGCTATAATTGAATAATCTTGATAGAGGTCCACAAGATGCAGCTTCATACCAAATATCAAAGACCCAGGCCTTGTGGTTTAAGAGAAGAAGATTTTTAAAGATTATCCCTATATAAGCCTATGTAAAACCAAAGGGCCTCTGGTTGGGGCCACTTTTGGCCCCAGCACTATAATTTGAATCATCTTGGTAGGGGTCCTTTAGATGAAGCTTCATTCTAAATATCAAAGTCCTGGGCCTTGCGGTTTCAGAGAAGAAGATTTTTAAAGATTTTCCCTATTTAAGCCTATGTAAAACCAAAGGGCCCCGAATCGGGGGCATTTTTGGCCCAAGGGCTATAATTTGAACAATCTTGGTAGGGGTCCTTCAGAAGAAGCTTCATACCAAATATAAAAGACCTAGGCCTTGCGGTTTCAGAGAAGAAGATTTTTAAAGATTTTCCCTATATAAGCCTATGTAAAACCAAAGGGCCCGGAGGCGGAGGCATTTTTTGCCCCAGCACTATAATTTGAACAATCTTGGTAGGGGTCCACTAGATGAAGCTTCATACCAAATATCAAAGTCCTGGGCCTTGTGTTTTCAGAGAAGAAGATTTTTAAAGATTTTCCCTATATAAGCCCATGTAAAACCAAAGGGCCCCGGATCGGGGGCATTTTTGGCCCAAGGGCTATAATTTGAACAATCTTGGTAGGGGTCCACTAGATAAAGCTTCATACCAAATATCAAAGTCCTGGGCCTTGCTGTTTCAGAATAGAAGATTTTTAAAGATTTTCCCTATATAAGCCTATGTAAAACCAAAGGGCCCCGGAGCAGGGACATTTTTGGCCTCAGCACTATAATTTGAATAATCTTGTTAGGGGTCCTTTAGATGAAGCTTCATACCAAATATAAAAGACCTAGGCCTTGTGTTTTCAGAGAAGAAGATTTTTAAAGATTTTCCCTATATAAGTCTATGTAAAACCAAAGGGCCCTGGGGCGGGGGCATTTTTGGCCCCAGGGCTATGATTGGAACAATCTTGGTAGAGGTCCATTAGATGAAGCTTCATTCTAAATATCAAAGTCCTGGGCCTTGCGGTATCAGAGAAGAAGATTTTTAAAGATTTTCCCTATATAAGCCTATGAAAACCAAAGGGCCCGGGGGCGGGGGCATTTTTTGCCCCAGCACTATAATTTGAACAATCTTGGTAGGGGTCCACTAGATGAAGCTTCATACCAAATATCAAAGTCCTGGGCCTTGTGGTTTCAGAGAAGAAGATTTTTAAAGATTTTCCCTATATAAGTCTATGTAAAACCAAAGGGCCCCGGGGCGGGGGCATTTTTGGCCCCAGCACTATAATTTGAACAATCTTGGTAGGGGTCCACTAGATGAAGCTTCATACCAAATATCAAAGACCTTGGCCTTGTGGTTTCAGAGAAGAAGATTTTTAAAGATTTTCTCTATATAAGCCAATGTAAAACCAAAGGGCCCTGTGGCGGGGGCATCTGATCGGGGCCTGCAATGTTTGCGTAATGCTGTGCCCTTTTCCAGCCAAAATTTGGTAGTTGGCAAGCGGTTTGGGCCTAGATCAGACGCCGCAGCATGCGGCGTCTGATCGGGGCCTGCACTGTTTGCATAACCATAGGCCATTTTCCACAAAAAAAAAAAAAAAAAATCGGTAGTTGGCAAACAGTGCGAGCCCGGGTCGGACGCAGCGGGATGCGGCGTCTGATCGGGGCCTGCACTGTTTGCATAGCGCTAGGCCATTTTCCAGCCAAAATTTGGTAGTTGGCAAGCAGTGCGGGCCGAGATCGGACGCCGCAGGATGCGGAGTCTGGTTGGGGCCTGCAGTGTTGGCCCAACGATAGGCCATTTTCCAGCCAAAATTTGGTAGTTGGCAAACGGTGCGGGCCCAGATCGGACGCCGCAGGATGCGGCGTCTGGTCGTGGCCTGCTCTGTTTGCAAAACGCTAGGCCATTTTCCAGCCTAAATTTGAAGGGAGCGCAATCTGACACCCCTGGTTTTCGGGATGAACTTCTGCTGTGTGTAGGGTGGAAGATTCTAATTGGTACAAAAGGGGTTTATATTGTAGTTTTTTATTATTACTGTTGTTGCTGTCGGAAATATTGTTCTTATTGTTAGATCATTTTATTATTGGTTCGTAGGTATGTTTCTCAGGTGTTCTCCAATTAGTGTAGATGTAAGTTTGCTTTAGTGCTGTGAGTGTCAGGGGGGGGGGGGGGATGAGTTTGTTCCGTTCTATTTGTGGGCGAACAGCGAGGGCTCTGGCGAGACTGTAAAGATAAGCAGCCGCGACAGAGCCTTAGCTTTTCGCTTTGACATAAGGCATCACTGATAGAGTTACATGATTGTAGCAGCATTGATTTTCAATATTGTTCATGGGCCAGTTGTTCAGTTGGTTATTGGATCGCTAAAACTTTGATCATTTGTTGTGGCAGGTGTGCTAATAATTTTGCTGTAAAAATGTGAGCAGCTTTTTCGTATGCAAGGGCTGCTCGCAGTTTTTCAACCAAAAAAAAAAAAAAATACATATTAAACTTGTTAGAACAGCTAACAATATGACCACTAAAGAGCTTGTTGGACTACCGATGCTTTGAACAGCTGGTCCTAGGTTTTTGGCGCCAAACAGGGTTGCGACGTTATGATGTCGGGAATCCGACGTCATGACGCCGCGGCAACGTTTGGCATAACAAAAACATTAAATATGGTGGAAAGATGAATAGGAAAAATATGTGATAGCTTGAAAGAAAAATCCGTGAAAAAGGCTGTAAAAAGCCGAAACGTCTGGAGATTGTGAAGAATTATTGTGATAATAAATGTTATAAAACTGTTTGTGCGTCAAAGGCATTCTGAGCAAGTTTCATGATAATTGGACCAAAACAGTGGCCTTCAGAGTGTTCACAAGGTTTTTCTATGATTTGACCTACTGACCTACTTTTTGACCGGACATGACCCATATTCGAACTTGACCAAGATATTGTCATGATGATCATTCTGAGCAAGTTTGATTATGATTGGACCAAAATTGTGGCCTCTAGGGTGTTCACAAGGTTTTTCTATGATTTGACCCGCTGACCTACTTTTTAAGCCGACATGATCCATATTCAAACTTCACTAAAATATTGTCACAATGATCATTCTGAGCAAGATTGATGATGATTGGACCAAAATTGTGGCCTCTCGAGTGTTCACAAGGTTTTTCTATGATTTGACCTACTGACCTACTTTTTTACCCGACATGACCCAAATTCGAACTTGACCGAGATATTGTCATGATTATCATTCTGAGCAAGTTTGATGATAATTGGACCAAAACTGTGGCCTCTAGTGTGTTCACAAGAAAAAGTTTACGCACGGACGACGCACGACGGACGACGGACGACGCACGACGCACGACGACGCCGGACATCTTACTGTCACAAAAGCTCACCATGACCTTCGGTCAGGTGAGCTAAAAACACAGGATGGTAAGGCATGTGCCTCCACTTTCTTTTCTTAGCCACAGTATACAGTGAATTTCTGATGGCTCAAAGGCTGAAGGCTCGTACACCACAGGTGTTGCATAGTCGTTCTCAAAATCCCAGGAAAAAATTTCCATAACTGCGGATATTAAAAGCAGGTATTGATTTAATGAAGCTAGGATAATTTAGGGAGAATTTATTTTAGTTCGATTGCAATGAAAGCTTCAAGCTTATTGAATCGCTCTCGAACACTCATTCTGGGTGTTTTCACGCGCGCGAGAGAGGCAGTGGCTTTTACACCACTGCAACCACTTTTCTATTTTTAACTCTGGTGGCCATATTGTTCATCAGAGCGGGATCATTTTAGCTATTTTGGTAGAGGGTCATCTAAGCAACATTGCCATGAAGTTTGAATGAAACTGGCCCAAGGGTATAGGAGGAGTTGTTATTTGAAGATTTTTAGCTCTGGTGGCCATCTTGTTCATTAGAGCGGAATGATTTTAGCTATTATGTTGGGGAGTCACCTGGACAACATTCCTGTGAAGTTTGAATCAAATTGGCCCAAGAGATAAGGAGAAGTTCGCGTTTGAAGCAAATTACGTTTTTTCTATATTTAGATCTGGTGGCCATTATATTCATCGGAGCAGGATTGTTTTAGCTATTTTAGTATTTCAGTCATCTAAGCAATATTCCTACGAAGTTTGAATGAAATTGGCCAAAGGGTACAGGAGGAGTTGTCATTTTAGCTATTTTGGTAGAGAGTCACCTACCTAACAGTCCTGTGAAGTTTGAATCAAATTGGCCCAAGTGTTAAGGAGGAGTTTGTGTTTGAAGCAAATTTACGATGTTTTTCTATTTTTAGCTATGGCTGCCATTTTGCTCATCAGACCAGAACCGTTTTAGCTATTTTATTAGAGGGTCACCTAAGCAACATTCCTATGAAGTTTGAATGAAATTGGCCCAAGGGTACAGGAAAAGTTTCCGTATATATATTTTTTCTATTTTTAGCTCTGGTGGCCATCTTGTTTGTCAGAGCAGAACAATTTTAGCTATTTCGGTAGGGTGTCACCTGAGCAACATTCCTGTGGATTTTAAGTCAATTGGCCCAAGGGTTTAGGAGGAGTTCGTGTTTGAAGCAAATTTCTGATGTTTTTTCTATTTTTAGCTCTGGTGGTCATATTGCTCATCGAAGCAGAACAATTTTAGCTATTTTGGTAGTGGGTCACCTAAGCATCATTCCTATGAAGTTTGAATGAAATTGGCCAAGGGGTATGGGAGGAAGAGTCATTTAAAGATTTTTCCACTTTTAGCTCTGGTGGCCATCTTGTTCATCAGAGCAGAACCATTTTAGCTATTTTGGTAGAGAGCCACCTAGGCAACATTCCTGTGAAGTTTAAATGAAACTGGCCCAAGGGTTTAGGAGGAGTAGTCTTTAAAGCAATTGTTGACAACGGACGGCGCATGACGCACGACGGACATTGACTGATCACAATAGCTCACAATGAGCACTTCATGCACAGGTGAGCTAAAACAACAGTTATCAACAGTTGGGGTGCCAAGGAAAATTGAGCAGCCAATGACATTGAATTTTTTCAAAAATTTTCAGAAATGGTGTCTCTAATATTCTTGATCTGTGGTTTATGGGTTAGCCACAGCGAATACAAATATTGCCAGGACATGTGTAACTAAGATACAAGAGCAACCGTGGAAATATGAGGAATCCTTTATTTCATCCACGTGGGAAGCTTAGCTCTGGATCATGCACTGGGTGCGCTCTGATCACTGACATTTCTTTGCAAGATTTAAACAGTTAATTGACAATGTATATGGACTACTCCAGAAGCCTCCGTGGTGTAGTGGTTACGCTACTCGCCTTGTAAATCAGGGGACGCAGGATCGTCTGGGGCTTCTCCAGACTTTCGGATGAGTCTTTAAACCGAGGTCCTGTCTCCGTATGACCTTAGCTGTTGGTGGGATGTAAAACTGAAACATTCACTCACTCATATGGACTACTCTAAGTTTAGTCTATCTATGCTACTTTTTTACCATTAGTATGTATTAGACTGGGTTTGGTGCCTCAAGAAGAGAAGTGCTGTATGACTATATGGTAAGTAAAGACTAAGCATATATGTCATGTTCTCATAAAAGAGAGGCAGGGAATTGATATTGCACATTAACTACTTTACAAAACTGTTCATTATAACAATTTGGGATATAAAAAGGTTTGAAGATGGTTTTGTTTATTTTGGAGTTTAACAGCCCAGTCAATGCTATTTAGGTCATATTCAGCTAGTCAGTTTACCTTTCAACACTTTTCCTGGGCAGGCTAATATGTACTGTATTTACCAAATGTATTCAGATGGGCAGACCTGAGAAAACAGTGTAGACTCAAATGAGATGCCACTTCTCTCATCAGGGTCTACACTGTCTGCCACCCATCCAGCTATTCTCAGGTACAACACAGTGTAGTAAATTGTACTTGTTCAACTGTTTGAACAAATATGGTAAATAGTTGAGGTCTTCAAATACTTAGGGTAAATAAGGTAATTGGTTAACCAGTACAGTGCAAATTCCTTCACCAGAAACTGACAACAGCCCTTCTTGAATCAGTTGAAGGGAGAGATTGACCGTAGAAAAATATTTCATGATCAATCTCCACGTAAGACTGATGCCAACCCAGCAGGTATCAAACCCGCGACCTGCTGATCACCAGTCAGATGCACATCTGACTGAGATTCCGAAGCCGGCTGGTTTTATGATCTTAAGATGGATCCCCAAAATGTATCTGGAGATCATACAAAAAATAGCCATATATTAAATGGTCATTTCTCTGCATAATTTATACATTTTTGTTTGGACATAACATTGTTGTTTAACAAAATGATAAGTGTAAAAAGTGTTAACAAGAGGGCCATGATGGCCCTGGATCGCTCACCTGATCCAGTGGAATATACATGCCAAATATGAAGGCTCTATCTGAAATGGTGCCAAAGTTATGATTAAGTAGGTCAAAGATCAAGGTCAAGGTCACAGCTCAATTTTTTGCATGAGTGGGAAGACCTTTTCACAAGAAACATACGTGCCAAATATGAAGGCTCTACCTTAAATGATACAAAAGTTATGACAAAAACAATCAAAGGTCAAGGTCAAAAATTTTGCATAGTTGAGAAGCCCTTGTCACAAGGACCCTACATGCCAAATATGAAGGCTCTATGTTCAAAAGTTATGAGAAAGAAGGTCAAAGGTCAAAATTTTTGTGTGGGTGAAAGTCGTTGCCACAAGGAACATACATGACAAAGATGAAGGCTCTACCTCAAATGGTTCAAAAGTTATGATAAAGTAGGTCACATGTCAAAGTCAAGGTCACAAGTCATTTTTGTATGACACAAGAAAACTACATGCCAAATATGAAGGCTCTATCTCAAATGGTCACAGTAGATCAAAGGTCAAGGTCATAAGACAAAATTTTTGTATTGGTGGAAAGACCTTTTTCACAAGGAACCTACATGCCAAATATGAAGGCACCATCTCAAATGGTTCAAATGTTATGATAAAGTAGGTCAAATATCAAGGTAAAGGTCACATTTTATGTATGAATAGGAAACCCTTGTCGCAAGGAACCTATATTCCAAATATGAAGACTGTATCTCAAATGCTTAAAAAGTTATGACAAAGAGGTCAAAGGTTTAGGTGATTGGTCAAAATTTTTGAATCCTTGTCACAACGAACATACATGCCAAATATGAAGACTCTATCTCATATTGTTCAAAATTTATGATAAAGTAGGTCACAGATCAAGGTCACAGGTCAAATATTTTTATATGAGTGGGAAGCCCTTGTCACAAGGAACCTACATGCCAAATATGAAGGCTCCATACCATTTATCGGTACCATAAACTATGCAAAGCCTTTTCAAAATTTTATAGACGCCATTCTGATTTAATTTCAAAATTCAATATTGGACTTAAATCTCTTCTGCAACAAGGTCTATCGGAACCCGAATTTTATGGTGACTTAGTATATAAATTCAGAAAAATATATAACCGCAATGACTTCAGCACCCAATTTCGTAAAATCATTCTTCGATATAAAAAGATTGGGTACAACATGGATGTTATACGACAGACTGCATGCATGGTAGTTAACCCAATCACGGTTGGCAACTTTGCTTCCCTCTTTAATTGCACGACGGTGGGTCAGGCCTCAGATTCTATGACGGCTCCAACGTAAAGGCTTATTGAGAATTAGAGAGATCTAATTCAAGGTAATGTTGGTTGGTGCCTGATACTCTGTCTCTGGTCGGGCCCATCAGAGTCTAACTGTTGGTTTTCTTTTGCTCCAGCATTTCAGTGGTTTCTTGCTGTCGAGTCCTCACCGTTGTCTCACCTCTGTGGTTCTTTGATATTTTGTGTTCACAGAGATGTTGCACTGATGAGTTAGGAGGCCTTCATGCCGACTGAACAAATTATTTGTCTAAATCGCGACGGAAGTAAGGGCGAGGATTGTGGCCACGTAAAATCGATTTAAGCCCCCCAGTGGAAATCTTCCACTGACCGTTCCAAGGCGGCTCTTCTGTGGCGATTTATTTATGTTGTTGTTTGTTACTTACTGTGTGTATCACTTGTGTCTTTTAATTTTGGATGGCCATATGGCCACTTTGTGGGAAAGTAACTGTCCTTATGGCCTTCCTTTGTTTAGGTTTCCATTATGATCTGGTCGCTTAATGTTTGTATTTCTTTCCCTTTGGTGTCTTTTATGGGTGGAGTAAGTTAATTGTATCAATTCCTGATCTTTGTTTTACTTCTACTTTCTATCTCAAATGGTTAAAAAGTTATGACAAAATAACCTAGTGATCTACTTTTTGATTTGACATGACCCATATTTGAACTTAACTGAGATATTATCCAGATGATCATTCTGAGCAAGTTTTATGATGATTGGACTAAAACGTTGGCCTCTTGGAGTGTTCACAACGTTTTTCTATGATTTGACCTGCTGACCTACTTTTATAATCCAACATGACCCATATTCAAATCTGATCCAGATATTATCAAGATGATCATTCCGAGCAAGTTTGATGATGATCAGACCAAAACTGGGGCCTCTAGTGTGTTCACAAGGTTTTTCTATGATCTGACCTACTGACCTACTTATTGACCAGACATGAAACATATTCAAAATTAACCGAGATATTGTCAAATGATCATTCTGAGCAAGTTTGATTAAGAACAGACCAAAACTGTGGCCTCTAGAGTGTTCCCAACATTTTTCTATGATTTGACCTACTGACCTACTTTTAGACCCAACATGACCTGTATTCAAACTTGACCGGGATATTGCCAAGATGATCATTCTGAGCAAGTTTGATGATGATCAGACGAAAACTGTGGTCTCTAGTAGGTTCACAAGGTTTTCTACGATTTGATCTACTTTCTGACCTGACATGACCCATATTCGAATTTGACCTAGATATTGTCAAGCTGGTCATTCTGAGCAAGTTTGATGATAATTAGACTAAAACTGCAGTTTCTAGAGTGTAAACCAGGTTTTTATATGATTTGACCTACTTTTTGACCCCACATGACCCATATTCGAACTTGACCTAGATATTGCAGAGATGATCATTCTGAGCAAGTCGGATGATGATTCGACCAAAACCGTGGCCTCTAGAGTGTTAACAAGGTTTTTCTATGGTTTGACCTTCTGACGTACTTTTTACCCGACAAGACCCATATTCGAACTTTACTGAGATATTGTTAGGATGATCATTCTGAGCAAGTTTGAGGATGATTGGACCAAAACTAGGGCCTCTAGAGTGTTAACAAGGTTTTTCTATGATTTTACCTACTGACCTACTTTTTGACCCGACATGACCCATATTTGCACTTAACCGAGATATTGTCAGAATGATCATTCTGAGTAAGTTTGAGGATGATTGAACCAAATCTGTGGCCTCCAGAGTGTTAACAAGGTTTTTTTTTATTTGCCCTACTAACCTACTTTTTGACCCGACATGACCCATATTCGAACTCGACCGAGATATTGTCAGGATGATCATTCTGAGCAAGTTTGAAGATGATTGGACCCAAACTGTGGCCTCCAGGGTGTTAAAAAGATTTTTCTATGGTTTGACCAACTGACCTACTTTTTGACCACACATGACCCATTTTCAAACTTGACCGAGATACGGTCAGGATGATCATCCTGAGCAAGTTTGAGGATGATTGGACCAAACCTGTGGCCTCTAGAGTGTTAACAAGGATTTCCTTTGATTTGACCTGGTGACCTACTTTTTGCCCGACATGACCTATATTGGAACTTGACCGAGATATTGTCAGGATGATCATTCTAAGCAAGTTTGAGGATGATTGGACCAAATCTGTGGCCTCTAGAGTGTTAACAAGGTTGTTCTATGATTTGCCCTACTGACCTACTTTTTGACCCGACATGACCCATATTCGAACTCAACCGAGATATTG
The DNA here is from genome assembly GCA_963580285.1 of Lucinisca nassula. Classification (NCBI taxonomy): domain Eukaryota; kingdom Metazoa; phylum Mollusca; class Bivalvia; order Lucinida; family Lucinidae; genus Lucinisca; species Lucinisca nassula. The sequence continues at coordinate 101,777,367 of OY757018.1, forward strand.
TCAGGATGATCATTCTGAGCAAGTTTGAAGATGATTGGATCCAAACTGTGGCCTCCAGAGTGTTAACAAGGTTTTTCTATGGTTTGACCTACTGACCTACATTTATAACCCAACATGACCCATATTCAAACTTGACAGAGATACTGTCAGGATGATCATTCTGAGCAAGTTTGAGGATGATTGGACCAAAACTGTGGCATCTAGAGTGTTAACAAGGTATTCCTTTGATTTGACCTGGTGACCTACTTTTTGTCCGACATGACCCATATTCGAACTTGACCGAGATATTGTCAGGATGATCATTCTGAGCAAGTTCGAGGATGATTGGACCAAAACTGTGGCATCTAGAGTGTTAACAAGGTTTTCCTTTGATTTGACCTGGTGAACTACTTTTTGACCCGACATGACCCATATTCGAACTTGACCAAGATATTGTCACGATGAACATTCTGAGCAAGTTTGAGGATGATTGGACCAAAACTGTGGCCTCTAGAGTGTTAACAAGGTTTTCCTTTGATTTGACCTGGTGACCTAATTTTTGACCCGACATGACCCATATTCGAACTTGACTGAGATATTGTCATGATAATCATTCTGAGGAAGTTGGATGATGATTGGACCAAAACTGTGGCCTCTAGAGTGTTCACAAGAAAAAGTTTACGCACGACGGACGATGAACGACGACGCCGGACATCTCACAGTCACAAAAGCTCACCATGACCTTTGGTCAGGTGAGCTAAAAAGAGGTTCAACAGGTTGTGGTCTTATGAAATGATGATTCTAATTCTAATTGATGTTAGCAATTCCAAATCAATTACAATGAGTGATTTATATTCGTTATGACTTCCTTTAATATACATTACTGTTATTTATTGGATAAAATCATGTAATAAAATTCATGTGACCAAACCTCTAATAACACATGGTTACAGGCACCCTGTGATGCCATCCTTGACAATCCTATGTTTTCTACAGAAATTCTTCTATTTTCTTCGGCAATAAAATTTGATATATTTATCATTATCTGATATTAAGTATAATTTTACACTGCCCCTGCCCATTGGGGTTTAAAGAAATAGATTGGATTGCATGATTCTTCCACGCAGAGCTGAAACTGACCCCACATGAGTACTGGTAAACTGCTTAGAAGTTCTAAGCCAGCCCAGGAAAAGTGGTGCAAGTCAGACTGTCCATGCATATAAACCCTATTGGTTTCATTGGGCGGCAGGGCTTGAAACTAGCTAGTATGGCCTAGAAAACATGTACACTCCATCTTTTTCAGTTCTGTGGTGTATTCCCTGCTTCCAAAGGATAACCCTTTTATAGAACATATTTAACTTCACTACAGCTGGTGTGTGGGAATGTGTGGCGGCGGTAAAACGTCTCCCTGCCCTACATCATAGTGTAGATTATATTTTCTTGTCCTTTGGGATCATTGATTCTATTATGGAATTTCGAAAATAGCTGAGGGTCACTGATGAGGCCTAATTGGTCGAAACTAGCTAGTATGGCCCAGAAAACATGTACACTCCATCTTTTTCAGTTCTGTGGTGTATTCCTTGCTTCCAAAGGATAACCCTTTTATAGAACATATTTAACTTCACTACAGCTGGTGTGTGGGAGTGTGTGGCAGCGGTAAAACGTCTCCCTGCCCTACATCATAGTGTAGATTATATTTTCTTGTCCTTTGGGATCATTGATTCCATTATGGAATTTCGAAAATAGCTGAGGGTCACTGATGAGGCCTAATTGGCCGAAACTAGCTAGTATGGCCCAGAAAACATGTACACTCCATCTTTTTCAGTTCTGTGGTGTATTCCTTGCTTCCAAAGGATAACCCTTTTATAGAACATATTGAGATGTCAATTCATCTCAAAATCGGGTAAAAGTCCCACAAATTGGAAGCAACGTCTCCAAAATGACCTGTACAGTGTTGACTGGAATGTTAAACCTCAAATCAACCAACCAAAACTTGTGGTCATTTCATATGAGGCTTAATTCCTAATTTTTTTCTTTTCCTTAAATACCGTAAAAATTCGGCTATAAGACGAGGATTTTTCCCTCCAAAATGAGCTCAAAAAAACGACCCCGTCTTATAGCCGAGGTCATGGACTGCAGGCTTTTTTCCGGCAATGTCCGGCGAAGATATTGATAAAAATCGCCGCCCACAAACCACCGCTACGATTTTTCTGCATGCGATCGGAAAATGACGTCATCCGACGCTATTACCCCCACACGTGTTTAATGTCATTGCATGTATCTCTTTCATAAAAAAAATGTTTGGAACCGGTAAAAAAATATTTTTCCGATAGCTAAGCGGCTGTAAATAGAGGTATATAGAAAATCAGTGCTTTGCACAGCTCCAGAATTATCCCCCAGAAGCTCCGTGTCAATAACCAACAACAGCGTTCGACTTTTCCCGCCAACGTCTATTTGGCGCCAAAACATAACCATTCATGAGATCGTAGAAAATAGAAGTAAAACAAAGATCAGGAATTGATACAATTAACTTACTCCACCCATAAAAGACACCAAAGGGAAAGAAATACAAACATTAAGCGACCAGACCATAATGGAAACCTAAACAAAGGAAGGCCATAAGGACAGTTACTTTCCCACAAAATGGCCATATGGCCATCCAAAACCAAAAGGCACAAGTGATATACACAGTAAGTAACAAACAACAACATAAATAAATCGCCACAGAAGAGCCGCCTTGGAACGGTCAGTGGAAGATTTCCACTGGGGGGCTTAAATCGATTTTACGTGGCCACAATCCTCGCCCTTACTTCCGTCGCGATTTAGACAAACAATTTGTTCAGTCCGCATGAAGGCCTCCTAACTCATCAGTGCAACATCTCCGTGAACACAAAAATCAAAGAACCACAGAGGTGAGACAACGGTGAGGACTCGACAGCAAGAAACCACTGAAATGCTGGAGCAAAAGAAAACCAACAGTTAGACTCCGATGAGCCCGACCAGAGACAGAGCATCAGGTCCGATTTTATAATGCAAACATCTACCGTTAGATGTAGCTAATAGTCTGAGGTGCAATTAAATCAGTTTCACACTGATTGTGGATTAAATTTTATGACTGGAGGATAAACGCAAATTAGAGACATAACTTGACCATATTTTCACACCTTATCGACACGCACCGCAGGGTGGCAATTATACGACAGGGATTAACAATAGTGTCATACTTGAACTGTAATAAATACACAGATGGTTTGTCTCTGAATTGACAGCGATTTACTTACTGGGTTACTTTTACCGTATTTAAGGACTCAAAAAGACTGGCGATTTTTTTATATTTTTTTTTGCACTTGTCCCGACCGAGCGTCATAAGGTCAAAGTGCACCTGCCCGGCGTGATTTCGGTCTTGTCCCGGACGGCCGGGAAATGGATTTGTCAGCCCCTGTCGTCTATTAAATAGAAGTTTGTGTTGCCTAAGCCAGCAAAGCATTACCGGGCCGACAGCGATACGACGTATCGGCCCGACGTTTGCCGCTATTTTGTGCTAGCTGGGGCGTTGGTTCTGAAACTGAATAGCTAGGCGTTATGTTCCCCGATAAAAAAACAAAACAAAAAACGTTCAGTTACTTATAAAAAAGCTGCAACAAATATTTCTAAATTTTGTGGCTGGAAATGAGGAGTAAGTAGAGGGGTTTTCTGACGAAAAAAAAGGCCGATTTCTCACATCTAAATAGCATCTGGCGGTAGCAGATAGGCCCCGACAGATATGGCAAAAAATTTACCCGTCTTATAAAAGAGTATAAGCAAAATCCCACTTTAGAATAACTGAAAAAGGGGTCCCGTCTTATAGCCGAATCGCCTTATAGCCGAATTTTTACGGTACCTAAGTTTTATTGTGGTTGACATATGTTGTTATCTGGCATGGCAAAGCTGCTGTGAAATAATACTGCCCTCTAACAATATATAGTAATATTTCACTGTTAAGACCACCTAAAATTAAGACTAATTCTGCTTTAAAAAGCTTTCTTTGAAGGGTGCACTTACTCTTTCTTTGTGTTTTCCACCCACACTGACCTCTCGTCAAGAACCACCTTTGGGACTTTATATAGGAATTTTACTGTATTTTAATCATCATAAAAACATGGTCAGGAAAAGTGAGTTTTTAAGTATCATTTATAGCGAGGGTAAAGTTCAAGAAAAATACCAGTACTATCTAAGCCTTACTGTTAACAAACAGGAATCAGAAACTTTATGCCTGTGCAGGCTATCTAGTTTGAAGGTATTAGCAAATGCTGGGCAAATTTAAAGCAAATATAAAGGGCACAGGAAAGATAAGGTGGGTATTTTGTGATAAATGAAGGATGGTTTTCCTTATTTCTCCATATAAACCTATGTTGTGGGTATTCATTAGAACCGCCTCGGTGAGGCGGTTCTAATGAATACCCACAACATATACAGGTTTGAATGGGGAATTGACAAAAACTATCCTTTAATTATCACAAAATACCCACCTTATCTGTTCTTATGAAAGGCTTTGGCTAAAGGCTAAGAAAGTTTTTCAGGAAAATGATAAATTAACAAGCTTACCCGTACCAACACAATGGACTGTATAAACATTTAAGTGATAAAGAGATTAGGTCTAAGTGATATGGGTATTCCTAAAAGACCAACAAAGTCATCATACATTTGTTTCAATAGATTTACTTTTGTTATGGAATTTCTAAGCAATTAGGAAGGGAGATAATCCTGCCCAGCAAAAGTGTGGCTATGTAAATGGATCAGCTTGACATGATCTTAACAAAGTTGACTAAGTCTTTAAACTCCAGACAAAATTATTCAACAAATGCTCTGCTGAGTGGAAGAAGCTTTTAAGGGGAATGGGAACACCTTCAGGGGAGGTAACTCCTGCAAAAGTATTTTTGTCTCCCATGTCAAAAGGGGTCAACTCATAAAGGAAAGAAATTGCTCCAGAGGAGCACATTCTTTTCTTTAAGAGTATGACCCTTTTTTCAGTGGGCAGAGTTTATAGAAAAGTGAACAGGAAGTCTCGAAATTTGTCTCCCTTTGAAAAAATGGCTGAAAAATGTGCTAGGTGTTCCGACTCCCCTTAAGGTTTCAATGAGAAAGGGGAGATAAGCATGTCATGTGAAACTGTTCTCTGACAGTATTCATCCAGTCAAAACGTAGATCAGCCTCTACATCAATTCAATCTTAACTGACAATGAAGTGCCAGTACAAATGATCCTAGGTTTCGGACCAATGTTTTAGATGACTTTTGCATATGTCATCTATTCTTTATACAATATTTTCCCAAGAAACTGCAGACTTTTCCCAGTCCCGTAACTTATACTTCAAAGCTGACACTTTGCAACAATTGTTTCAAGATGTACCTGTTCATAATAGTATTTTATTCTTTAAAGAAATTGGACTTTTTGATAAGATTTAATTTTGTTTCAGATTTTTATTTTTTACCATTTTGACTTTTTTAATTTTTAATATCTTCATAATTCTGCATAATTTTTTATCATTAACCGATTGACGCTTATGACCCACAAAGCGGGTTGGCGCCTCGTTAAACTCGAAAACATCATCATCATTATCCCAAAAAAATGAGTAACTGGAGCATGTTAAAATCCAAATGCTGTGTGGTCAGTAAATGAAATCAATAATTTCTCTGTGAGAACAATGTTATGTTGAAATTTCGGGGCCTCTAGTTTAAATTTTACAATGTTGTAAATATAACATATTATTTAAACAATCCATTTGGTGTCTCTGATGGGAGGTGTGGGTTAATTGTGTTGATTCCTGATCATTGCCTTCACTTCTATTTTGATCATTTAATTTGGCAAATATGCTAATATTTTTGCTGAAGAAAGGTGAGTAGCTTTTGCAAGCTACTCACATTTTGTCAGCAAACATACCGCTGTCTCAGATAATGCACTTATGAAAGACATTTAACATTTCGACACTAATAAGCCTGTTAAGCTAACAATGCTTTGAACACATCTAATTATATTACATCAGGGGCCAGTTGTTCAAAACTAATGACGTGGTTAGTTAACAAATCATTCAAGTTTTGAACATTTAATATGGCAAATATGCTAGTATTTTTGTTGAAAAAATGTGAGCAGCTTTTGCATCTGCAAAAGCTGCTCACATTTTTTCAGCATAAATACCAAACTTTTAGACATTGTACTTGCTAGAACAGTTAACAATATGACCACTAACAAGCTGGTTAAGCTAACAAACAAGGCTTTGAACAACTGGACCCAGGAGTGATACTCGTACCTTGGACAGTTCTTCTTTGAGCTCTATGAAGTTTTTCTGGTGTATCTCCAGTTCTTTAGAAAGATTACCAATAGTTGTCTTCTTGTTTTCAACCTCTGTTGTAAGCTGTTTCCTCACAGTACTGTACTCCTTCTCCACCCTAAATATCATAGAAAATATAGAAGCCTCCGTGGTGTAGTGGTTACGCTACTCGCCTTGTAAACCAGGGGTCGCAGGATTGATCCCGGGCTTCTCCAGACTTTCGGATGAGTCTCTAAACCGAGGTCCCATCTTCGTATAACCTTAGCTGTTGGTGGGACGTAAAACTCAAACACTCACTCACTCATAGAAAATATGTGAACAATATTTCTTTCACATGATCTGGGCTCGGCCTGCAGAGTTTGACAATTACCCATTTTGGGGTTTCCGGTACCAAATGGGTTAAGACCACCTAATATTAAGACAAATTCTGCTTTAAAAAACTTATTGAGGAGGGTGCAGTTATTCTTTCTTTGTGTTTCTGCACAAAATGTCCTCTCCTAATGAACCACCTTAAAGACCACTTTTGAACAGTCCCAAAGGTTGTCTTAATATAGGAATTTTCCTGTAATAATGCCATGTTTTAAGTTCCTATTTATTTATGCCAGCTACTGTTGCCTACATGTTCTCAACCTCTGCTGTCAGCTCTGTACTCTTTCTCCACTGCGAATATTATATAAAACATTCTAACACAGCCTGCCTATATAGGCAATTTGGAAGGAACAAATCACGTTGCAGAATAGCGTGCCGAGTGACGTCATTAAAAGGTACCAATTTATGATGTCATACATAGATTCTTTGACATTAGACGGTGTAACATCACTTTCTCGCACCAAGAATGTTACAGCAGGTCAAAAATACATGTGTTACAGTCAATAATTTTTGTGGGATTTCTTTTAACAATGGTGAAAGGTTGTGAGATTTTGAAGGAGACAATAGCATTATTGCTGATTTTCAACATGTTAGAATCCAAATAGATCAGCTCTAGTCTGTAATTTGTTGAGTAATAAATCACAGCTTGGAGGTCAGTTGTAGGTAGACAAATCATGCATGCTATGCCCTCTTGATTTGATCTACTTTACAACTGACCTCTGACCTCCAAACTGTGAATTAATACTCAACAAATCACAGACTAGAGCTGATCTATTTCATAAATAGAACACCAGTTCTATAGCCTTTCAAAATGCAGTGAGACATGACTGCACTTTTAATTTTGAACTCGACCTTGTTTTAGTTAAGTCGTCTTTAGCTGGTATTTTACATTGGTCGATAGTTACAAATTCCCTTTTTAACTTTATGTGCTGCCAGATAGACATTTAGTCATAACAGTCTGGAATTGTAAAAACACCATATTTTTAAAATTCTGTGACTATAAAGGTATCCTAAATGTGCCTGCCCAAAAAATGGAATAGTCTCATCACACCTGAACATTGAACTCTCAGATGTTATTGTTTTACTATACCACATGATCAATGCCTGAAAATATTATGTGTTTTGAACTAACACTGTCATATTTTATGTTCTGCTAATTTGTGCGAGCTGCTGTTGCTGACAGCTGTCTCCACGTTCGCAACCTCTGTTGTCAGCTGTTCTCTAGCTCTTTTGACAAGTTGACAATAACTGTCTTCTTCTTCTCAACCTCTGTTGTCAGCTGTTCTCTAGCTCTTTTGACAAGTTGACAATAACTGTCTTCTTCTTCTCAACCTCTGTTGTCAGCTGTTCTCTAGCTCTTTTGACAAGTTGACAATAACTGTCTTCTTCTTCTCAACCTCTGTTGTCAGCTGTTCTCTCAACCTCTGTTGTTAGCTGTTCTCTAGCTCTTTTGACAAGTTGACAATAACTGTCTTCTTCTTCTCAACCTCTGTTGTCAGCTGTTCTCTAGCTCTTTTGACAAGTTGACAATAACTGTCTTCTTCTTCTCAACCTCTGTTGTCAGCTGTTCTCTAGCTCTTTTGACAAGTTGACAATAACTGTCTTCTTCTTCTCAACCTCTGTCTTGTCAGCTGTTCTCTAGCTCTTTTGACAAGTTGACAATAACTGTCTTCTTCTTCTCAACCTCTGTTGTCAGCTGTTCTCTAGCTCTTTTGACAAGTTGACAATAACTGTCTTCTTCTTCTCAACCTCTGTCTTGTCAGCTGTTCTCTAGCTCTTTTGACAAGTTGACAATAACTGTCTTCTTCTTCTCAACCTCTGTTGTCAGCTGTTCTCTAGCTCTTTTGACAAGTTGACAATAACTGTCTTCTTCTTCTCAACCTCTGTTGTCAGCTGTTCCTTCACATGTCCCGTGCTCATTTTCCATCCTGAGCTATGAGCAGGGCTTGAGCTAAGTGCAGTCTCACCTGAGCCTTTCCAATAAGTATGCTTTTCTCATGGGCTGACTACTTTGTTCAAAATTATTATTTCTAAAATAACTTTGAACTCTCAGAGTCAAGTTCAAAATAAAAAGTGCAGTCATGCCTCACTCCTGCTGAAAAAATTAACTTAGCCACACCCATTTCAAACTATCAACCAATAAAATTACTTTATATAATGCACTACAGAATGACAAACAACGTAGCTCCTCATCAGATGGCTTCTTCTTCAGAAGCCATCTGATCTGGATCTATGCTGTGGTAGATCTGATCAGATGACTTACTATCAACCGATCAAATAACTTTATTTAATGTATTACAGAATGACAAACAGTGAAGATCCTGATCTGATGGCTTCTTCAGAAGCCATCTGATCTGAAACTACACTGTGGTAGATCCTGATCAGATGGCTTACTATCAACCAATCAGATTACTTTATATAGTGTATTACAGAATGACAGTGTAGATCCTGATCAGATGGCTTGTTAAGAAGCCATCTGATCTGGATCGACACTGTTTGTGGAGGTAGGGGTTATTCTGTTCAGCATGACAAGGGCTAATATGGAAATGCTTTAGGTATTCATAAAGCAAACTCGGCTGTTATTTTGAAATACAAATTTAATAGATGGCTACTTACTTGGCTAGTTTCTCTGCTAGTTGTTTACCATTCTTTCTCTCATCTTCATATGTAGTTTCTAGTTCTCTGAAAAATGTTTGTATACGCATATACCTACAATCTACAGTCAAACTTCGATGGCTCAAAACACATTTAGGACCATGAAATTTTGTTTGAGATATTGGTAGTTTGAGCCATTGAGGGTTTATCATAGTGCCAGAAGGCATAATGGATATATTTTCCATTTTCTTAAAAATAAATGTATTTAAAAATAAATGTTGTGTGTACTCATTAGAATCGCCTCATTGAGGCGATTCTAATGAGTGCACAGCACATACATTTTCAAGATAATCGAGGTAATTCTTTTTAACTTACACCAAATATACATGTATTACAATCTTCAATTATGGGAAATTTTCCTGGGGAATCAAGACATGTTCGAAATAACGACAGTAAACGAGCAGTCTGTGTTCGAGCCTACGAAGTTTCACTGTATTAAGAAGCAATAAAAGCATCACGGACACTGCATGATACCCCACCATTTCAGGCCAGTTACATACTCTTGATACAATGTGTTGCAATAGTCTTCAATATTTCCTTGTATTCAAACTAGATTATTTCAAGTGATACAGAAACTACGGACAGGAACTATTTTTCAGATACAAGGGCAGATAACTCAGAACTGAAAAGGCCAGAGTTGTGGTCCTTGTCCACAACATGCAACCGTAACTATATTTTGTTCATGTATTACCCGCATTTATACAGAACCCGCACTGTCGTATGGGGCTAAACATTGCAGTAAAAACTGCCCACATGGAAGATTTGCTGAATCAATTGTTGCACTTGAGAGAGAAAGAACCAAGAAAACCACAATTTTTTGGCAAACTCTCGAGATCATCTTTGAGTGAGTGTTTAAGTTTTACGTCCCACCAACAGCTAAGGTCATACGGAGACGGGACCTCGGTTTAAAGACTCATCCCAAAGTCTTGAGATCATCTTTAAAAAGGCAAAGAAAAGGCACAAGCTTGCCAAAATCATAATGTAGCATGCATTTTTCATTCAACTATGATCTAATATTTATTTATGCAAAGTATTTTTTGTTTTGATTATTTCTTCTGTCATTTGCTGGTATTATAGTTCGAACAAATTGACCTGAGACTGGTGATCTCTATTAATATAATTTCACACCCGACTGAATGCATGTATTTATCTTCGTCGTTTTCCGAAGATGGCGATATTGTTATACAATACATAGAGGTCGGTAAATGGGTCGCTATTCACGAGATGCCGAAAATTCACGAGAAGTTTACGAAAACCGATGTATTAGGTGATAACATATGGCTAATTTATTCCTTGCATAAAGGTCAGTCTCATGTCAAATTGTTCGAACTATACATTATTGCTTTTGGCTTATGGCCATCAAAGGTAAAACTGATTAATGGTGCCTTTCATTTTAGACCATTACACCAAGCATTAGGTGACTAGCTGGTTATCCTAGTACTTTCAACTTGTTTTTTTCAGCTGGAAATAAGGGTTTTAAGGGTAATGGGAACACCTGGCAAATTTTTCCACCATTTTTCAAAGGGAGACAACTTTCTGGACTTCCTATTCACTTTTCTAGAAGCCCTGTCCCACTGAAAAAGGGGTCTACACTTAAAGGAAAGAATTTGCTCCTTAGGAGCAAATTCTTTTCTTTAAGAGTTGACTGCTATTGACATGGGAGACAAAAATACTTTTGCAGGAGTTGCCTCCCCTGAAAGTGTTCCCATTCCCCTTAAACCTCTAAAGGACACATTCTGACTTAAAAGTCATCAAATGTATTATTACAACAAGAGCACCGCAAGCGGGTGCCAACGCTCGTCTGCAGTTTCTTTTAGAAAACAAAAGTTCTAAGTCAAATCAAATTGCAAGATGGAGTTATAAAACTTGTAGGGAATGTAGCTCTTGTGATGGTGAGTATGTGTATGAAGTTTCATGAAGGTAGGCCAAATACTTTTGGAAATATGGTCAAGGTTAAGTTTTTTGGTTAATTTTTCGAAAAATAGGTCAAAGTTCAAAGGTCAAGGTCACAGGTCAAAAAGCGTGGTATGACTGAAAAGGTCTTGTCCCAAGGAACATTCATGTGAAGTTGGAAGGCTCTGTTGTGAATAGTATTGAAATAAGAGACAAAAACAATTTAAAAAAAAACGGAGAGAAAAGGGGAGATAATTCAATCAAATTGCAAGATGGAGTTATAAAACTTGTAGGGAATGTAGCTCTTGTGATGGTGAGTATGTGTATGAAGTTTCATGAAGGTAGGCCAAATACTTTTGGAAATATGGTCAAGGTTAAGGTTTTCGGTTAAATTTTCGAAAAATAGGTCAAAGTTCAAAGGTCAAGGTCACAGATCAAAAAGTGTGGCATCACTGAAAAGGTCTTGTCCCAAGGAACATTCATGTGAAGTTTGAAGGCTCTGTTGTGAATAGTATTAAAATGAGAGCAAAAAATGTGTTTCAGAAAAAAATTGGAAAAGGGGAGATAATTCAGCCAAAATCAACAATGTTGTTATGGTCCTTGGTCAAAATGTAGCTCTTGTGATGATGAGTGTGTGTATGAAGTTTCATGAGGCTAGGTCTAATACTTTTTAAGTTATAGCCAAGGTTAAGTTTTTTTGGAAAGACGCAGGACGACGCAGGACGACTCAGGACGACGCAGGACGACTACGCAGACGCCGGAGTGATGACAATAGCTCGAAAGTTTTTTTTCAAAAAACAGACGAGCTAAAAATTATTACAATGTAAAGTTTGAACATGATAACATCGACACTATAACAATGTTGTAACCTGGTGAAATTACGGTATGTCTACCATTGTTGAAAATAAATCTAAGAAGTATCTTCTGGGCCCAGTTGTTCAAAGCCGTGTTAGCTTAACAAGCTCATTAGAGATCATTGTTAACTGTTCTTGCAAGTACAATATCTAAAATTTTGGTATTTTTGCAGAAAAATATTAGTATATTTGCCATATTAAATGATCAATGTTTTAACGATACATTAACTAACAAAGGCATTAGTTTTGAGCAACTGGCCCCTGGGGTATATAAAACTGTTAATATGATACAGAAAATCAAAGCTATGTTGTGTGTGTGACTTTAGCTCTTAAGAAATGGACTTAAACATTTGGGCTGATGCTACGGTGAATGCAAATGTTGATGGATTGACAAACAGATGAAAAACCGGACTCCAGTATCAAGTGATGCTTAAAACAGTTACCACACGAATGACTATAAAATGTCATTTTTCTACATAATCTATACATTTTTGTTTGGATATAACATGGCTGTTTAACTAACATGGATTCTGCTTTTGACACCGACAACAGTGTTACCAATAAGTTGCTGGGTAATTTTGTTCAGAAGTTCTGTATAACTTACCTTATTTGTTTTGTAAGCCTATCTATGGCCTTGTTGGCCTCCGTATTGGCAGACTTTTCAACATCTAAAGCTCCATCCAGGTCACGAACACGAAGCTGAAAGATAAAGTAAAAGTGTTGTTTTGAAATAAGAATTCTAGCACAATAGCCTACACACAAAAACCTTGTTAGAACACTGTTCATTGTTACACGGTTTGGATATAACACGGTTTCAAGATGAATCCCAAAAATGTGTAGATTATATAGAAAAATGACCATAAATGGTCATTTTTCTATATAATCTACACATTTTTGTATGGATATAACACGGTTGTTTAACTAACACAGTTTCGGCTTTGAACTCCCTTAACCCATTTAGTACCAGAAACCCCTAAACGGGTACCCTGGCTAACAGTGCAGGCCCAGATCAGACGCAGCAGAACGCGGCGTCTGATCAGGGCCTCCACTGTTTGCTAATCTTTCGGTCATTTTCCAAATAAATTTTGATGAAAACACAACCTGACACCCCTAAATTTCGAAATGGACTCCTGTCATATATAAGGTGGAAGATTCCATTTGGTACAAAAAGGGTTAATAGTGTTATAAAGAGGTTGTGGTGTATATGCAATGGAAAGAAACTGTGATGTTTTTGCAACAAAACAACAGGCAGAAGGGCGTGATGAGAAAAGCTGCGGTTTCATGATGTCAATTGAAAATTCTATGACTTTAAATGGTGAAATGTTATTTTCTGGCATCATGAATGCATGTGATACAGTCAATAATTTTGGCACTTGTAGGAAACAACAAACTTATTGTTGCTTTTGAGTGTGTTAGAACTAGAAATGCGTCCATAGGACACGGATGCCCCCGCCTGAAAATATGTCTATGTTCGTATTCATCCATAGAAAGTTATTGACCGTGTTTAAGTTTTGGACCCTTTTTATGCCATTTGACCTCTAAGTATGACCTTGACCTTGGAGGTACAGATCTGGGTTTGCATGTGACACATTGTCTCATGATGGTTAACATTTCTTCAAAATAATTTCAAAAGCCATCCAGAGATAAGTGAGTGAGTGAGTGTTTCAGTTTTACGTCCCACCAACAGCTAAGGTCATACGGAGACGGGACCTCGGTTTAAAGACTCATCCGAAAGTCTGGAGAAGCCCGGGATCGAACCTGCGATCCCTGGTTTACAAGGCGAGTAGCGTAACCACTCGACCACGGAGGCTTCTCCAGAGATAAGTAAGTTATTGGCTGCGTTTAAGTTTCGGACCCTTTTTTTGACCTTTGACCTCTAAGTATGACCTTGACCTTGGAGGTACGGACCTGGATTTTGCATGTGACACATCGTCTCATGATGGTTAACATTTCTACAGAGTAATTTCAAAATCCATCCAGAAATAAGAAAGTTATTGACTGCGTTTAAGTTTCGGACCCTTTTTTTGACCTTTGACCTCTAAGTATGACCTTGACCTTGGAGGTACAGACCTGGGTTTTGCATGTGACACGTCGTCTCATGATGGTTAACATTTCTGCTGAGTAATTTTAAAATCCATCAAGAAATAAAGAAGTTATTGACCGTGTTTAAGTTTCGGACGCACGCACGCACAGACGAACGGACGAACAGACACACGGACGAACGGACGGACGGACGGACAGGGGCAATGCTATATGCCCTTTCCACCATTCTTCGAATGGCGGGGGCATAATCAAAAAAGATCAACTCGAGTGCATGATTTGTTAAGTAATAAATCACAGTTTGGAGATCATTCAAGAAATGAATTTTAGTTTTCTGCTGTTCATGAAAGTATGAATGCAGTGGGTCACCTCCAAAGTAAATGAACCCTGAAGAACCCTGAAGGGGTTCATGTAAACTTTCCTAGCTAGCCGTTGTCATTCATACTTTCATGAACAGCAGAAAAATTAAATTTATTTCTTATATTTACATTCTGTGCTCCCCATCACTGGCCATAAAATGCTTATAGGGCATACTTTTAAAGCTGAAAAACATTTACAAGCTGTTTGTCTACAAAGAGTGGAACAGCGTTGACATCCCCAACACCCAAACAGATCATAGGGAACCATGGTTTAGACTGACGTCACTTGAAATCAATGAAAATCATGTGACTCGATGCATTCATGGAAGTATGAACTTCATTGTTTTCTAAAGGTTTACGTAAGGTTTTAAACAGGAAATACTTGGACCCCGCCCATCTGGGCATGAAGAAATAGATGGGCTGCCGGATGCTTACACGCAGAGCTGAAACTGACAGCACACGAGTACTGGCAAAATGCTTAGAGGATCTAAGCCTGCCCAGGCAAAGCGGTGCGAGTCAGACTGTCCATGCTTATAAACCATATTGATTTCTGACTTTCATTCCGCGACAGGGCTTGAGATGTCATTTCATCTCAATGTCGGGTAAAAGACCCACAAACTTGGAAACAACATCTCCAAAATGACCTATACAGTGCTGACAGGGACATTAATCCATAAATCAAACAAAACAAACACTGGAAATGCAAATATTTGTAAATAGACAAATCACTCATACTATGTGCTCGTGATACAATCTACTTTACAACTGATCTCCAAACTGTGATTTATTAATCACTTTGCATTCCTGAGTTGATGAACTTTACAAATAGTCTCCAAACTGTGATTTATTTCTCAACAAATCACTGCTAGAGCCAATCTATTTCAAAAACCAAAACAATATCTGGACCCAGTTGATCAAATCATTGTTAGCTTAGCAAGTTCATAAGTGTGGTTAGGTAAACTGTCACGATTGATATTACCTAAAT
This sequence comes from Lucinisca nassula, assembly GCA_963580285.1. Classification (NCBI taxonomy): domain Eukaryota; kingdom Metazoa; phylum Mollusca; class Bivalvia; order Lucinida; family Lucinidae; genus Lucinisca; species Lucinisca nassula. The sequence goes on from OY757018.1 coordinate 101,792,807, forward strand.
ACCGTATTCGGGCGTGTATTACCCGCACTTTTTTTCCCTCAAATTACAGGCCCAAGTTTTGGGTGCGGGTAATCCGCCCGAATTATTTTTGGACCATTTTTATTTTTACTTTTTACAGCTGAAAAAACGATGCATCTCATGTTATGCTCTATCCTTTTACGATTCCCGACATAAATAACGTTTAATTGTCCACTCAATTTTACTTACACATGAGTAATATAACAATCTCTATTACTAGCAAGCCCGATTTTGTGAGTATTATTCCTAAAACTCTGATTTTAAACAAAATAAACAAGCAAGTTCAATGCGAACATCAAAGTTTTCCGGCATCCAAACTGCCGCCCACAAATCACCGCTAGTTTTTTCTGCACGCGATCGGTAAATGACGTCATCGTACCCCAGCAACCCCACACGTGTCAATTGTTTTAGCTTAATGGGCCGTATCTGTCTCATAAAAAAATGTTTGGAAACGGTAAAAGTATTCTCGCTAGCAAAACAGCGCTTTCCGTAAACTCCGTGTCAATAACCAACAACAGAATACAGATGTGTTAACACAAAGAGTTCAACTTTTCTCGCCAAGCGTCTGCTATTTGGCGCCAAAACATAACCATTCACGAGATAGCAGAATAGTCGTAGCAACTCGTCTTAGGAGCAATTAAATAATTTTCACACTGATTGCGGATTAAATTTTATGATTGGGGAATAAACGCAAATTAGAGACATAACTTGACCATATTTTCACACCTTATCGACACGCACCGCAGGGTGGCAATTATATGACAGGGATTAACAATAGTGTCATAATTGAACCGTTATAAATCAATAAACAGTGTAAATCCAAATCAGACATCTGCGGCGTCTTTCTGAGGTGTCTGATCTGGGACTGCACTGTTTGCCGATATCCCAAAAAAGAAACATCTGCGGCGTCTTTCTGAGGCGTCTGATCTGGGACTGCACTGTTTGCCGATGTCCCAAAAAAGGGCCGCGGTGGGTTAATAAATAAATAACACTGGTGAACAGGTAAAGTTTTTTCAACATTTTAATCAAAATACATGCTTTCTAGTGATACTCGCACGCACGTGCATTTTCCCGCCTTTTGTAGACGATCGCGCGTTTCGTTGTGTGCTACAAAAACTGGCCAAATTCTTACTTTTTCTCACTTACGCATCCACCAAAATTTCAGCAAATGTTCCATGCGGGTAATACAACAGTATAACAGTTTTCCCCCAGATTTTGGCCAAAAAAGGGGGTGCGGGTAGTACGCAAATGCGGGTAATACACACCCGAATACGGTAATGTTGACTGAGACATTAACCATATAACAAAAATTTATAATAATTAGCAAAAATTAAATCCATTTCAGGAAAGCCTAAAAGGCAGTGAATAAAGAGGACTAGGTCTTGCCTTTCATAGGCTTTGTCAAATATCCTGTGGAATCCAGCAGTTCAATGCTACTCCAACTATTAGGCATAAGAGGACACCTGCACCAGACCCCACTACAGCACCTTTTCACAGACCCAAAGTTATGTCCACCATGTCAGTTTCTCTCACACGACACAATTAGTAATTTTTGTATTGTGCAACAAGCTACAGTATGGAGAGAAGTAAAACAATGGAATAACAGAAGAACAGATAAGCCAAGAAAGTCCCCAGCTTCTATAGTTCTTGAGAAATCTTTTGACAAATATGGTTAAGGTGGGACAGACAAATGGACAGATGGCTTCAAGGACAGATTGAAGGATGGAAGAACAGATATAAACCAGTATTCTGCCACTTTTTCAAAGCAGGGATGTACGTAACTTTTGAATGCTGTGGTTGCATGAAGAGAAATATCAGGAAATGGGGGATGGGGGTTTACCTGTACGATTTCAGAGTTAAACTTTGTCTCAAGGTGGGCAGCCCTCTCTGATTCTATACTTTCTTCAACTGCTCTCAACCTCTGTAGGGCTGACTGAAATCAGAGATAAATTGTGTGATATTTCAAGACAAGCAAGATACACCACCAACACTTTATAAGACTGTTAATTATAACACGGTTTTGGATAAAACATGACTTAAAGATGGATACCAAAATGAAATGACCATAAAAGGTCATATTTCTATATAATCTATACATTTAGTATATAATCTATACATTTACCAAAAATGTATAGATTATATAGAAAAATGACCAAAATGGTCATTTTTCTATATAATCTATACATTTTTGTCTGGATACAACAAGGTTATTCAACTATCATAGTTTTTGTGTTGGACTCAAACAATAATAGTCTTATACAGAGGTTGGGGTGTAGGTATATTACAACAGCACTGAGTCTAGGGCATGTGCCCAGAAAAGGTGTTCAGGCAAACATTGCTTGCTTCCCACTGTAGCTCAATTTACAAGATCATAAAAACATTCTGATTAACCCATATATGACAATGGAATCTTCCACCTAGTAAGTTTGGAGTGGTCCATTTCAAATTATAGGGGTGCCAGGTTTGTTTTGTTAGCAGGGAGTTTTGCAAAAATGTATGTACTGTCAGCAAACAGTGTAGACCCAGATCAGATACCATTTTGTGCAGCATCTGATCTGGGTCTGCACTGTTTGCCTATGTCCCAGAAAAGAACCACTAGGCAAATACAGTTAATAAAGATCATTATATGCTTTACAATATGTTTTTTTTTTTTTTTTCAGAGATGGAGGCAGCCTTTCCATAAAGATGCACACAACAACCTATTTTGGGGAAATGTTATTGTTATTGATAAGCTTTTGCCCGAGGAGTACTGTTACTCCTTCAACCAAAGACATAGGCGTATCCTGTGATTCTTTGAGAGTATCGGTACTCCTAAATTCAAAACTAGGGTCGTATCTTCATCTGTCATCACAGGATGGCTGCTAAGTGCACTTATATTAATTTCAGACGTGGCAATGGCCATATGTAAAAAAAAGGTAATCACATATTCTATCATCATAACATACCGATATACATTTTCATGTTAATAAGCTGGCGGACAGCAAAATGAAAAAATTACTTTTTCTTCTAAAGAATGCAAATCCAGCCAATGTGGTCGTATTCTTCGCATGTTTCTGTAATTTCCCAGACGCCATTAAAGGCTCGTTTTGATCAGACTGTGCAGGCTGGTCTGAGTCTTCAGCCGTCACACAGATCATACTGTCATCCAAACGTTTTCAAACCCATGTTTTGTGTCTGCAGCGGCCTTATGTGCTACGTGTCCAAAGGCGGGGGGAAATCTCCACTAACTGTAGCAACTGCATGCGATTGGTAAAAGGTGAGAAATTCAGCGCTCAGCAAAAATAAAATGAAATGTGCGACCAGTGAAGACTCAGATCAGCAAGCGCATCTGTGAAAGCTAATCAGTCCGTCCCGGTTGCTGTGTTTGCATTCTTTAATGATGAGCTGCCAGTCATTCTGCTTAATGTTCAACGACGCCGGCGAGACATCTTAGGGTGTTAATTTAATAGGCTACTTGATAGATAGCCGTAAATAAGCATGCACTGCATGCTGACCTGACCACCTGTGATTCACAATTAGATATATGAGTACCCAAGTATTACAGGTTAATCCTGCCATTGTGACTTAATAAATATAATTTTGGTAAAATGTATACGGAACACGGCGGACGAAGAGATCAGTCTGTGCAGCGGTGGTTCTATCTCAGATGTGCATTGACGACAATGTTGGGAGAAAAAATACGTCAGGATGATAAAAGTATAAAAAATAGAAGTGGAGTCAAAAGTAAACAACCACCATGATACAATAATCAAAGGCGCTGACATACACGTTGCGGAAAACGGCAATAAACAAGGTTTAAAGCCTCCGGTTAAGTGTTTCTGCCAATGGCCAAAGGACGGGAAAAAATGAGTCATGGACCCAAATTTTCTTGCATCTGCAGCCTACGGACGCTAAGCAGAAACAGCTAGTGCTAACACTGCCTGGTCGGATATATATTCGCTGTTACATTAATTATAACTTTCCTAGCCCAGTTGTTGTTGCTTCTGTTTTGTTTTTCCACAAAATACAGAGTAATCCATTTCAACGTGAATTTCTGCGATTTTGGAGAAATAGCCGCCAGAATTTCTCCTGCATTTGATTTTTTTTCTTGTGTTTTTCCGGAGAAACTTTGTCAGGTTATCCACAAAAAGAAAAAGTGGTCTTAACTTTTTATCGTCTGCGCGTCTGTTTTGATATTTAATTCCTAACTACATGACAATGTGAATCTGTAGATCTGTCGAACCCATTTTTTTTTCTCGAAGATGACACTCCGTAGAAGTCAATGTGGTTGCCTAACAATATTCAGGATCGTATTTTTATGCACGCTTGTCATAAAGTTACTGTTCATGCTTCATGCGTTGTTAATAAAGTTAATAATGTGGGCGGCTTTCCCTAAGATAATAATTACTGTTATGTAATTACGCATCAATAATCAGTTTCCTAATCATGTTGATAGTTGTCATAACTTGAGGCTGATTCAATATATCGTCAAAAGGTAAGGTTGAAGTGTTTCAGCGTTATTAAAACAAATGCCATCATTCATATATGGATCAATTTCGAATCGTTCTTGAAGATTGGAACAGTTTTTGTTGAAGACTATGATGCAGCGAATATTACCACGATTTCGATTACTTTTTGTCAGCCGTCACGTTTTTTTTTTTTTTCCATTGCCGATACGACTGCAATGGAACGACCTTGGCGTATCGCCAATTTGACAGTCGTATTCGGTACGACTTTTTCTTCATTTCTAGGCGTATTTGCTCGATTTTAGAGTTGTATTAACGACGATACGACCCTTATCAATTACTCTGATTGGGGGAACTACCATAGCAATACTGTGCTATTTCCATCAAACACTGGGAATTCTATTTTTACATTGAACTCAAATAGCAACACTATTTACTTTACACCGTTTATCTAATACAACAACATTTACCTAAAATTTGTTTTTTCTGAATGAGTATAATAATAGCTCCAGTTAAATCTAAAATCTTACAAAAACCATTTCACACACACTTGCATTCTGTTTTGGCCATTTTTTATCCAATTAAAAGACAGTAACTCATTCTAAAATGTTTGTGCAGATCAATACGGATGGTGTCAAGTCTGTATATAGACTATGATAATGTTATATGGGAATGAGGGGTAGGCAAAAACCAGAGGACCAGTGGTCCTGAACCGCTCACCTGTCTGGTGACAATTTTCCTACTTAGATCAGCAGAAAATGTCATTTACCCTGCTCATAAATTTTAAAATGCCACCTCAATATTTGTTGGCATGGCGGCCATCTTGGGTCTAAGGCCAATGAATGACCTTGACCTTTCTCACCCATAGATCTTCATGTATTCAGTTACTTTACCTGATCTACCAATTTTGGTGACACTGTCTTCAATGGTTTCCTATTAATCCATTATTTTCACTTTGCCCCATGCAAAAGCCTAAGTCGGCAAATTTGACATTGCTATAAAATAGGTCAAGGTCAACCCAGGGTCACCATTTGTACAAACCATGATGGGCCCGAGTACCATATGCTACATGCCAAGTTTCAAGGCCAATGGCCTTATGGTTCTGGAGAAGATTTTTGAAGGTTTTTTACCATATATGGGCATGGTGGCCATCTTGGGTCTAAGGCCAATGAATGACCTTGGCCTTTATCACCCATAGATCTTCATGTATTCAGTTACTTTACCTGATCTACAAATTTTGGTGACACTGTCTTCAATGGTTTCCTATAAATCCATAATTTTCACTTTGCCCCATGCAAAAGCCTAAGTCGGCAAATTTGACATTGCTGTAAAATAGGTCAAGGTCAACCCAGGGTCACCATTTGTACAAACCATGATGGGCCTGAGTACCATATGCTACATGCCAAGTTTCAAGGCCACTGGCCTTATGGTTCTGGAGAAGAAGATTTTTGAAGGCTTTTTACCATATATGGGCATGGCGGCCATCTTGGTCATGTGATCCAGACCCCGCGAACAAACTTTCGTTCCCCCATCCCACTGAGGCTCCATATGAAATTTGGCTTTGATTGGCCCTGCAGTATAGGAGAAGATCTTTGAAAATGGTGGACGGACGGACGACGGACCATGGCTATACTATAAGCTCACCTATGAGCCTAAAGGCTCAGGTGAGCTAAAAATCCATTTTTTTCACTTTTTCCTATGCAAAAGCCTAAGTCAGCATATTTGACATTACTGTAAAATAGGTCAAGTTCAACCCAGGGTCACCATTTGAACAAATTATGATAGACCCGAGTACCATTTGCTACATGCCAAGTTTCAAGGCCATTGGCCTTACGGTTCTTGAGAAGAAGAATTTCGAAGTGTTTTTACCATATATGGGCGTGGTGGCCATCTTGGTCATGTGATCTAGACCATATTGGCAGCTTTTCATTTGTTCAACTCCCAAAGGCTCCATATTGAATTTCACTTCAATTGGCTCAGTAGTTTCTGAGAAAAAATGTTTGAAATATGGAACCTGCGTGACCTTGGTCTAAGGTCAATTAATGACCTTGACCTTTCTTACACATAGATCTTCATGTATTCAGCTACTTTACCTTATCTACTAATTTTGGTGACAGTGTCTTCAATGGTTTCCTAAAAATCCATTATTTTCACTTTTTCCCATGCAAAAGCCTAAGTCGGCAAATTTGACATTGCTGTAAAATAGGTCAAGGTCAACTCAGGGTCACCATTTGTACAAACTATGATGGGCCTGAGTACCATATGCTACATGCCAAGTTTCAAGGCCATTGGCCTTACGGTTCTGGAGGAGAAGAATTTTTAAGGCTTTTTACCATATATGGGCGTGACGGCCATTTTGGTCATGTGATCTAGACCGTATTGGCATTTTTTCATTTGTTCAACTCACAAAGGCTCCATATTAAATTTTACTTAAATTGGCTCAGCAGTTTTGGAGAAAAAAATGTTTGAAATATGGATCCTGAATGACCTTGGTCTAAGGCCAATGAATGACCTTGACCTTTCTGACCCATAGATCTTCATGTATTCAATTAGTTTACCTGATCTACAAATTTTGGTGACACTGTCTTCAATGGTTTCCTATAAATCCATTATTTTCACTTTGCCCCATGCAAAAGCCTAAGTCGACAAATTTGACATTGCTGTAAAATAGGTCAAGGTCAACCCAGGGTCACCATTTGTACAAACCATGATGGGCCCGAGTACCATATGCTACATGCCAAGTTTCAAGGCCACTGGCCTAATGGTTCTGGAGAAGAAGATTTTTGAAGGCTTTTTACCATATATGGGCATGGCGGCCATCTTGGTCATGTGATCCAGACCCCGCGAACAAACTTTCGTTCCCCCATCCCACTGAGGCTCCATATGAAATTTGGCTTTGATTGGCCCTGCAGTATAGGAGAAGAAGATCTTTGAAAATGGTGGACGGACGGACGGACGCACGGACGGACGGACGGACGACGGACCATGGCTATACTATAAGCTCACCTATGAGCCTAAAGGCTCAGGTGAGCTAAAAAATCAGTTCAGAGGGTCACTTTCCAGTTTCATGAGGTGTGCCAAGTGATGCCTGACTGACTTTGATCCCGAGTGATGAATTTTTCTATCTTCTGTTCACAACAGTGAATTAAACCAATACATTTTATAAAGTAATTTGTTTGGTCGATAGTCAGAAATGGGTGTGGCTAAATTAATTTAAATCAGCAGGATAAGGGTTAATAACTGCTAATATCTGCCATATTGTGATGACAATACAGTAGAACTTCGATGGCTCAAACACCGATGGCTTGTTTACCATGGCTGAGTCGAACCCATTATTGAGCCCCTCGAGAAATCCTCTACATAAGAAAAAGTGGGGGATAATTAAGTAGATTTTAGTCTTTTATCTTGCAAATGTATGCTGTGTGTACTCATTAGAATCGCCTCGATGAGGCGATTCTAATGAATACACACAGCATACATTTTCAGTACAAAACACCGAAAAGATATCAAAAAGTATATCGTATACCTCCTGGCAGTCTCCCTCAGTGGCTCGAACTACCCGTCTTGAACAGGTTTTCAAGGTCCCAAAGGTGTTCGAGCCATTGAAGTTCGACTGTACTATGACATTTAGTGACAGAACATGAAGTGCAGTGACATCGACCTTAATATATACTAGACAACCAGTGCAAATCGAGTGCTATAATTCTGGAGTTTTATCTTATATCTGGGTAAGATAAGAATACATATTCTAGAGTAAAATATGGAATTTCCTTATCTTGTATACCAGAAAATCTTATCTAAGCCATCAATATCTGAAGTTCTCATAACTTTTTGCATACTGGTGGACTCTTCCATTGCTATATGTTGGACAAGTCCATTTGTCATATATATAAGGGTTATCAGGCCTATTTTTTCGTTTTTATTCTTTTTTTGACAGACAGAAAATTCTGTTAGCAAATAGTGCAGGCCCAATCAGACGCAGCATTCTGTGGTGTCTGATCTGGCCCTGCACTGTTTGCAAAGGTACCCCTTACGGGGTTTCCCACATACAATGGGATGAAGTTCTCATAAAATCAATAATATTTGGGTCATTTGTTTGATTGATTTGAGGTTTAACGTCCCCACCAACACTGTATAGGTCATTTTGAAGACGTTGCTTCCAATTTTGTGGGACTTTTACCCGACATTGAGATGAAATGACATCTCAAAACCTGTCACCCAATGAAACCAATAGGGTTTATAAGCATGGACGGTCTGACTCGCACTGCTTTGCTTGGGCAGGCTTAGATCCACCGAGTGGTTTACCAGTACTCATGTGCGGTCGGTTTCAGCTCTGCGTGGAAGCATCATGCAGCCCATCTTTTTCTACAAGCCCCAATTGGCCGGGGCCGAATATTTGGATCAGCTTAGCATTTAGGATATGAAAAAAAGTTCTCTCTTTTTACCTCCAGATCTTTCTTAACTCTCTCCTCTCTCTCTTTACAATACTCCAGCTCTGTCATTGTTCTCCTCAGATTGTCTGTCTGGTGTTTACGCTCACCTAGAAATACACATAAATCTCTTTATAACACTGTTCAATATAACATGGTTTTGGATATAACATGGTTTAAAGATGGAGATCAAAAATATATAGATTATATAGAAAAATGACCATAAATGGTCATTTTTCTATATAATCTATATATTTTTGTATTTTTCTATATAATCTATATCTTTTTTGTTTGAATAAAACAAGGTTGTTTAACAAACAAAGTTTCTGATTTAGACACCAATAATAGTGCAATGAAGAGGTTGTGGTGTATGCATTTTATTCTGTATTTAACGGCATTCAGATAAAAGTCTAAGTGAGAGCATTCAGCCAAGAAGGGCTACATACTCCTGGAATAATCTGTTTCTCTGAACATCATAATTTGCTCTCCCTGGAAGCAAATTCTTTCCTTTCAGATAGAGTTCTCAACTGTCTGAGCCCCACCACAAGAAAAGCTGTCTTCAGCAATCACGTAAGATACAAACTGGGGCCAGTTGTTCAAAACTAACAATGTTGTTAGTCAACATATCATGAAAACTTAAATCATTTATTATGGCAAATATACTTACAGGGCTTTAGATAATTTTTTTTTTCAAAAGAGTACAGTACTCGTCCTTTTTTAAAAAAAGGAGTAACGAGAAATTTTTAAAGAGTACTGAAAAATAAACCAAAAAACTTTATTTTGCAGCCCCGACACAATGTTTTTATGGACTGATTTGTGGCCAGGCGTACTGTTTGTTTTCTTATAGATACACATATTCAATATCTGTGTCTATTAGAAAACATGCAGTATCAGACAAAACAATGCCATATTGAAATCTCTTCTGAGCAGTTTGTTGACGGAGAAATCTAACTTTTGGGGTTCAGTTCTCTTTGCTGATAGCAGGACTTCAATGGCTGATTATTGTGGCCAAAGAGTTTCTAAAAAATTAGAATATCAGCTTCACTTTATTGTCCAAGATATGGAATGAAACTCATATTCTTTAAAACTTTTATAATTCCTTTTCAAAACCATATTCTCAATTTCATCATATATTGTCCATGGATATTTATTTTCTTCCACCCTTCGATCGTGGGACCCATCGTGTTTCCTTACAATGTTATAATCGGAACCAGTTACTGGGTCAAAAATCTGTCAGGAACTTTTTCACAAAAAGTGCGGCAGAGACAGGTTCCTGATTAGCTGAAAAGAACTTAAGGATTGCATTGCTCCAGTTAGGATTTTAGGGCAGACTAAAATGGGCACCATTATTTGGTTTATGAAATGCCATCAAAATCGTTATGATCCATTGGCTTCTCACAAGTTAGTGATACTGGAATTATGTATTTTTATATTTACATGCATTTCACAAATAAGTGGTGTACTGGGTCAAAGCAATAGCAACGTTTATTATTAAAAAAAACAACATTTGAACATTACCTTCTAGGTATCTTTTAATATAGAATTATAATATTTAAATAAAAAATAATTTGTTTGATTCATCTGAAAGCGTGTTATTAAAGCAATACAAAAAAAAAACCATGACTGAATAAGTAATCTGTTCAAGGGAGAATACTCAATAATTATCCATGTCATTTGACGTTTCAGAACTCAGGCTGAACGTGCGTCTTCACTGGTTGCCAATGATCTGCAAAGACTCTGATCAAAATGCGATTCTAGTGTTTGCAATATCTCCGCGGCTTGATCAGTCTGCGACAGTATTACAAGTAAACAGTGTGTATACCGAGCTGCGTCGCACAACACCTTGCAAAGACCCAGATCAACATGCGCAACCCGGGCAACCTTTTTTCTCACCTATCTCTGAGTAGTCCTGCAAAAGGCTCTTGGGGTCAGCGAAGACTGAGCAGTTTGCAATGATGTGCAGGCTACTCCGAGTCTTCACTGGTCGCACGATACTCGAAGTCTAAGACCAGCACGCGCAACCACTTTGTAAGTCAGAACAACATGCGCAACAACTACGCAAGTCCGTTTGGATAACCCAGCTTGTAAAATCAGCGATGCGCAGGCTGATGCGTGTCGATACTGTTGAGCAATGACCTGCTCATCCAATCAATACGGCTAATGAAGACATGCGCTGACTGATCCGAGGCTTCACTGCTCGCTCTTCTTACTGTAGTTCAGATTACTCCGGTTTACGCCCACCTGATTAACGATCGGATCGGCTCTATATGTGATATAATCTTGAAAGGACCGTAACCCCAACCCCAATTAAACTTGATTCCCTTGAAATAATTTATGAACGCATAATTTTCCCGTGTAAGAATTTCCCGCCTTTTATTACACACGTCATTTATTTCACGTGCGTTCCAAATACGCTCTCAAAAAATATTAAATGCGTAACGCTAATTTGTTTTTCGTACCTGATACGCAGCAGATTTGAAAAAAAGGAGTATCCTCCCAATTATTTTCGTAATTTACGCGGTATGCAGCCTTATCTAAAGCCCTGTACTTATGTTTTTTGCTGAAAAAATGTGAGCAGCTTTTGCTTTTGCAAACCAAAAGCTGTTCACATTTTTCCAGCAAAAAAAAAAACATAGAAAAAGATATTGTACTTGCTGGAACGAGCTGGTTAAGTTAACAATGCTTTGAACAACTGGATCCTGGTCTAAAAAGAGTCTTGAAGCTTTAGACATAGAAACCGGAGGTGTTGTACTATCCAAGTAGTAAGCATCAAAAGTGTTGATTATACTGCGCAGATTGATTGATTTGGGGTTTAACATCCCATTCAACACTATTAATGTCATTTTGGAGACATTGCTTCCAATTATGTGGGACTTTTAACCTCACATTGACATGCAATGACATCTCAAGACCTGCCGCCCAATGAAACCAAAAGGGTTTATATGCAATGTAGGTCCGACTTGCACCACTTTGCCTGGGCGAGCTTAGACCTTCTGAGCAGTTTACCAGTACTCATGTGCACAGTCGGTTTCAGCTCTGCGTGGAAGCATCATGCAGCCCAATCTATTTCTCCAAACCCTGATAGTCGGGGGGCCGATAGACTGCCCAGATTCTGCAGGCTGATCGGCACCTATATTGTTTGCAAATGGCAAAAATCAGGTTTTCTCACAATGTTGTTCATCTCTGTAAGGTCATGTCTACTAAATCAATCTTTGTTCAATTCAACTCAGGTGTCCACACACATCAAAAAGTCAAAATCTACTCAGCTGTCTATGCACATCAAATAGTCTAATCAACTCAGGTGTCCTCAAACTCAACTCTATTGTACACATTCACAATCAAATAGCCAAATTCAAAGAATCTCAATATTAACACATTTTGAACCTGAAACCCCAAAAGGGGTACCTTAGCAAACAGTGCAGGCCCAGATGAGACGCCGCAGAACGCGGCGTCTCATCAGGGCCTACACTGTTTGCAAAAAGTTAAGCCATTTTCCAAATAAAATTTGAAGAGAACACAACCTGACAACCCTAAATTTTGAAATGGATTCATGCTATATATAAGGAGGAAGATTCCATTTGGTACAAAAAGGGTTAAGGATAAATGTGATGAACTTACTTTCAAGATCTTGAACTTTCTCGTTCAGGTCAGAGATATTGCTGAAAACAGATAAAGATAAAAGTCACAATCAGTCATGTTTTCTAGACATTTCAAACAAAATGTTTTGTTTGTTTGTATTGGTGTTAGCCTGAAAGCCCATAACTCCGTTCACCTAAGGTTGGGCAATCCTGCTTTCAATTATTTGTTGCAAGAATAATTTTCTGCAGGTATTTTTTAAACATTTGACTAAATGCCTATGAGAATCTCAATATTTAAGAAAATAAACATCACTTCAGTTTATTTTACAACCATCTAGAAATGCAGGGCGTGTTTTGGGCATGTTCTCATAACTCCGTTCACCCAAATTTATTTGATTATCATAAGCATGATAAGTAATCAGATTAATTCTATGAATATTATACATGATGAGTATTTTATTTAGTCTGTGTACTATTCTAATTTGTTGATACTTTTTATTTTCAGTCACATGCTTGTCACTGGTTAGAGATTATTTTGGGGTACCCCTAAAATATTAAGCATTTTGTAATAAATTTCGATTTCTGTGAATTAATTTGTAAATCAAAACTGATTTTCTTCAAAACAGGTTGCAATGTTAGTTATTCACTACAAATTCTGATGTGACAAAACCGTGAAAATGATTCCTTTTCATATTAATTAAAAAACGAGGGTGAACAGAGTTTTGAGACTGAACGGAGATATGAGAAAAGGGGATATACGGCCCAGTCAACACTATTTTAGGTCATTTTTGAGCCAGTGAGTTTACCTATCTACACTTTTCCTGGGCAAGCTTATATGTAAGCGGTTAACCAGTGCAGTGCACATTCTTTCGCCAGAAACTGACAACTGCCCTTCTTGAATCAGCGGTAGGGAGATAATGACCGAAGAAGAGATTTCATGATCAATCTCCATGAAAGAATGTTGCCGACGTCGGCAGGTATCGAACCAGCGTCCGCCTGATCACCAGTCAGACGCGCATCTGACTGAGCTACCGAGGCTGGCTCAAACAAAATGTCAACAATTATTCTGGTGTAGGAAAGAAATAAATATGACAATCTTATATTATTTTTTTTCTTATTTTTTCAACAGCTTGTGCGCATGCATTTCGTATTATTCCAAACATGAAAAATTGGTTTGCTTTGCAGTTTAATGGCCCAGTATTATTAAAGTCATGTCACACCCATCATTTTACCTTACTACACTTTTCCTTGTTAGACTTATATGTAAGCAGTACAGTGTGTATTCTTTAGCCAGAACTGACAACTGTCCTTCTTGAATAAGCTAAAAGGAGAGTGTGGCCCTTAAAAAATTTTCACAATCAATCTTCATGAAAGACTGTTGCCAAACCCTGCAGGGCTCGAACCCCCAATCTCCTGTGTCCAATTGTTAAAAGATAATGATGTTGTTAGTTAACTTAGCGTTAAAACTTAGATCATTAAATATGGAAATTACACTACCATTTTTGCAGAAACAATGTGAGCAGCTTTTGCAAATGCAAAAGCTGCTCACATTTTTTCAGCAAAAACAACAGAGTATTAGATATTGTACTTACTGGAACAGTTAACAATTTGACCACTAACGAGCTTGTTAAGCTAATGATGCTTTGAACTACTGGCCCCTGATCACCAGTTAGATACACATCCCACTGAGCCACAGCATTTGCTGTGAACTTGGAAAGCAGCCATGTGTAATGAAGAACCAGACCAGTGAACATGACGATGTCACTTCCACACAGAGCGTAACATCAACTTTTTTCACTTATTTATGTTTGAAAAGTGACATTATTGAGAGAGACAAAATTATATAATAAACATAATATCATTATAGTATCTTGGTCTACTGCATTGTCCCAAGCCTAATGGAAGTTCAGAGATCTTACACATAACACTTGATGCTCCTGGGTCTCATACTTGAATCAGATCTGGAAACAGCCAATCAACGTGAAACAGAGCGCTGTGGTGCAGTGGTAAAGCATCCGATTTGAGATCAAGAGGTAGCTGGTTTGATCCCCACAAGTGCCAAGTGTTATTTCCTTGAGTAAGAGACTTTATCCATTGCTCAGTACTGGTTCCTACCCAGGAAAAGAGGGCCATATGGAAGATTAGTACTAGTACTAAATGTGTTACCCTCTATAAATAAGGTTGATTATTATTATTATATTATTTACAATGTGGCAGACCAAGTTACTGTAGTAATAATATTTCAGTAACTGTCGTAATAATGTGTACATTTGTATATCTAGAGCTCTGGTAAAAACTTTTCAAACCCTTTTTGTGCCAAATGGCATCTTCCTCCTTATATATAGCAGGAGTCCATTTCAAAATTTAGGGGTGACAGGTTGTGTTATCTTCAAAATTTATTTGGAAAATAGTTGAACGTTTTGCAAATAGTGTAGGCTCTGATCTGGGCCTGCACTGTTTGCCAGGGTACCCGTTTCAGGGTTTCCGGTACAAAATGGGTTAAACTCCATTATATTACCTTTCATGCGTTAGAGTGTGTGTTTCCAACTTCTCTCTCTCTCCCTGTAGTACATCTAACTCAGCTTTACTCTTTGAGATCTCCATGTCCTAAATATAAAAGATTTGTCATAATACTTACCAGAACCCCCTCAGCATATGTCAGATCGAGATAAAGAGCAAGTAACAAGGATAATCTCTAATTTCACAGTTAAAATGCCATCACAAATGTCGTCTGCTTTGGTGTCTGCTGGTAACTTAAAAAGGCATTGTTGCAATCTCAGTGAATCTAGGAGCAGTCTGATCAGGGTCAACACTTTTTGCCTGTATTCAAAAATATATTTCAGAAGTTTGCAAGTAGTAGCAGCAGACTACATAAACAGATGACATTTTGTGGTGCAGTTTTCTTGGCAACTTAAGGTTTGGGTACCCATTAGAACTGCAACAGACAATTCTATGAAGAGCCCACAGGTTTCTAACAAAAAATATGGAAAATTATTCCTAAGATTATTCTTTTTTGTTGTTGTTGTTGTTTTATTGTATTCCTCTTACCTCACCATATCATCAGCTATGCCAACTTACATAGCATCTGGTGATATGTTGCTTCTTTTATGCCATATAATTGGTGTAAGAGAATAAATGCTGTCTGTCTTTCTGGTCTGTCTGCATCCTAATGAAGATCTGTCTGTCTGCATTATAATGTAGATCCATTTGTATGTCTGTCCACATGCTAATGCAGGTCCTTAGGAGCAAATTCTTTCTTTAAGTGTAGACCAATATTTTTACAAGGAAACAAAAATATTTTTGAAAGAGTGCCTCCCAAATAATTGAACCACACCACTAAAACTTTTCATAACACATTCATATGTCATTATTCTCAAGAAGATATAATGACATTTATTGTGAACCTTCACATTCTGGTCTTTCTTAACCAACACCATACATGCGTAATGCTATCAAAAGTGAAGTTTTAAAGCTATTAACCCACTGCATTCGGGAAACCCTTAAAGGGGTGCATTGGGAAACTGTGCAGGCCCAGATCAGATGCCACAAAATGCGGCATCTGATCTGGGCCTGCACTATTTGCTAACAGAATAGAACAAAAACCAAAATATAGGCCTGACATCCCTTATATGACAAATGGACTTATCCAACATATAGCTATGGAAGGGTACACTATCATACAATTGGTTGAAAGTGAAGTTCTGAACATCAAATGGTCTTCCCCTAAACATCAAATGCTCTTCCCCCAAACACTACTACTGTTTCATTATACTGCTCCTTACCTTCAGTTCTAATTCTCTTTTCAGCAATTTTTCTCTGTCTTCAGCAGATTCCTTGGACTGTTGTAGAGCATCCTCTAGCCGTTTAATCTCATCACCATACTGGGTCAGCTTCTCTACATGTGGTGAAAATTATCAACATTTATTAAAAATTGTCATTTGGGGATGCAAATTGGCCATTTTATGGTTGGAAATTTTTGTTCTACTGTGATACATCAGCAGAGCCTTAACCCTTATCTTGCTGAATATTCATTTAAGCCACACCCATTTCTGTCTATCAACCAATCAAATTACTTGATGTAATTTATTGCTACAAATTCATAAACTGAATGCCAAACAGTGTAGATCCTGATCAGGTGGCTTCTTCAGAACCACCTGATCTGGATCTACACTGTTTGCAAATATAGGGGTTGTCGTGAACAGCAAGATAAGAGTTGAAACATAGTTTGTGACAGTAAAACCAATGATTTAACTTCCCAAATGACAATTTTTTATCCAGTTTTCCCCATTCTAATGACTTATTAGCTCATTTTGTTAAATAAATTGTTCTATTTGCAAACAATGACTAGAACTGTCAGTGAAACTGACTAGGGCCCCGGCAGTGCCATCAGAGGAGTTGGATTTTTTTTCAAAGGGCTATTACTCTTAGAGTATTGTAGCTAGAGTTACGTCGGTTGTGTAATGATATTGTGACCATATATCTTAAGTTTGAAGTTGATGCATTTGACTGTTTGTAAGTTATGTATTAAAAACAAAAGGGTATTACTATATGGCAACTGTCAATAACTGCAGCTTCAGTTTGTAATCATGAAAAATGTTGATGGATAGACGGGCAGATGGACAGACGGACGAAGTTGATGCATTTGACTGTTTGTAAGTTATGAATTAAAAACAAAAGGGTATTACTATATGGCAACTGTCAATAACTTCAGCTTCAGATGGACAGACGGACAGACAGACGGACAGACAGGGCATTACTATACGGCACACTGTCACATTATGGTTAATATTTCTGCTAAGTAATATTTAAATCCATCCAGGTATAAGAAAGTTATAGATTGGACACAATAAAAAAGACGCTTTTTTGACCTTTTATCTCTAAGTATGACCTTGACCTTTGAGGTACGGCTGTGGGTCTTGCGTGTGACACTTCGTCACATTATGGTTAACATTTCTGCCAAGTAATATTTAAATCCATCCAGGAATAATAACAAAGTTATTAATTGGACACAGGAAAGACCCTTTTTTGACCTTTAACCTCTAAGTATGACCTTGACCTTTGAGGTACGGACCTGAGTCTTGCGCGCAACACTCCATCACATTATGGTTAACATTTCTGCCAAGTAATATTTAAATCCATCCAGGAATAAGAAAGTTATGGAGGATAAAAAAATTTGTGGACGGACAGACGGACAGACGGACAGACAGACAGACAGACAGACGGACGGACAGAGTGATTACTATAGGGCACCCACACTTTCAGTGCGGGGCCCTAACAAGTGTGGTCAGCTACCTAAAACCAAAATGTCAACCATTGACAAGGTTCATGCTAGTATATTTTTTCTTTCACTCAGTTTATGGTTTAGAACATGTGAAGACATTTTGAAATGTGTGGGGGAAACAAAAACTGTACCATAAAAAGCCCATTTGTACGCATCACATCAATTCTCTTTTGAAAACCAATTCTTGACTTGATGTGCATAAGAACATATCCTTCGTCTTTCTGGTGGTTTTCTGTCATGTCATTGTTATAATTTATGTTGATTTTATTTTGCGACTCATTCTCTTTATTGGACTCACAGCAGCTAGTCTTAGCATTTAAAATCTTTGCCTATATTATGAAAACATTTTGAATGTCCGTGAATAATGTTTGCTTCTCAGATGATGTAAATCATACACGGTTCACAGCTTCCAATCTGAAGGGCTGCAATTAACTATAAATAAATAGTGGTATTCCCGAACATTTGACAATCGAAGTGTAATATATTAGGATGCTTCCACAAACTTCATAAATACCAAATTAATTTTGTACTGTCAAAGCTTAGTGTAGTGGTTACGCTACTCCTCTTGTAAACCAGGGGTCGCAGGATCGATCCCAGGCTTCTCCAGACTTTCGAATGAGTCTTTAAACCTAGGTCCCGTACCCAGGTGACCGTAGCTGTTGGTGGGACGTAAAACTCACTCTATCACTGTCAAAGCTTTCTGTGAAAAGAAATTCCAAAGTAATAAAAGACAATCTGTTAGTGAGTCCATATTACTTTACTGTTCGACCTTGACAGCAAAGTCAGTCAAATTATTAGATTACTGGGTATTTTCCATTAGTTCAGATGCGACTGAAATACAGTACAGTTGCCGCGAAGCCTCGATGGTACGCGCACACGCATGATGCGTGGAAATGCGTTGAAAGGATTAACTTCCATGCATGAACCACGCAAAATCCCCGCAAAATTCGCGCAAAATCCGCGCTTGCATGTCTTACTTCACGCGTGAACCGATAGCCTTCCCGCATATCACGCGTGGACGATTAAAACTTCACGTGAAAATTCCACGGAAAATCCGCGCATGACACGGGAAAACAGCTACCTGTGTAGCAAATTAAGATCAATCTTTTTTTATTAAGCCGATGCAAGATTTTCACTGTTTGATAGAGTGCAACAAACACCATTATTTTGATGGCTGTTTTTTTTTTTTGTCTTCATCGGACTAATTATATCTGTTGAAAAAGTGATTATCCAATTACGCTATATTGATGTACAATTTGATTAAATTGCAATTTTTAATAATCACATATCTGTTTATGGTTAACATGGTTAACAATGTTCTATAAAAGCCTGGCCAATTATTTACTGAGGACAGCCAATTAAGAAGATCTATTGTGCATCAATATAGATTCTTTGTAAAATATGAATTCGGGCATTGATTTCTAAATGAAATTGTTTTCTTTCATCTCAGCTTTTTTCTTCTTTTTTATACTTTCGTTCATTTTCCTCCTCCTCTGTCTTTCACCTGCATCTCCACTGCTATCTCTTCCATCTCTTTTCTCCCTTTCTCAGGGAGATGACACAAAAGCATCCACAAACAAGATGTGTTTGTGAAACACAAATGCCCCCGGACAGCGCAAGGTGAAGGTCACGAGGTCAAAATTTATGGTACCTCTTGAAAGGTCTTGTGACAAGGAATGCACATGTGAAGTATGAAAGCTGTACCACTTACCATTCAAAAGTTATGCCCAATGTTAAAGTTTTTGCAGACGGACAAACGGACAAACGGACAAACAGACAAACGGACAAACAGACGGACAGACCAAAAACTATATGCCCCCCAGAATCTAGGCATAACAATCAATCCACAA
The DNA here is from genome assembly GCA_963580285.1 of Lucinisca nassula. Lineage (NCBI taxonomy): Eukaryota > Metazoa > Mollusca > Bivalvia > Lucinida > Lucinidae > Lucinisca > Lucinisca nassula. Next base: position 101,812,409 of record OY757018.1, read on the forward strand.
ACAATCAATAATCTCACTTTTATCTTTCAAAGTTTTGTATTCGTGTGTGGTTCTACATGTTTTATTGAATAGATTTGAAACCGCTCTTATCACGTTATTTATTGCAACAGTTTAGGTCGGAGAATCCTATGTATGCACTGAACATACACCATTTTTATTCCTTGAATTTAAATTGAGTAGTTGTCACGTCGCCGTCAAGGATTATTTAGCCATATCGGGACGTTTCCTGTTAATCTTACAACAAAATTGTCGACGTAAAATTTCCAAAGAGGCAGTGCATTACCAGACCTGCGAAATGCCATTGGCATTGCTATGACCCATGATTACATCCACCTGAAATGGCCAGAGCTTTCATTTCCCTCTTTTGATTGCCCAGATGCTGTAGGTTTAACTGTGCGAATGCACAGGCTGGTTCAGATCAGACCGAGCGGGTACACAGGCTTGAGGTCTTTACTGCTCGTGTAGGTTTTATTACCATATGCTGGCTCAACTACAATTAGCGAGGCGATTCCATTTATGAAGTGTTTTCTCATCGTAGCGATAACTTATAGCATACTTGTAACGTAAACAGTTCAGATCCTAATCTGACAACATTAATACGCTGATCAGATGCGCGGCTGTGCAGGCTGATCAACACTGGTCAGGCTCTGATCTGAGTGTCTTTGCCGGTCTTACTATTGTTTTTGGCTGGCGCTGGCTCAAACTTATGAGTTTGCTTCTGGTTTAACGGGGCGATTCCATTATTTGCTTCTATGACATTTCATTGAAAACCACTTGGTCGAATGTATTTTTCGTTCGAATGGTACCTTCCGTTGAACCAATATTTGGTAGAATTTTCGTCAAAAAAAAAATGCGTCAAATTAACTTTTTGCCGAAGTTTTTCGTCAAAACTGAAAGAAGCTGAAACGAAGTAATTTACCCCAAATCACCCTATTGCGCATCATTTTGTTTAAATCACAAGTCCATCAAGGTGTTACGGAACAACCTGGACACAAAGTCTATGTTGGCGTCACCCAGGGTTCTATGCTTGTTCCCCTTCTATGCAAATGTATTTGTTCTTATTAATTTACCACTAATTGTCTTCTCCTTAATGTATTTCAAATAAATGTATACATTTAAGAACCCAATATATCAGAACTGCTGGAAAACATAACATTCAGGTCATTATATTATGACGGACCTATTGTTTTAAAAACGGGACTCCATGGCCTAGTGGTTAAGAGCGCTGACTCTTGATCATTAGGTCTCTCACCGCTGTGGTTCGAGCCCCGCTCGGGTCACATGTAAGACGCCAAGTTCTGTAATGGAAGGTCAGGTGGTTTTTCTCCGGGTACTCCGGTTTTCGCCCACCTGATTAACGATCGGCTCGATATGAGTGAAATAATCTTGAAAGGGCCGTAAAACCAAACCCCCCAAAAAGGTTTTAAAAATAATCGAGTGAGTCAATAACAACCGGTCGGGATAAGCAGATCATGGTTAAATAAAATCGACCAAGTGTTGCATTTCTAAACAAAAATTTCGACCAATTGTCCAATTTAATTTTTTTTTTCCAACCAAATGTTGTATTCGAACGAAAGCTACATTTGACCAAATGATGTGCACCGCCCGCCATTATTTATATTAATGTCCATCACAATTATACATTTAACGTAACTTGTAGCATGACGCATGCGTGCACAGAACCCGTTTTTTTTTCAAACCGTGCAGCTACTGGTCAGATGCCTACAAAACGGAAAAGCTAGTCAGACTGCGCAGACCAGACAGGCCGGCTGATCTACACTGGTTAGACAGCTGACCGTGCAAGTTTTGTTGCACCATCGCAAAATACCCGCTTTCTTCTATATAATGACAAAACCCTTAAAAATTATTTGACCTTTGATCGCAACCCATGACCGGGGGTTGGGTGGGAGAGATCAAAATTTGGATACACTGCAGTCCCTATGCAATATGTGTATCAAGTTTGGTCACCATAGGTCAAGGAATAATAAAGTATTTGCATTCACAAGCAGTTTCTTGAAATTCGACCTTTGACCACCCACATGACTCCAGTGGGTCAGATAAAACTTTGAATACGCCGTCCGAAGCAATATGTATACCAAGTTTGGTCACCATAGGCCACGAAATAAAAAAAGAAGAAGTTGCATTCTGATTGTAACAGACGGAAAGAAGGACGGACAGCCGTGAAGAAAATAATATACCCTTTTTTATACAAAACTAGAATCGCGCAGTCGATGGCACGCCATCGCATATCCCCACGCATTTTTAAAGATACGCCACTATATAAGTTCTCAATTGCAACTCCCACCCAATCTTAAGATCAAAATTCTGAAAGTGTCATGCACTCCTCAGACCAAAGACCTATCAGTTCCCAAAGTTTCATGTTTCTATCTGAAATGGCGTAGGAGGAGTTATCCGGTAATCGTTAAAAAGGGGGTTATGGGGGTGAAAATCCAAGTTTTTGACCTCTGGTGACCTTGAACCTGACCCTAGGGGTCAAATTTTGATTGTTATGTATTCTACTCATTATGCCGTTCGATTTGATATGTCACAAGACCAGGTTCTGAAAACTTTGATTTTTTACCCCCGGGGCACCCCACCCCCTGGCCTAGCCCCTAGGGGTAGGATCAAAATTCCGAAAGTGTCATGCACTCTTCAGACCAAAGACCTATCAGTTCCAAAAGTTTCATGTTTGTATCTGAAACGGCGTAGGAGGAGTTATCCGGTAATCGTTAAAAAGCGGGTTATGGGGGTGAAAATCCAAGTTTTTGACCTCTGGTGACCTCAAACCTGACCCTAGGGGTCAAATTTTGATTGTTATGTATTCTACTCATTATGCCGTTCGATTTGATTTGTCACACGACCAGGTTCTGAAAACTTTGATTTTTTACCCCCGGTGCACCCCACCCCCTGGCCTGTCCCCTAGGGATAGGATCAAAATTCCGAAAGTGTCATGCACTCCTCAGACCAATGACCTATCAGTTCCCAAAGTTTCATGTTTCTATCTGAAACGGCGTAGGAGGAGTTATCCGGTAATCGTTAAAAAGGGGGTTATGGGGGTGAAAATCCAAGTTTTTGACCTCTGGTGACCTTGAACCTGACCCTAGGGGTCAAATTTTGATTGTTATGTATTCTACTCATTATGTCATTTGATTTGATATGTCACACGTCCAGGTTCTGACAACTTTGATTTTTTACCCCCGGGGCACCCCACCCCCTGGCCTGACCCCTAGGGGTAGGATCAAAATTCCGAAAGTGTCATGCACTCCTCAGACCAAAGACCTATCAGTTCCCAAAGTTTTAAGTTTCTAGCTGTAAAAGTGTGGGAGGAGTTGTCCGGTAAGACGGACGGACGGACGTACGGACGTACGGACGACGAAGACAATTACAATATCCCCACTTTTTCTTCGAAAAGCGTGGGGATAACAAAAGCGGGTATAATAACAGAGATAAACTCAACCGCACATCCATATTTTAGCCAGTGGACACACCCAATCGATCCTATACACCCCTTTAACTTTAAAATAATGCGGTATCCCCACCCTCACTAGCGGGGTAAAAGAAGAAAGTGGTCTATTTGTAATGTAAAACTCCGTCGCCATGTTCAGCATGGAGGAATCATGTTGCAGATATCTCTTATTTTAAAACAAACCACTGATCGTACATTAGCTAGCGCAAGACAAAGTTAACCATAAAACCTATGCTACACACAAAGACCCAGATGCACTGTCAAAGGTAAGTGTTTTCGCTCATCTCAGTTTGCTACATGGCTGAATACTGATCAGACTGCATGGATGCGCACTCTGAGCTGCGTCTTCGCTTGCTCAGCGACCTGCATAGATTCAGATCAATATGCACAGCCGAGTTTTCGATTATCTTTTGCATTATCCCTTTACAATGTAAGGCTCGAGTGATCATCAAAGACACTCGATCAGGCACTTGGATGTGTTTTCATCCGGTGCTGGCTTGTAACCTAAAAAAAACGTCCATGGAAGGGGTGCAGCGACTTCCAGTGAATGGTAGGCGTAACGCCATCAGACGTCTTACGCATGTGCGTAATGCACATGTTAAAAATATTTGCTCTTCGGGAGCAAATTCTTTCCTTTAAGAGTAGCATTCCATCTCGGAGAAAGATGTTGTTACATAGAGTTTCCTTGCTGTGCGTAATATTTTGATTCTGGCTATGCCACTGGTATTGATGAGAGACGGTCTGACTGTGAACTTTTCAAGCGCAATCCCAGCGACACATTTGGGCCAGTTATAGTCTTGGATCAGCAATAGTGCTCACTCACTAGGCGGCAATTTTTATCGAGGCTGGTCCATTTCTTCCGTACCTCCTTATGCTGGCTGACTATTAACCTTAAAGCACCACAAAAGTTTTGAGTCGATTGTTGACCAAAAGTTACGGAGCGCAGTAGCTTTACACTGCTAATGTCCAAATGACTGTCACTGATTTGTACGAAAGCCAGGTAACGGTTTATTATCGCCGCCCTGTTCATATCCGATTGAGACCAGAGTGGTGTGTAAAGAGGATTACCTGTAGATTCGATCTGGACTTGAAATGGCAGTGTAGATCCAGGTCAGACGCCATATAAAGGGCCTCTGTTCAAGGTCTACATTGTTTAAAGTACAGACATTTAAAGGTTAAACGAAACAGTCTTAGCGTCCATCCAGGTTACACTCAGAGACAATCGACCTGCCAGTGCTGTCATTGCTTTGTCGTGATGCTGGTTTCCTTATTTCACCATTAAACATCACTCACCTTATATGTCTTGTTTGTTTGTATCGGCGGCCCCCGCCCATCGGGGCTTAAAAAATAGTTGGGCTGCATGATGCTTTTACGCAAACGAGTACTGGTAAACCGCTTAGAGGATCTAAGCCTGCCCAGCAAAGCGGTGCGAGTCTGATCGCCAATGCTTATAAACCCTATTGGTTTCATTGGGCGGCAGGGTTTGAGATGTCATTTCATCTCAATGTCGGGAAGAAGTCCCACATAATTGGAAGCAATGTCTCCAAAATTACCTTTACAGTGTTGACGGGGACGTTAAACCTCAAATCAAACAACTAACAGATTGTTTGTATTGGAGTTACAAGCCCAGTGAACACTATTTTAGGTTATTTTTGAGCCGGTCAGTTTTTCCTTGGCAGGCTTATACGTAAGCGGTTAACCAGTAAAGTGCACATTCTTTCGCCAGAATCTGACAACTGCCCTTCTTGAATCAGCGAAAGGAAGAGAATGACCGCAGAAAAGATTTCATGACCAATCTTCTATCTATCTACTGATACTGCGTCGGTCACACTTGACCATTACCGCAGGTGTATATAACATACACTCCAGGTTTTGCAGGATGAAAGCCTACACAGTAATCATGTAATTAAGGTAGGGATCTTTAACCTGCACAGGGGATGAACGTCCCGATCCGAAGGACGGTGCACTTCACGAAAGAATGTTGCCGACCCCAGCAGGTATCGAACCCGCGTCCTGCTGATCACCAGTCAGACGCGCATTCGACTGAACATCCGAGGCCGGCCCACCTATCTATCTTAAGCTAGCAGCTCTTGGTAGCTAACGGCATGTTCTTATGTGACAGATAGCTTTTTTCCATGCGCTGTCTCTGATTCCCACGATTTACCGCAATTTGTCATGTTAGCACGTGCTGTTTTAAAACACTACATCATAAGTGAGCACGCGCCGTTGTTGCGTGCGAAAAGGCACTTACAGGAATCACAAACGCAAATGTGCTGTCGCTCGTTTGGTTACTGATCTGCGCAGTCTGATCAGAGCCTTTGCTGTTCCTGTGAGCATTCCGAGCTCTCTGGGCTATTCAAAGAGCAACAAGTGAAGACTGGTCCAAATTGATATCACGTAATTTGATAAGACGTGTAACTATTGAAGACTCTGATCAGCTTGCGCATCCGCGCAGTCTGATCAGAGCCTTGAAGACTTGTCGTGCGCCGGCTCATATACATGGAAAATGGATAAGAATGCAGTCTTAGTTTCGTCCCACCAACAGGTAAGGTCATACAGAGACGGGTCCTAGGTTTAAAGATTCAACCGAAAGTCTGGAGAAGCCGGGGTTTGACCCCACGATCCCTGGTTTATGAGGCGAGAGTAACGAAACAAATACAGCACGGGGTCTTCTCCTCTTGAAAATGTGGCTATTATTAATTATTCCTCGGTAACTTACTACATGTAAAGGTATTTGTTTGAGGTTTAACGTCCCCGTCAAGACTGTATAGGTTATTTTGGAGACGTTGCTTCCAACTTTGTTGGACTTTTACCCGACATTGAGATGAACTGCGCAGTCTGGTCAGAGCATTTGCTGTTCCTGTGAGCATTCCGATCTCTGGGCTATTCAAAGAGCAACAAGTGAAGACTGGTTAAAATGGATGAACACGTAACTAGATAAGACGAGTGACCATTGAAGACTCAGATCAGCCTGCGTATCCACACAGCCTGATCAGAGCCCTTGCTGTTCGCATTAACCTTCTATGTGGACTATTCGAAGAGCAACAAGCGAAGACTAGTCACGTTATCTAGATGCACAGGCTGATCTGATACTTCTGTTTTGTTTGTTTGATTCGAGGTTTAACTCCACGTCAACACTGATCATTTTGGAGACGTTGCTTCCAACTCAGTGGGACTTTACCTGACATGGAGATGAAATGACACACATCAAGCCCTGCCACCCAATGAAATCAATAGGGTTTATAAGCATGGACGGACCAACTCGCAACGCATTGCCTGGGCAGGCTTAGATCCTATAAGCGGTTTACCAGTAGTCGTGTGCGGATCGGTTTAAGCTCTGCGTAGAAGCAACATGCAGCCCATCTATTTCTTCAAGCCCCGATGTTGATACTTTGCCAGGGCAAGCTTAGATCCTCTCAAGCGGTTTACAAGTACTCGTGTGCGGGCGTGGAAGCATCATGTCGCCCATCAATTTCTTCAAGCCCCGATGGGCGGGGGCCGTTATACTGTATTAGGAAGTCTATCTTAAGCCTCCCCTTCTTGGTGGCTAACAGTGTTTTAATGTGACAAATAGCCTTTTCTCATGCGCTGCGAGCCCATGATTCCCACGATATACCGCAGTTCGTCACAAACACAAATGAGCTATCGCTCGTTTGGTAACTGATATGCGCAGCCTGATCAGAACATTTGCTGTTCCTGTGAGCGTTCCGATCTCTGGGCTATTTCAAGAACAACAAGTGAAGACTGGCCAAAATTGATGAACACGTAATTCGATAAGACATGTAACCATTGAAGACTCAGATCAGCCTGCGCATCCGCGCAGTCTGATCAGAGCCTTTGCTGTTCGTATGAATCTCCTATGTGGGCTATTCGAAGAGCGATGACTGGTCATGCTATCTAGTTGCACAGGCTGGTCAGATACTTCTGTAGTAGAAAAATTCTTGTCGTGCGCCAGCTCATATGGAAAATAAGAATGCGGTCTCAGTGTGTTTCAGTTTTTCGTCCCACCAACAGGTATTAAAGGTCATACTTGCTTTTCGAAAACACGCTTACTCAAATATAGATTCCTTTACAGCAAAAAATAAAATTTCTGCTCAAAACATAGGTTGTGGGCACTCGTTAGAACCGCTTCGGCGAGGCGGTTCTACCGAGTACCCACAATCTCTGTTTTTGAGCAGAAATAAGAATAAAAAAATGCGTATCCCCGTAACCCCAGTTTTACTTTAATAAAAAAATATTAATAATAAATAGATTATTTTGTAAATCTTTCAAGGGGAATGGATACACCATCTCGAAAACACGCCAATTCAAATTTAACCCCCGTAAACCCCAGTTTTATATATGTAAAACCGGGGTTTCAGGCGTATATTTTTATAATTTCTGTTCAAAAATATATACTATGGGTACTACTCGACGAGGCGGTTCTAAGGAGTACCCACAATCTATGTTTCGAGCCGAAATAAGGAAAACATCAGAACTTTTTATCGGAAGATTTTCTTGGTAAATTTTTCTAATATATTTGAATAGGCGTGCTTTCGCAATGCCCTCCATTGTGGAAAATCCTTCAAAGATGTTTCCCCTGTCAGTAAAGGAAAGAATTTGCTCCTTAGGAGCAAATTCTTTCCTTTAAGAGTAGACTCTTACAGGAAAGAACTTGCTCCTCGGGAGTATATTCTTTCCTTTAAGAGTAGACTCTTACAGGAAAGAATGTGTGCATTAGGAGCAAATTCTTTCCTTTAAGAGAGTTTCTTTTTCTGTGGGACATAGTTTATAATAATCGAATAGAAAGTCTCGAATGTTGCCTCCCTTAGAAAAATGGCGGAAAATCGGACATGTGTATCCATTTCCCTTAAATGAAATAATGTCACGGACTCCGTAGTTTAACTATTGCATGATCTTTGTTAGCAGTGATGTTTGATAAGTTAATAATAACTAGAGCTGTCAGAGGATCTGACTATAGCCCCGCTATAGCGCTATCAGAGGAGTAAGACACATTGACTCTAAAAGCTTTTAACCTATCAGGGGAGCTTTCTTAGTTCCAGAGAAAACTTTAATATTTTTTTTTTTTCTTTGCTGGGGAGATAACCCCAAGAGTAATGTTGTTGGCCATTATTTACTTACATCCACCTAATGTTCATGTTTATACAAAGTTTCAGCTTTCTAGCTTTCTTAGTACCTGAGAAAACTGTATCGAAAATATTTTTCATGGTTTGATGGTTAGAAAAGTGAAATGATTTTTTTACTTGCAGAAAATATCCTATCAGGGGAGATAACTCCAAGAGTTATGGGCCTTTGGCCATTATTTTGGTAAGGGCCATACATCCACCCACTTTTCATGTTCATACAAAGTTTCAGTATTCTAGCTTTCTTAGTTCCTGAGAAAACTGTCACCAAACCTTTTCATTTATTAAAAAAAACTATACTATCAGGGGAGATAACTCCAAAAGTAATGGGCCCTCGGCCATTATTTTGGTTAGCTCCCTATATCCACCCATTGTCCACATTTATGCAAAGTTTGAGGTTTCTAGCTTCTTTAGTTCCTGAGAAAACTGTGACCAAACATTTTCATTTAAAAAAAACCTATATTTTCATTTATTTAAAAAACCTATCAGGAGAGATAACTCCAACAGTTATGGGCCCTTGGCCATTATTTTGGTAAGCTCCCTATATCCACCCATTGTCCACATTTATGCAAAGTTTGAGCTTTCTAGCTTCTTTCGTTCCTGAGAAAACTGTGACCAAACATTTTCATTTAAAAAAACCTATCAGGGGAGATAACTCCAAGAGTTATGGGCCCTTGGTCATAATTTCGGTAAGGTCCGTGGAGGCACCCATTGTCCACGTGTATACAAAGTTTTAGTTTTCTAGCTCTCTTAGTTTCGGGGAAAACTGTGACGAAAAAATAACGGAATAACGGAATTACGGAATTACAGAATTACAGAATTACGGAATTACAGAATTACGGAATGACAGGGCAAATCCAATATAGCCCCACTTTTCAAGCGGGGCTATAATAAAAAAAAACGGAAAGTTTATTTGTTTTTTTGTTTTTACCGTCCCTGTTTTTCATCCCCCGCCGCCACGAAGCGGAGCGGGATTATAGGAATGGACTTTGTCTGTCCGTCTCTCTGTCTGTTACACTTTCTTGTCCGCTCCATATCTCCTGAACCCTTTGGTAGATTTTCATTAAACTTTGGTCAATTATTCGTCTCAGTGAGCCGGTGTGCAGAACCCATACATGAGCCATGCCGACTCAAGGTCAAGGTCACAGTTGAAGGTCACGAGTTTGAAACTTGGAATTTTTTTGTCTGTTCCATATCTCCTTTACTCTGGATTTTCATTAAACTTCAAATATTCTTCTCAGTGAGCTGATGTGCAGAACCCATGTCCGTCTGTCCGTAACACTTTCTCGCCCGCCCCATATCTCCTGAACCCTTTGATAGATTTTCATTAAACTTGGTCAATTATTCGCCTCAGTGAGCTGGTGTGCAGAACCCATAAATAAACCATGCCGACTTAAGGTCAAGGTCACAGTTGAAGGTAACGAGTCTGAAACTTGGAATTTTGTGTCCGTTCCATATCTCCTTTACCCTTGGAAGGGTTTTCATTAAACTTTGGTCAAATAGTCATCTCAGCTAGCTGATGTGCAGAACCCATGTCCACCCGTCCGTCTGTAAGTCCGTCCATCTGTCTGTCCGTAACACTTTCTTGTCCGCTCCATATCTCCTGAACCCTTTGATAGATTTTCATTAAACTTTGGTCAATAATTTGTCTCAGTGAGCTGGTGTGCAGAACCCATAAATGAACCATGCCGACTTAAGGTCAAAGTCACGGTTGAAGGTCATGAGTTTGAAACTTTGAATTTTGTGTCCGTTCCATATCTCCTTTACCCCTGGATTGATTTTCATTAAACTTTTGTGAAATATACCCCGCAGTGAGATGATGTGCAGAACCATAAATAAACCATGCCAACATAAGGTCAAGGTCACATGTGAAGGTCACAAGGTTGAGCCTTGATACAAAATGCGGCGGGGGATTTGGTTGTCCTTCAGACTGCTTTCTTGTGTTTAATTAGTTCAATGCTATGCTTTTCAGTGATAAAGATATAGAAATTTTAAGTGAATTCGAAATTGATATTATCACTGTCACAACCAGAGATTTCCACTGCTGGTATAGGGGCAGCATCGGAACCTCAGTCGGATGCGCATCTGACTGGTAATCAGGATGATGCGGGTTCGATACCTGCCGAGGTCGGCAACATTCTTTCGTGATCATGAAATCTTTTCTACGGTTATTCTCTCCCTTCCGCTGATTCAAGAAGGGCAGTTGTCAGTTTCTGGTGAAAGAAGGTGCACTGTACTGGTTAACCGCCTACGTATAAGCCTGCCGAGTAAAAGTGCGGATAGGTAAACTGACCGGATCAAAAATGACCTGAAATAGTGTTGACTGGGCCGTTAAACTCCAATACAAACTGACAAACAGACTGCTGGTATAAAATCGAAAACTGACATCTACATTCTCTGTTTGTTATTTTTTTTGAACTGAGGTCCCCGTCAACCTTGTTTAGGAGACGTTGCTTCCAATTTTGTGGGACTTTTACCCGACAAAGAGATAAAATGACATCTCAAGCCCTGCCAACCAATGAATCCAATAGGGTCTGGATGGTTCGACTCCCATCACTTTCCCTGGACAGACTTAGACCTTCTAAGCTGTTTACCTCTAGTCACTATCAGCTCTGCGAGGAAGCATCAAGCAGCACAATTTATTTCTAATAACCCCGTCTGTCTGTTAGAAGCCAAACGTTACTAATGTGTGTCAGAAATTGGGTCATGCACACGTGCACGCCTTTCAGCTGTTGGTGACGTCACTTTTAGCATCAATACAATGTAAATACTGCACGTGTGACCAGATCAACATAGCATCTGTGGGCAATTTTTGAATGAGTGAGTGAGTGAGTTTTAGTTTTACGTCCCACCAACAGCTAAGGTCATACGGAGACGGGACATCGGTTTAAAGACTCATCCGAAAGTCTGGAGAAGCCCGGGATCGATCCTGCGATCCCTGGTTTACAAGGCGAGTAGCGTAACCACTGCACCACGGAGGCTTCTAATTTTTGAATGAAAATAGATCTTCATTTCATGTTCATGTTGTGAAATAAAAATCGATCTTAGACTGAAAAAATTAAATATGGTCTACCCCAATGTCGGTCCAATGCTAAAGCGACATTGTGTTTGCTTGAGGGACTCAGCGGCTACATTATAATTACACATAGGCTAAAGAAATTTTCATGAGTTTAAATGAACATTTTGCCCGACATTCAAATTTCGGATGATTGGAAAAACTGCCTCTGAGAGGCGGTTGTGACGAGTACCCACACTCTATGTTCTTGCGGAAAAAGAGGGTAGCGAACCTGCCAATAAATCCAATTTTTCTTCATAAAAAGTGGGGTTCAGACCTGTTCACACGTCTAAACCCCGCTTTATGAAAAGAAAAGTTGGGTTTATTACCGAGTCAGTCAAGGTGCTGTTTGTTGTTTTTTTTTTTTTTTGCCTGGGTCGCACACAGGTGTTGCTGTGCTCAGGCTTATATGAGACGCGATGCCGGTAGATGGGTTCCCCGTGGAGGCTTGGATGGGCCTGCGCATTCGCGCAGCCTAGTTATGGGTCTACTGGTATTTGGAATTCCGAAAGTTTTCGATGAGTACGACATAGACTCTAATTAGGGAAGCAGATGCATGGACTCTTCTTGGTCTTCTTGGTCTATGCTAGGCGCACGCATGAACCGTTTAAGTATTGCTGTACCTGGGATCGTGTTGGACGTGGAGCAAAATGCCGTAATCTATACAATATGCATGGTGGGAAAGGGAAAGGTTACGGTGGTTTTTACAGCTGGATGATTACAACAATCAAGTTTTTCCCGAATAAGAATGATTTACTGGCGAAAGCTACACTGTACAGTACATGTTCATGTAGTTGATGTTACATACAAGTACGTGTGACTAATGTCTAAATTTTATAGTTCATCTGAGGATTTGGTCTGAATGCTCAGTTACGTCCATGTTTATGGCTATAAATTTCAATATTTTAATAGTAATTTTAACGGGATATGCTATATAAGAACGTATGTCGTTTCTGTTTAATATACATGTACATGTAGATGCCGCACGGTCTTAAATTTTACCCACTATTTTCACGCATCCACGCGTGAAGAAATAATCGATCTTTCAGGACTAAAGATAAACTACGCGGGATGTTTCACGCATCATGCGTGGACACCTTGTTTTAACCGCGGAAACTCCGCGCAACTCGAGATAAAATTCGCGCGTGAAGCCTACGAATTCCACGCAAAATTCGCGCAAAATTCACGCAAAATCCACGCAAAAATTACGTAACAGAAACGCGGAAAATAAAATTTATCCACGCATGATGCGAAAACCATCGAGGCTTCGCGGCAACTGTACTGTAATGAGTCACAATCGACCAAGATGGTGAATTATCAATGAGTAGGCATCATTATCCATGTCTCACCCAACTTCAGGTGAATTGATACAACTGACATGTTGCAAGGGAGACAATCTTGTTTGCTTTTCTGATATTGGTGTTCAGTTGCTCAAAGTTTTGTTAGTTTAAACAAAATTGTTGGTGTTCAAAACATTAGCTGTTCTAGGCTTCTAGCAAGTACAATATCTGATACAGACCTATAGTATATTTGCTGAAAAAAAAATGTGTGTAGCTTTTGCTGAACAAATGTGAGTAGTTTTTGCATTTGCAAAAGCTACTCACATTTTTTCATCAAAAATATTAGCATATATGCCATATCAAATAAAATAAGGTTTAATGATATGTTAGCTAACAACATTATTAGTTTTCAACAACTGGGTTATGGGCCTCATGAAAATGAGTTTAATCTTAAAGGAAAGAACATGTTCCATCGGACCAAGTTCTCTCCATATATTTTGTGTGTGTGTGTTTGAGTTTTATGTCCCACCAACAGCAAAGGTCATACACAGATGAGACCTTGGTTTAAAGACAGAGAAGCCCGGGATTCTCCTTATATTTTAACCCTTATCCCATTGAACACAAAAACCACTACCTTTGCAAACAGTAGATCTAGATCAGATGGTTTCTGAAGAAGCCATCTGATCAGGATCTACACTGTCTGTCAGTTAGTTTGAAATTCAAATGAAACACTTTATCAAGTAGTTTGAATGGTTGACAATCAGAAATGGGTGTGATTAAACTAATTTATTCAGCAGGATAAGGGTTAGATTTGACACTTATTAAGAAGGAAGACAAAATTGCCTCCCCTTATAGTGTACTGTAACAAGTTATAACAACTTACGCTTTAGTTCTGCATTGGCTTCTTCCATATTGTTTTCCTTGTCTGATGCCGACTGTTTCAGCTGATTAATCTCGCGTCTCGATCTCGTCAGCTCAAACTCCATATTGGCTTTAGAAGCTTCACCTTTCTCCAGCTGGGCCCGCAATTTAGCCATCTGACTTTCGAGTTCTGATACCTAGATAAGAGTAAGAAGAGATGGTTGCTTACAACTACAACAGTTTTGGGGTTTGGGAGTTCATGTGTATTTCTTGGATGATGTATGCACAAGTAAAACTTGCATACAAAGTCTTATATTAAAAAAATTACCTCAGTTAAATACAGCAAACATAAGGGAATCAAACCATTTAATGCAATATTTACTCTTTGCTTAAATGAACATGTAGTTCAGGCTCACCAGATACTTTTAGGAAATTCTGGGTTTTACCCGGGGAAAGAGAAAACAATGAGAATTCTCATGTGCTTGAATTGCACTGGTTGAAGAGGACATCATGTACGCCATTGTTAAGGCTGATGTCACTACACATATTGTGACGTCACTAACCTGTCACATTAGTGTCATCACAAGCCTCATGAATCCTGACTGCAACCCTCGGGACCAACCTTTCTATCTACCCTCACACCCATGTAAGGTTCTTTTAATAAGTCCCTACTGCCTTATAATGGTTTTTGGGGTCCAAAGCTGAAATCATGTTTGTTTTAAAAAGGTTTTGTTTCCCAACATGTTAAGAGAATACTCACCATTTATGGTCATTTTATTTCTAATCTTTTCATTCTGGGGATCCATCTTAAACCTGCGTTATTACCAAAATTAGTGTGTATCACAAATGAAACATGTTTTATCACTGGCTAGAAATGTATCACATGCAAGTTGCTAATCTGCAATAGATGCACAGTGGACACTATCACATTTGAATCAGACCGGTCCAAGTACGGTGTGATAGTGCCTGCTATGGAGATAACAGAAAATCTTTTTATGGACAATCGCGATTAATTTACTGAATCTTATTTCTGGTTGTCGCTCCATTCAATTGCAGGAATCCTGTATCAGCCACTGAGGAAATTAAAAAATGTCAGTTTTGTTCTTTGGTAGCTTTAGAGACAAACAAACACACAACAGATTTTACTGTAAAAATCCTAATATTGGGACAGAATGGTCTGAAGAATCATATTCAGATAGCTCCAATTTTACAATTATAACTTTCAGTTGTCAATAAATGTTTAATATAACAGTAGTTATTCAATGCACTAAAAGCAATAGAAATTTTATAATCAGATTTACATGATACAATGGCTCGGGACATATCAACCCAGTGGTCCAGGCCCTGGCCCTCAGACAGTCCATAAACCTTGATAGTGGTTTCAGCTGAGGTTACTATTGCTTAACTGTGTTAAGATGAAAAAGTCTTATAAAGAGGCTGCAGTGTAAAATAAAGCTACATTATAAATTTTGCAAAGCATTTACAGAGAACAATTTTTCTTCAATTAAAACATTTCACCCAGCAGAAAAACCTGAATGCAAAATAACCAGGAAACATAAAAGAAACATGTTTTATGAATATAAAATCAGGCATCTAGATCTCAGTTTTTCAAAGCCTCATTGGCTTGACCCTTTTTGTACTAAATGGAATCTTCCTCCTTAGTATATAAAACAGGTGTCCATTTTAAAAATTTAGAGATGTCAGGTTGTGTTTTCATCAAAATTTATTTAGAAAATGACTGAACATTTATCAAACAGTGGAGGCCTTGGACAGAACAAGGGCAATTATTTTCCATATACCCCGTGAGCAAAAATATATTACCCTCTCGCCCTTGCCTTCCCTTGATTAGGATGGCCACCATCTAGGATCTACTGCATAGTTGATAAGAAATAAAAGCACCACACTTAAATTTCCAGCCAATAAATATGTAAATGAAAACTCTGACTGTTTTTACTTCTTTTGATATCTTATTTCATTGTTTTCTGTTAAACTCTCATTCTCACATGCCGTATACGTTTTTCCACTGAGCAATGTTATCAATTTTATGCATGCATAATGGCGTGACTGATGATGTCACATGTACTTGTCACGACGTCCGCTAGAAAAGAGTTGTTTGCAAAACCGTGAAACGCTTTGCCGTATAACAAATTCGTTATTTCGATTCTTGATGGGGAACATGAGATCATATTTGCCCTCCTCTGACGGCTTGGGCAAATATCGCTCTCGGGTGGGGAATATGATCCCATGTTCCCTGTCAAGGATCAAAATAACTTATAATATACTAGGGCTGCAATGATACAGTTACCTGAAGATATGATACATATCGTGATATTTCTGTCACAACATATCTATCCTGATATACTTTCTTTCAAAATTAGCTGTAAGCTTAAGCAATATGGCACTCAAATATAAGTATTTAGTAGAAATTAACTTGAATATACATGAATAGTGGAAATACAAGTGAAAATAGTAACATATTTGTAATGTGTTATCACAAACTTATGCAAAACCAGCAAACATTTACATCTCATCTCGATCAAAATACACTGTTTGACTTATTGTTGTTTTATCATCAAACTACTTCATGACACAGTACCCGTATTGTCAGCAGAGGTTTCACGATTATCATATGAATATGTATGTATGTTAACAAATGTTATCACTTTGAACCCAGTTCTACATCTGTATTACCTCATGATTTGATTTACTGGCTGCCTCTAGCCTGTCTCGCTCAACTGCATTCAATCGCTTTCGTAAATTGGACACAGAATCTGAAAAAATTAAAAGATCCTACTATTTCACAACTCTTTTATATAACAGCGTTGTTGGGATAAAAAGCAGAAACTGGGTAAACAAAACAAAAATGTAAAGTAGTTTCCAGGATATGCCCATACTGAAAGGTCTTCTTACAACAGAGACATCTTGATGACTTAAATCTAAAACAAGTGCATAAGACAATTGCTTGTTTGAACAACATAAAAGGGGTGAACTCGGATAGCGCGAATGACCATAGAATCAAACATTGTAACTAAGAATTTTAAAGCTACATTTGAATTCGTCATACATAGAAAATGATGAATATGTATGTGAAATAAATGAGTCATATCTCAGAGGGACAAGACTTCCTGAAATACGAAGTCGCTTCCTAGGTTTTCGCATCCCTTTAAACAAAATGGGAACTACTCTTACAGGAAGGCATCTGCTCCGATAGAGAGCAATGGGAGTAAAATGCCTTCTACATAAGCAGATCTTTTATGCAAGTTTGTTTGTTTATTTGTATTGAAGTTTAACAGCCCAGTCAACACTATATTAGGTCATTTTTGGGCCGGTCAGTTAACCTATCCAAACTTTTCCCTGGGCAGTCTTATACATAAGTGGTTAACCAGTAAAGTGCATATTCTTTCGCCAGAAACTGACAACTGCCCTTCTTGAATCAACGGAAGGGAGAGAATGAGCTAAAAAAGACTTTATGATCAAGCTCCACGAAAGAATGTTGTCGACCCCAGCAGGTATCAAACCTGCGTCCTCGTGATCACCAGTCAGACGCGCATCAGCCAACTGAGCTGCGTGCCTTTTATGCACGTGTATCCCTTTTTAACCCTTATCCTGCTGAACATGACAACCCCTACATGTACCTTTTAAAATAGTGAAGATCCAGATTCGAGAGCCATCTGATCGGGATTTGCGCTGTTTGTCAATTAGTTTTTGCAAATTTGAATGTAACTTATATCAAGTAATTTGATTAGTAGATAAGTTAGAAATGGGTGTGACAAAATTAATTTATTCAGCAGAATAGGGTTAAGTATCCATTCACCTTAACCCATAAAATGTCAATCACGACAATTGTCGTCTGCTTTGCCGTCTGCCGGTCACTTTAAAAGCCATTTTTGCAAACAGTGTGGACCCAAATCAGCAGTCTGATTTATGGGCCATACTGTATGTCTGTAAGCAAAAATATTTTTAAAAAGTTTGCCAAAAATTTAGCAGACAACATAAGCAGCCGACACTTTCAGATATAGTTTTCTTAGTGTCTTAAGGGTTAAGATTTAATACCTGTCTCAGACTAAAATTGTACATGTACTTGCCTTGAGTCAAATGGCACAAGTTGGACAGGGTATTTCTACAGCCCTGACTCTACTCAATATTAACGAACCTTGCTCTGACTGTAGGTCCACAGTGAGTTGCTTCACCTGCAGTTTCAGCTGGTTATTTTCGATCCTACATCTGCCATAATCTTCTGGTCCCGGTGATAAAGTGGACATCTTCCAGTCACGCGAGACATCCGGGGAGAATGACATATCTCTCTTTCTCTGTAAAGATATTCACCATATCAAAATGCTTTCATAACACTATTGAAAGGATCCAAAGCAAAATTTGTGTTAACCCACAAGATGCCAATCACAACAACTGTTGTCTGCTTTGTGGTCTGCTGGTGACTTTAAAAGTAATTTTTGCAAACATTTGGAACCTGGTCAGACTGCTCCGCTCTGGGAGCAATCTAATCAAGGTCCACACTGTTTGCATGTATGCAAAAATGTGTTCGAAAAGTTTCCATGGTATTTTGTAGAGGACATAACATTTTCAGATGCAGTTTTTCATGGCATCTTACGGGTTAAACGGTAAACAGTGAAAAGAAATTTAAGGGGAATGGGAATACCTGGCAGATTTTCCACCATTTTTCAAAGGGAGACAACTTTCGGAACTTCCTGTTCACTTTTCTATTAGCCCTGTCCCACGGAAAAAGGGGTCTACTCTTAAAGGAAAGAATTTGCTCCTCAGGAGCAAATTCTTTCCTTTAAGAGTTGACCCCTATTTACATGGGAGACAAAAATACTTTTGCAGGAGTTGCCTCCCCTGAAGGTGTTCCCATTCCCCTTAAGAGTTGAATCTTGTTACAAGAAAACCTTTCTTCAGGTTTTGCACCCAGGTAAGACACAAACAAACAACAAGAAACATTTTTCTAGCACACTAGACAAGGAAATCCGTGATTTTACTCTGGGATAGAAATTTATGTTCTGAACCTGGTGTTCTGACCCAAAATCGAATATGATCGCGAGTTTGATAAATGCACTGGTTGATTAAGACCTTGTATGCGCCGTCGTTAAGACTGACGTCACAGAACGCAACGTGATATCACTAAACATTCCTGCAGTGTCATCACAATATGGCGAATGTCGGTACCCGAAGTGACTGCAGCATTTAAAATCTGCGCTAAGAAATGGAAGGTATGCAAGAAAAAGGATCCTTTATCATGTTTATGGGTGTGGGGGATGGACAGAAAAATCCATCCCTCGGGATCACTGTCTGGCATCACTCGGCAAGCCACGTGATGCCGGACAGTGATCCTTGGGACAGATTTTTCCATCCACCCCTCACACCCATATATAGTTCTTATATTATATGCTATTGTTGTTGTTCTGTTGTGGTTGTACAGCCCAGTCAATAGCTAAGGTCATGTCAGGCTGGTCAGTTACATGTACCTTCACTGTTCCCGGCCAGGCAAAGACCCTATAAGCAGTTTTTTAGTACTCAGCAAGATCGCCCCCTGACAGTAACTGACAACAGCTGGTGGATCAATGGCTGGGGCCTCTAACCATCTTCGAAGAGATAAATTGGGCATTAGAATAAGACAAGAATTCCGTTGAAGGCTATGTCGCGCATGTGAGGGCGCAGTCACCAAACCATGAAATCTAGAGCAAGGTCAAATAAATATGCTTCCATATTAAAGTTCTCATGCCTAGATGCATGCTTGTACCAAATATCATTAATGAAGCTCTAATAGTTCTTGAGAAATGAACTTAAACATTAGGTTGAACACTAATGTTGATGCAATAGTTCACTAAGTCAGTGGACCATGAAATTTAGGTCAAGGTCAAATATGGATACTTGCATTTAAGTTGCCATCCACAGATACAAGATAGTATCAAGTATCATTAATGAAGCTCTTATAGTTCTTGAGAAATAAACTTGACCATTTGGGTGAAAGCTAGGGTGGTCACACTATTTTACAAAGTCAGTGAGCCATGAAATATAGGTCAAGGTCAAATATGGATGCTTGCATTTAAGTTGCCATCCACAGGTACAAGTTTGTACCAAGTATCATTAATGAAGCTCTAGTTCTATAGTTCTTGAGAAATAACTTGAACCTTTGGGTGAACGCTAGGGTGGTCGCAAATGTTGACGCATTGACAAACGGACAAACGAACTGACGGAAAACTGGGCGCCTATATCGTGCCATGCTAATAGCAGACACGACAAAAAAGGAAAAATAGGATAGAGTAGAAGAATAAACTAAAATACACAGCCCCACATTCCACAATTGCTGCAAGAAGCACCTCAGCCCTTGCCCTACTGAAGCCAAAGCAGAATGCCCCAGCACAGAAAGCTATATAGAATCTTCACACTGACCTGACCTCTCACATTCTTTTTATATATTTAACCCATTTTGTACTAGAAACCCTAAAGTGGTAATTGGCAAACAGTGAAGGCCCAAATCAGACGCCGCAAATGCGGCGTCTGATCAGGGCCTACACTGTTTACAAAAATTTCAGCCATTTTTCAAAACAACCTGACACCCCTGAATTTTGTAACGGACTCCTGCTATATACATGTATAAGGAGGAAGATTCCAACTGGTACAAAAAGGGTTAAACTAAGGAGAATTTTCTTCCACTGACCTGTAAATAAGGGTCATCAAGCTGGTATTTTCCTATCTCCAAACTGTGTGACATGTTAGTGTCGTTAAAATCAACATCGTGACGTGGGGTTTCCAGATCAGAATCCATTTTATCTTATACAGCCTGAATATAGAAAAAATATTATACAGACCATTGCAGAAGTAACCATAGATAAGTACACATATTATCAACCAAGGGCCAGTTGTTCAAAGTAACATTAGCTTAACGAGCTCGTTAGACGTCATATTGTTAACTGTTCTAGCAAGTTTAATATTCAAAATTTTGGTATTTGTCTGAAAAAATGTTAGCAACTTGTGCATTCGCAAAAGCTGCTCACATTTTTCAGCAAAAATATTAGCATATTTGCCATAATAAATTATCAAAGTTTTAACTATAAGTTAACTAATGTCATTGTTAGTTTTGAACAACTGGCCCCTGGTGCTTTAGCCTACTCATCTGTACTACCTTTCTACTGCAATTACCAAACTTCAAATAATTAACTGACACAAAAATGAAAGCCTATGCAGTTATCAAGTAATTACGGTAGGGATCTTTAACCTGCACAGGGGCCAATTACAACCTTGTCCTTCTTTCGCTTTACATTTACCGGATACATGTATTTACATTAAGATTCATGGGCGCATGTGCTCTTGGGAACTAAACAAGTTATGCTTTGATAGACGTTTGCACACTTGGTAAAATCAACATGTGACAAGCCGCCTGTGTGGTTGCAGTGCATATTTACTAATATTGTGTTATAATGGATGAGGATGAATGAAAGTGTGTTATTCATTTTCTGTCATTTTTATTCATATTCATAAATATTTAATGTCAAACTGTATGAATAAGATGGTCCAATCTAAACCGAAAGTAGATCATTGGAAGGTTAAAAATGTATTTGCCTCACTTTGACTCTCAATATTCCAATATGACTTGTGATGAATTGTACCCCATGTTCAAAATAAACATGTATATTGTTGATAAAAAAATACAAAAACATGTTAAATTAGTTTTTGAAAACAGAAGCACTGACTGTTAAGTTAAAGGTGCATTATTGAGCTACCAGGTCTCAATTTTTTTTTCTGGTGTTTATCTTCAATTCATGCTCCTTTGTCATGTGTACACTTTTGGAGCCAAATACAGCTTCAGAACTTTGTGAAAATTGTCGTTTTCATTCGTGTTTACCCTTCGCTCTGAACATGTGTTCGGAATTTCTGTTCTAAAAATAAATCTGTCACTTTACACATACATGCCTACAGTATCGTCTCTGAGTGTAGTTACTTATGGCATGGTATTCAGCGTCATATTTTTTTCCGATTCAGGCATGGCCTAAGCAAACAAGGCCAAAAATGAATGTCGCATAACGTCATATATGGGGATTCTATTTTTGTCACCAACTAAAAATAGATCTAACTTGTGTTCGAAACCTAGTTAGGGAATCCCTCTCAAACTTGTTTACATGTCATCATAATTGTTCGCATTTTTGTATAAAATGCATTCATTTGTATTGTTTTAAAGAAAAATACCAGCTATATGTATTTTGTTTTTGGAAGCATTTTTACCGATAGCTCAATAATGCACCTTTAACATAGACACTATGTGTCCCGGAAATTAGGTTGCAAGAATTTGTGTAGACTGCAGAGAACAATGGCTGATTACCTTTTCAAAAATATTTGATAAGGCCCAAAAAAAAATACCTGTGTTTCCTATTACATGGCAAGAAAAAATAGGGTTGGTAGGTAGGCATTCCTTTTTTTTTTTTTTTTTTTCATACACTAAGATAAGACTGATCTCGAAAGAGCATTCTGTTCAGGGTTTATATTTTTTGTTATCCTCCATCTAGTCTCAGCACAGTCAGAATCATAGATTTTTGCCTTCTTACATTCCCTTCTTCTGCCTGACCAAAAGCGCACAAGGTTGTCCCCTTTTTCGGTTCTAGATGAAATTGCAGCCAAATGTTGCACATAGAAAGCGTATGGGTGTATAAAAGTTGTTTGTTTGATTTGAAGTTTAACGGCCCAGTCAATACTATATAGGTCATTTTGGAGACATTGCTTCCAATTTTGTGGGACTTTTACCCGACATTGAGATGAAATGACATATCAAGCCCTGTCTCCAAATGAAACCAATAGGGTTTATAAGCATGGACAGTTCTACTCGCACTGCTTTGCCTTGGCAGGCTTAGATCCTCTAAGCGGTTTACCAGTATTTGTGAGCGGTCGGTTTCAGCTCTGCGTGGAAGCATCATGCAGTCTACCTATTTCTTCAAGCCTTGATGGGCAGGGACCAGTATACAAGTTGTACCTTATCAAGTCCCATCAATATATCTCAAACTCAAGGAGTATTGCAGTTAATGCAATCACAAGATTATATTATCAGGGGAGATAACTAAAATACCATGACACCTAGAGTTGTGGTTCTTGCTCATAACAGACATTCTTTACCTTTGGTACAACTGTACCAAGTTAAATCAATATATCTCAAGGGCTTTTGGAGTTATGGCAATCACAAGGTTATATTGTCAGAGGAGATAACCAAAATACCTATGCACCCAGAGTTGTGGTTCTTGCTCATGACATGTCTTCTTGACCTCATGTACAACTATATCAAGTACCATCAAAATATCTCGCCCCCGCCCATAGGGGCTTGAAGAAATACATGGGCTGCATGATGCTTCCACGCAGAGCTGAATCCGGCCCCCACACTAGTACTGGTAAACCGCTTAGAGGATCTAAGCCTGTCCAGGAACCGCGGTGCGAGGTGGACCGTCCATGCTATTAAACCCTATTGGTTTCATTGGGCGACAGGGCTTGAGATGTCATTTCATCTCAGTGTCGGGTAAAAGTCCCACAAAATTGGAAGCAACATCTCCAAAATGACCTTTACAGTGTTGACAGGGACGTTAAACCACAAATCAAACAAACAAAGGGTATTGGAGTTATGGCGAGGTTGTGACTTCGGACGGACGGATGGACAGACAGATGCCAGGCTGACTATTTATATCATCCAAAGCTTTTTTGTCCGGGTATAAAAATGCTAGTGAAATATCACACCATATTTTCCCATACTAACATTTTTATGTAATCAAAGATTGATGTTCCCATCAAGTATGTTATTTCTGTCCAACTTTTATCTGCGTAATATGATTGTTAGCAGGTGTCCTTTGAAACGCATGATAAACATGAGCTTGCAAAGATCAAAAGTGTCAGCTTATTATGGCCAGTACCAAGATTTTTTTTTTACCTGGGCTAATTTCAGTACAATGTGGTGGTGCTTGAAAATCTAATTTATTTTATCTTCTATTTTTTGGTGGGGGTGGAGGGGGGTCTTTTTTAGTCATGAATAGGCTGCCCATGTCAGCAGCCTCATCAGTTTCTTAGCTGTCGGCACCCTTATCAGTGAATTCTTTTGAACAGTAAAGACTGATCAGTCTGCGCATTCAGTGTATTACTCAGGAGGCATTTTCTAATGATACGTTGAACAGTCTGACCCTAGCACTCATTGGCTTAGGCGAACACAGAAGTGGCTCCATATACCAGAAATTAAAATGGTTCTTATATACTGAACCGAAAAAGAAACGCAACTCTAAATATAAATGCGAGTATTTGGAGAAATAATCATGTTTGCAAAAAATAGATTTAATGACGCAATAATATAATCATTCCTCAATGTAACTAAGTTAATAGCAAGTATGTACTCGGTTTGCATTCAGTCCTGCACGCACACGCCTGGTCATGGACAGGATTAAAGGATTGATCTTTGTCTGGGGAATAGCATTCCACTCCTGTATGAGCATGAGACGCAAAGCTTGACGCGTTGTTGGCGGCTGGGGGGGGGGGGGGGGGGGGGGTTACGTACGCGCCAATCCAAGACGTCCCACAAATGTTCTATAGGAGAGAGCAGGTTAAAGAAACGCCATGCTGAGCCTTGCTACATGCGCCTGAGTGTTATCCTGTTGAAACGTAACGTTGTGCTGTCGTACATATGGAACAACTACCAGTCGTAAAACGGCGTCAACGTAACGCTGAGCCGTCAAAGATCCACCAATGAATACCAGGGGCGTTCTATGACCATAAGATATGCCAGCCCACACCATCAACCAATCGCTTCCAAATCGATCATGTTCAACCAAACAATTGTCACGATAACGCCTTCCATCATGCCTATACACACTTTGACGGCCGTCAGCTCTGCACAACAAGTACCTGGACTTGTCAGAAAACATTGCGTTACGCCACTGACTAAAGGGGAAACAGGTTTGACCTATGTTGTGTGAGCCACGCCATTCTCACCTGACGTTGTCGTGGTGTTAATGGCATACCAATGTACGGACGATGAGGACGTAAGCCAAACTCTTGAAGACGATTCCTGACAGTATCTGCACTTATTCGATTGTTGTGCGTTCCTGGTGTCACCTGAGACGTCTCGACGGCTGTACGGAACCGATTATGTAGGTGGATTTGACGGATGTATCAGTCCTATCGACGTGTCGTGACGCGTGGATTTCCACTTCTGGGCCTGTCATTTGTCGTTCCCGTTTGACGTAGACGCTGGTACATGCGAGTTATCTTCGATTTACACACTTGGAAGTTCCTGGCGATGACAGCCAGAATCGCCCCACGTAGAAGCATTTGGACCGCTATGTTATGTTGATCTTGCGTCAATCATCATTATCATCTTGCCAAGGAACTGACGCTCCTTAGATGGCAGACCACAGAGGGAAGTCCAGCAGCAACAGTATCTTTTACGTACGCGCCAATCCAAGACGTCCCACAAATGTTCTATAGGAGAGAGCAGGTTAAAGAAACGCCATGCTGAGCCTTGCTACATGCGCCTGAGTGTTATCCTGTTGAAACGTAACGTTGTGCTGTCGTACATATGGAACAACTACCAGTCATAAAACGGCGTCAACGTAACGCTGAGCCGTCAAAGATCCACCAATGAATACCAGGGGCGTTCTATGACCATAAGATATGCCAGCCCACACCATCAACCAATCGCTTCCAAATCGATCATGTTCAACCAAACAATTGTCACGATAACGCCTTCCATCATGCCTATACACACTTTGACGGCCGTCAGCTCTGCACAACAAGTACCTGGACTTGTCAGAAAACATTGCGTTACGCCACTGACTAAAGGGGAAACAGGTTTGACCTATGTTGTGTGAGCCACGCCATTCTCACCTGACGTTGTCGTGGTGTTAATGGCATACCAATGTACGGACGATGAGGACGTAAGCCAAACTCTTGAAGACGATTCCTGACAGTATCTGCACTTGTTCGATTGTTGTGCGTTCCTGGTGTCACCTGAGACGTCTCGACGGCTGTACGGAACCGATTATGTAGGTGGATTTGATGGATGTATCAGTCCTATCGACGTGTCGTGACGCGTGGATTTCCACTTCTGGGCCTGTCATTTGTCGTTCCCGTTTGACGTAGACGCTGGTACATGCGAGTTATCTTCGATTTATACACTTGGAAGTTCCTGGCGATGACAGCCAGAATCGTTCCACGTAGAAGCATTTGGACCGCTATGTTATGTTGATCTTGCGTCAATCATCATTATCATCTTGCCAAGGAACTGACGCTCCTTAGATGGCAGACCACAGAGGGAAGTCCAGCAGCAACAGTATCTTTTATAATGGCTGCAAGTTCTGGGTGCACAAGAAATGCAGTTGGCTCAAATGCCTGATAGAGGACCCTGATTACAGGTGTACACAGTGCCAAGGAACTGCACGCCCCTTAGATGGCAGACCACAAAGGGAAGTCCAAGTCGGATCCGACAAGCTGGAGGTTGTAGCTTCCTTTTGCTACCTTGGTGATATGCTCTCTGCAGCGGGTGGTTGCGACCTTTCAACTACATCATGTGTGAAAACAGCCTGGAAGAAAATCAAGGAGTTGCTACCAGTTCTCTCTTCCCACCACCTCTCTTTCAAGACACGTGGCCATGTGTATAGCTGCCTAACCTCCAACGTCTACAGCGAAATGACAGGGCAATGATCAGACAGATCTGCAATGTCAAGCCACAGGACACTTTCACCATCAGGTCCAATGAGTTACTTGAGCGTCTTGGCATTGAGGACCTGGACCTCATCCTGAAAGAGAGAAGGCTTCGCTGGTATGGACATGTGGAACGCTCCAACGGTGCAGTCAAGTCTGCCTGTGACATACAGGTAGGTGGAAAGCGGGGACCAGGAAGACCCAAGATGACCTGGAAGCAGCTAACAGAAAGAGATTGCAGAAAATGGAAGCTCTCTGCTATCGATCCTCATGATAGACAAGCCTGGAGATCTGGTGTAAGATCTGCCATGCGTGCAGCAAGCCAGCTACCTGGAAGGGGGCCCACTTATGTGGACGTTGCCCCTGTACCTGCACCTTTATCAAAAATCTGTTGATGATGATGATCTTGCGTCAAACGTACCATATTCCGTAGAGAAATGTCACCGGACTTTTGAAACCTAAACTCCAGGTAACACAATATGACAATATGTTTGTTTGTTTGATTTGAGGTTTAACGTCCCCGTCAACACTGTAAAGGTCATTTTGGAGACATCGCTTCCAATTTTGCTGGATTTTTACCCGACATTGAGATGAAATGACATCTCAAGCCCTGTTGCCCAATGAAACCAATAGGGTTTATTAGCATGGACGGTCCGCCTCGCACCGCGGTTCCTGGACAGGCTTAGATCCTCTAGGCGGTTTACCAGTACTAGAGTGCGGGCTGGATTCAGCTCTGCGTGGAAGCATCATGCAGCCCATATATTTCTTCAAGCCCCTATGGGCCGGGACCTAATATATGCCAATATGATGAGGTTACTGTATACATTTAATGTACTGCACGAGGAAATGTTGAAAACAATGAATTGCCAAGTGGAGCGTTAAACTGTACAGATATCGCCCAAATGTTTCTGCATAAGAAAGTTTAAAAAGTATGAAAGTAAATCCCAAAATGATTTTTCAGTCAACCTGATGGTTGCATGAAAATCTTTTGGGTTAAAAAGCTGTGTTTCTTTTTCGGTTCAGTATATATTTACATGCAAATGAGCCGGCGCACAGCTAAAAACGTTTTCTTCTAATGAAGGACCAGATCAGCCTGTGAATCTAGCCAACGTTGCCAAATTCTTTGCTTGCTAGTCTTTTGAAATAATAGAGGCCATAGAAGGTGTGTGTAAAGAGCAATGGCTGATCAGACATCGCAAGCTGATCTGTGTTTCACCAGCCGCACAGATTGTGTTTTTCCTTCCGAGTTGCATGCAAAAACCGCAGGAAAATTTGCTCTGACTGCAACAGCAGCACATGCTAAAAATGATGGCGGGAAATATGATGAGCGCTAGAAAAAAATGCAACCAGTAAAGACACAGATCAGTCTGCACATTAGTCTGCCATAGTCGCTAAGATTATTGGAGCGGAGACAAACAACAGCGTACATATGTCTAACTGCTGCAGCAGGTGTGAAAACAAGTTTTGGATAATTCTTGTTGTCACAATAGATTTCAAAGGAAAATAATTTGATCACATATAGTAGTCGTACAGCGGTAGCCGTTGGCTATGTTAGTCCATTACATTCTGTTGCCATCCTGATGGCCAGCCACGCTGCGAAGTTATCCGAAATTACCGAAATGAACCGAAAGTGTCCAAAATGATTTTTGCAGCCGCGGAAACCCGGAAAAAAAGATTGGGGTCGGCGGTTTGATATTAGGGTCAGTCGGGTTACTGGAAACACAGGTATTTTTTTGGCCTAACCTTATTATGTACTGGAGAGTCTCTGCAATAGATAGGTTTGTAATGCACCTAGATCATAATCATTTTTAGGGCATAATTTTAAAAAGTGCATGTCGAAGTGAGCAGTAATTTTATGAGTAGAAAAACAAACACGAAGAAAATCCAAATGCCTAATTATAATAATAAATGATGCAAGAGCAAACACAGGGAGCCTTCAATAAACATCCCAATTCAAAGGACAGTGCACTTTGTGGCATTCATCCCTGCAAATGATGCCAATGGAGCAGGTTTGGACACCGAAATTCAGACTTGCCTACCCCTGGAGATAGAAAATAGTAAGATCCCATGAAAAAAAGGGTAAGATTTCAATTTTATTTGTAAGGGTTTCAAGGTATTGGACTTTACCTTCTCATTGCGCCACTAGAGTTAGCCAAGTATGGTAACTCTTATCTTATTCTAGAAATAAAAATAGTAAGCCTTATGACCAAATCGTAAGGGTAGGCAAGTCAGGAAATGTATTACCGCTGTGACAGCTTCAACTCAAACAAGGACATCAAAAGTAAATAACACACGATAGCTTAGGTACCAGTAGTGATGCCCTAAAGCATTCTTTTTTTCCAGAACTATTCCTCAGTGGAATAGTCTTCCCGCGTGTGCAGTAGATGCCAAGTCTGCAGAGGAGTTCAAAGCCCGTACAGTACAGATTTAGACTCATAGCTATCGATAAAGTCGGCAAGGAACTCTTCAGTAAAAAAAATAACGAACGGTTATCTTTCTCACCGTTTTTCTCATTCGGTGAAGGTGAATGCTTCAGATTTCATCGCGAACATTTCATCGATCTTAAACAGATTTTAGAGCAAAATCATTAATTGTGTATGATCATTTAATTGAAAATCATCAGAAATCAAAGGAAATATACAGAGCAATTGTACAGAGTTTTGGCAAATATTTAAGACTGATTTAAAATATTTCTTGTGCACATTTGGTAAGGTCATATAACAGAATACCTTTGTTTTCACCTCCAAAAATGGCAAACCTGAGCGGAAGTGACGTCACACTGACTTAATATGTTTAAGTTTACCTCAGATTGTACAGCGTCTTTTTTTTTTAAGCTAAATTCTAAATTAAAAATGGTAAACCTCAGCGGAAGTGATGTCACACTGACTTAATACGTTTTAGTATATGTCAGATTGTACAGCGTCTATTTTTCTAAGCTAAATTCTAAATTTAGCCACCCACCCAGCTGAGGTAATGACAGACTCAGTGCATTGTTTTTTGTTGTTATTTTTCTCCTATTACTGCTACTCACTCACATCTGAGCATTACGAGCAGGACTTCCTGGGTGGTAACCAGTACTTTTTTTTTAAGCAATGTGGATGAAGTGCATTGCTCAAGGACACAACACTTTGGTCAGAGGATCAAACCCGCAACCTCTCGATCACAAATCCGATGCACTACCACTGCACTCCACATGTACATACATGTAGATAGAAAGGAATCAAACGGGGACCTCTAGCATCAGAGGCAAGTGCATAAAGCATAAAAAATATTAAAATTTTACATCCCAAAAAATAGTTCCAGCCCAAGATGTGGGCAAATACCTGAGCATCAGGATTTATGGACATCTCGGCCCCTGACAAACTCGGCCCCCACTCAACACCGTCCCTAAAAACTCAGTCCGGCCTAGCCGCATTTAGGTCCTAAATACTATGTTTTTGTTTCCGATAATCAATTTGGAAGGTGGATAGATAGTTTCACAGAAAGTGTGAGCAAATTTATCGATTTAATACGAAACCTTATCCACGATAAAAGATCACGGAAACCGATGCTGTAATTGGGACGGTATTACAATTAAGTGACATCACGAAAACATGCCTATATAATTTGACCACCTGCAACCACACTTTTATACAGAAAAACTTGGCTTTACAAGGGTTTATATTATTTTTTATTTTTTTCTTCTCAAAAACATAGATTGTTGGTTCTTGTAAGAACCGCGTCGTCGATGCAATCTGTTTGCTCAAAAACATAGATTGTTGGTACTTGTTAGAATCGCCTTGTCAATGGGTTCTAGCGAGTACCCACAATCTATGTTTATAGCAGAAATAAGAAAAATATGTTTATGTTTCATCTGAAAATTTTCATATTTGGGGGGCGAAAAATCATCACGAAAACACGCCTATATAATGTTGACCCCCTTGAACTGGGGTTTACGAGGGTAAACCTTATTTATCCAAATTCTGCTATAAAATATAGATTGTGGGTACTCGTTAGAACCGCCTCGAAGCGGTTCTAACGAGTCCCACCAATCTGTAAGTCCCCAAAATCTATATTTTGAGCAGAAATAAGAAAAAATATCACAATTTTTCATTTTAGACTAGGCGTGTTTTTGTGATATTGACAGTTCCCTTGTAAAAACAAATGTAAACCTATAGAAAACAATATAGTTCATGATGTACATAGTTCTCCACGATCTGATTGTGCGTTGGCGATGTTCATTACGAAAACACTCCTATACAAATACTTTATCAATTGTTTGGCCAGAAACGGAAATTTGAAGATGAATTATTGTGATATGTTTCTTATTTTTGCTCGAAACATAGATTACGAGGGCTCGATAGGACCGCCTCGATGCTACTATCAAGTACTCACAATCTGTTTTGAGCAGATATAAGAAAAATAATGTTTACCCCTGTATACCCCAGTTTTAAGAAAAAACTTAATTTTTCTGCCGTTCATGAAAGTATGAATGACAGCGTAGCCATAACGGACTTATACGGACACAACCTTTCTCAGCTGTGCTGATAATCAAGGGAATTAACGCGTACAACACAGAAAATAAATGGTTATCTCCTCAAGGCCTCAACTACCTAGCCAAGGTTACCTGGGTGACATCTGATCCAAAGAAAAAGGAAAATAGAAAAAAGTGGGTAGGGTATTTCATTTTCAAAAAGGACCAAATTATTTTCATTTTTATTTTACAAAATTTATATGCACGTGTTCACAATAAATTTCCTGGCACAGAAAAGAAATAACAATTTACAAAAAAGTTATGAAAATAAATTCATCAGTTTTTGACGCTTCATTCAGTAGTTTTACTATATATTCTATACTTTAATTTCGCCCCCGCCCATCGGGGCTTGAAGAAAGAGATGGGCTGCATGATGCTTCCACGCAGAGCTGAAACCGACCCGCACATGAGTACTGGTAAACCGCTTAGAGGATCTAAGCCTGCCCAGGCAACGCGGTGCGAGTCGGCCCGTACATGCTTATAAACCCTATTGGTGTCATTGGGCGGCAGGGCTTGAGATGTCATTTCATCTCAATGTTGGGTTAAAGGTCCAACAAAATTGGTAGCAACGTCTCCAAAATGATAATAAGTCAATTCCAACATTAATATATACGTATTCTAATTTTGGGGGCCGAGTTTGTCAGGGGCCGAGTTTGCTAGGGGCCGAGTTTGTCAGGGGCCAAGTTTGTTAGGGGCCGAGATGTCCTGTCACCAGCATCAGCATCTACTTTCTGATGTAACATTGAGTGGAGCCTGATAACCCGGTGGTTAGTGCATCTGCCTCTGATGTTCGATACCCCGCAGCAGGGATAAAATTTCGGTGTTCGGACACGCTCCATTGGCATCATTTGCAGGGATGAATGTCATTGAGTGCACCGTCCTTCACAACGGGATGCTAACTGGAGGCCCCCTGTGCAGGTTAAAGAACCCTAAAATAATTACTGTGTAGGCTTTCATCCTGCAAAACTGGAGTGTATGTAATATACCCCTGCGAGTAATGGCCAAATGTGAACGATCGCAGTGTCAGTAGAAAGGAAAAAAAATCATCATGTTAGACAAGTTCAGACCTGAAATGAAAATTTGGGGGTTTAATTGCTTCGTGTCTCAGTGTGCTAGGGGAAGTAAACGAGACTGAAACAATCATTCATTATTTATTCTTTCTTTGTATTAGTAAGAGTAGTCAGAAATTACTACAAAAGCCTAAATATCTTATTCAATCTCTGCCAGCTTACAAACTTTTCTCTATCAGTCCGCCATACTGTTTGAGTGTAAACTTCCGGTTTTCTTGGCTATAATGAAACGACGTTTTTGATTGGTTGTATCCACAGAAAGTCGAAGGTTACTGGCGGGGAATCGAGACGATTCACCGACATGACTACTCACCGACACTCATATGGAGCGTGATAGCTCAGTGGTTTGTGCACTTGCCTCTGATGCTAAAGGTCCCGGGTTCGATCCCCGGCAGCGGCGATAAAATTTCGGTGTCCGAACACGCTCCATTGGCATCATTTGCAGGGATGAATGTCATAAAGTGCACCGTCCTTCGGATCGGGACGTTAACTGGAGGCCCCCTGTGCAGGGAGAACCATCCCCTGTGCAGGTTAAAGATCCCTACCGTAATTACATGATTACTGTGTAGGCTTTCATCCTGCAAACCTGGAGTGTATGTAATGTACACCTGCGGTAATGGTCAAATATGACCGACGCAGTATCAGTAGATAGATAGATAGACACGGTTTTTGGAGACAATTCACCTTTCAGAATCAGAATTGTTACTGGTGACACGTCAAATGACATTCATACACCAGGACCTGTGATGCGGGAAGTTAGTCCCTAGCTCTAACCAAAGAGGTAAATTTAGCTACACAATCATCAGCACCTTCAGCTGTCGAAATAATCGAATCGGGAAGGGCATTCCAATCTCTAATGGTTCTGGGGAAGAACGACTCTTTATAAATGTCAGTTCTTGCGCTAAGGGTCTGAAACTCCAACGAATGGTGATTTCTACACAGTGTCTAGCTGGGGGAACAAGGTCATCTGTTGGAATGCTGGCAGCACCCTTTAGACATTTGTATAAAAGGATTAGCCTACTGTCTTTTCTCCTTTTCTTGAGAGAGTCCCATTTTAATTTTCCAAGTATTCCAGTCATGCTCCCAGTTTCAAAGCAGTAATTACCTGTTACAAATCTAGCAGCTCTATTCTTAACTTTCTCAATTTCATCGTTAAGGACCACTCCACTGGGGTCCCAGATACAACTACCATATTCCAAGATTGGGCGAACAAGACCTCTATATGCTGCCTCTTTTACATCCTGAGGGCACTGATGAAGATTTCGCCTCAGGAAACCAAGCGTTCTATTTGCCTTAGTACACATGTTGCTAATATGAGTATTCCATCTCAAGTTGTGTGAGATTGTCACTCCAAGGTATTTAATGGAGTCCACATTCTAGAGGACCGTTCCCTCTAAGGTGTAAGAAGCCTCAACTTTATTAGATCTCTTCCTAGTTATCTGCATAATATTGCATTTAACTGGTTGAAATCTCATGTCCCATTTACGTGCCCAACATCCTAATCTATCTATGTCAGCCTGAAGTTTCATTGAGTCATCTGAATCTTTAATTTCCCGGTAACAAACACAGTCATCTGCGAACAGTCTTATTTCTGAGTCAATGTCAGTGGAAATATCATTGATGTACAGGGAGAACAAAAGTGGACCAAGAACGGTCCCTTGCGGGACTCCAGACAAAACTGGAGCCCACTCCGAAGATTCACCATTAACAACAACCCGCTGTTTTCTGTAGCAAAGAAAGGAATCTATCCATTTGAGGGTCTTTCCCCCAATTCCATAACCAAATAACTTAGATTTAAGTAGTTCATGAGGAGGGGTGTCAAAAGCCTTCTCGAAGTCCAGAATAAATGTGTCCACCTGCCCCCCTTTGTCCAGGATTTTTGTTAGCTGAGTTTCACAACTGTGCCTTTTCCTAAATGCATGTTGTCTGTCTGACAAAAGTTTATGTTCGTCCAAGTGGGCCATGATGTTCGAGCAGACTATATGTTCCAGTAATTTACACAGAACACAAGTCAGAGACACAGGGCGATAATTACGGGCAAGAGCCCTATCTCCTTTTTTAAAGAATGGACAGGTTTGCTAAGAGCCATTCTATGGGGATTTCACCCGTATCAAGAGACTGTTGAAACAAGTGTGCAAAAACTGGACCCAACTCATTTGCTAGTTCCTTCAGGACTCTAGGATGAAGCTCATCAGGTCCTAAGGCCTTACTGGGGTTTAAGCCTTGAAGTAATTTGATCACTCCTGCAGCTGTCACAACAATATTATTCATGAATGGGGCCGATCTTCCAGTCAATGGAACCTCCGTGAACTCAGTTTTATTAAACGCATCATTGAATTGACCAACTAGTTCCTCTGGCCTTTCAGAGTCTGATTCAGCAACCCCGTCCCCTCCCCTTTTATTAAGGGGCGGGATACCTTGCCTGTCTTTCTTCTGGCTATTAATATATCTGTAGAAGTCTCTGGGATTTGCATTTACATCACCTACCAAGTTATTCACATACAAATCATGCTGATTTTTTATATCAAACTTGATTTCACGTCTCAAGTTTTCAAATTTTGTCCGGAGTTTACCACTTCCCGTCTTTTTTGCCTTTGCATGAATCTTATTCCTTCTGCGAATTTTCCTTCTTATCTCTGGAATGATCCAGTGAATAGAAGATACAGTCCTACTAGTTTTTGAGGGGATATGATTTTCGGCCGAAGTATGAATGAAAGAAGTTATCAAATCAAAATTCTCCTGTACAGACCGAGCATCTGAATGACCATTAAAGTAATTCTCCTCTGCAAATCTGAGTGCATCCTTCCTCATAGTTTCATAGTCACCTTTCTGATATGAGTACACCTTCCTCCGAGGTTTCTTTATTGGTGGGATGTGAATTTTTAAATATCCGGAGACAACATCGTGGTCACTTAGTTTATCTGGGGAATGAAAGTCTTCGAATTGTCCTGGCAAAGTCGTAAGGATCAGATCCAATGTGTTCTTATCACGAGTTGGGAAATTAACAATTTGTTCAAGACCATGATCGTTCATAATGTCAATTAATATTTGTCCTTCCGACTGACTCAGCATTGTGCCTTGTTTGCTGAGCCTGTCGGGCCAAGCAATGTCTCTGAAGTTGAGGTCACCTAGAACATGTACAGCCGGGAGTTTTTTACCCTTATGCTGCAATTTAATGCAATCCAGTTGGTCTTTAAACAACTGGAAGTTTTCGATTGTACCATTTGGTGGTCGATACCAACTTGCTACGAAGTGGGAAGTTTTATTTGCCAAAACCTTAACCCAGACCGATTCGGTGTCATTTTCAAGTTCCATGAATGGCATGTGAGGGATGTCTCTATGAATGAGCAACATCACCCCACCGCCATTAGAGTTCCTATCTTTTCTGTACACACAGTACTGACAATTTTCAGGGAAAAGCTCAGATGTAGTAATTGAACTGTCAATCTTTGTTTCCTGAATAGCAACAATATGAGGTTGAGATGTATCGAGGAAAGCTAAAAGTTCAAGAATTTTCCCTCTAATTCCATTTATGTTTATACTGCAAAGTTTCAAACCTTTCACAAAATTTGACTTAGTTTCATCAGCAGTCGAAGATTTGCCTCTCTTATCCTCTGACAGAGGTTCAAACCTGTTTGGCTTACTCATTTCTACATATTCATCAAAGAAGGAGTCTGAAAAGTTACAGACCGACATATTTGTTCAAAGACAATCTGTTTTACCTGTTGTCGACACCAATGTAGGTCTCTCCGACTTCTTGAAGCACATTTCGATATTGTCCTTCAGATGGACCTGCCCTGAGGTAATGGCCACAACTGAGGTAATGACAAAATTATATGACCGACTAAGTATAGATAGATAGATAGATAGATAGATAGATAGATAGATAGATAGATAGATAGATAGATAGATAGATAGATAGATAGATAGATAGATAGATAGATAGATAGATAGATTATACTAATTTATTTTAGTTCGATTGCGATGGAAGCTTTATTGAATCGCTCTCGAACACTCATTCCGGGTGTAATCACGTGCGCGAGAGAGAGGCAGTGACTATTACACCACTGCTACCCATTTACACCTGGGTGGAGTGAGGCAGTGTCATTACGTGTCTTGCCCATAGATAGATAGATAGATAGATAGATAGATAGATAGATAGATAGATAGATAGATAGATAGATAGATAGATAGATAGATAGATAGATAGCATGCAGCTTCAAACTTTGTAGAGTGATTCTTCCAATGATTGTTCAAGCGACTTTTAAACGCGTTGAGGGAGGATAGATAGATAGATAGATAGATAGATAGATAGATAGATAGATAGATAGATAGATAGATAGATAGATAGATAGATAGATAGATAGCATGCAGCTTCAAACTTTGTAGAGTGATTCTTCCAATGATTGTTCAAGCGACTTTTAAACGCGTTGAGAGAGGGTGCTTCTACTACAGTTCCAGGCAAACTTTTCGAGGAGTTGATTACCCTATTTGAAAAACTATTTGCACGTAAATTCAATACTGCCTTTTTGTATAACTTGAAAGCATGGCCTCTAGTTGCCGTATATTGAGCTGAGGTGAATAACTTATCACTTTCGATACAGTCAATGCCATTTAAAATTTTGAATACTTGTATAGGATCAGCTCATTCTCTTCTATACCCAAGTGTTGGTAAGCCTAATTTTCTTAATCGCTCTGGGTAGGACAAATTTCTACAGGAAGCAACCAGTTTCGTTGCTCTTCTCTGCACATTTTCTAAAATAAGTATATCCTTTTTATAACAGGCTGACCAAACACGTGTACAATACTCTAAGTGTGGTCTGACTAGGGATTTACACAAATCCAAGAATACTTCTTGATCGAGATTGTAAATGTCCTGAAGATTATCCCCAGATTTCGGTTTGCCAAATTTTTCTTTAGTACGGACATGAACATGTCCGATTATAGAATAAGAGGTGCACGCGTTGTCATAACAACGTAATTCGCTTCCCTGATAAATATTTTTTGATGGTCAATTCACGTGAATTCTCGGTGAGACTATGCGAGACAACTTCCTGTGTACGGTTCACGCGTTCTTCCATCTAATAAAATGTCTGCCTTTCACACAGTCTGTCCCCAGTCTAGTATCAGAATCAGAATCAGACTGTAAATTCGGATTCTTCAAAAACGTCACGATGACTGCTTCTCTATTATTGATCCATGTTGCAGCGACGCTTATTGCATTTTCATAGACAAACTGTCTGACAGTTGGCGCAAAATAAAAACATCGAGTACCAACCTTCTGTTTACCTTCCGGCAGCGTTATTTGACAGAAACAGGTTAGTTTTCGTTTATTTCCAGTATTTTCATGGTAGTTCCGACTCGCAGTGTGTGATACAATCAAGCATGAATTAATGCCTGATGGGGGCCTTGGAATTCCCTTTCTTCTTTTACTGCAACTCCCTCACACAAGGTTTATGTGCAGGTGTACATTACACTCGAAGGAGGGGTTGGCAGTAAACAGAGATAGATAATTAAAAGGAGCACTAAAAGATTTTGAAGGGCATCGTAATAGGAGCATCATTTGTTTTTCTCATAGGGAAATGCACAAGTGAATTACTTAAGTACAAGGAGATTATAGGCAGCGATAAAATGCCTTATACAACAACAACAAGATAGATAATATTGGAAGGTATCTTTTATTTGTGCAGGGGAATGTTCTCCCTGCACAAGGGGCCTCCAGTTGACGTCCCGATCAGAAGGACTGTGCACTTTGTGGCAATTATCCCTGCAATTGATGCCAGAGGTCCCGGGTTCGATCCCCCGCAGCAGCGATCAAATTTCGGTGTCCGAACACGCTCCATTGGCATCATTTGCAGGGATGAATGTCACAAAGTGCAACATCCTTCGGGTCGGGACTTTAACTTGAGGCCCCCTGTGCAGGGAGAACCATCCCCTATGCAGGTTAAAGAACCCTACCGTAATTACATGGTTACTGTGTAGGCTTTCATCCTGCAAAACCTTTAGTGTATGTAATGTACACCTGCAAGTAATGGCGAAATGTGACCGATCACAGTATCAGTAGAAAGAAAGAAAGTGTAGCAGTTCGGACACCACGATGTTCTTACGTTCTTACGTACACCAGTCTCATTATCTTGATGAAGAAGAGAGCAGTTAGAGCCTGACTTTGGACCAACGGCGATAGATCAGGACACATCCATGAAAGACACTAGTCGCATGTCATTTGTAAACATTGTCAGTTAAAGAAGTGTTTCTTTGACATGCTTCTTGTGTACCCTTAAGGCAGCTAATTTGATTTGGATCTGTTCATGAACAATCAGATTGAGACGGATGTTCGTACGACCCTGCAGATCCCAGCACATGACTGGCAGATGTAGATGACTTGGTTAACAGACAAATTTACTGTCCATGGGATCTGAACTCGAATATTCATGATAACAGAAAGTAGTGCAGCACTTTGGTGCAGTGGTAGCGCATCGGATTTGTGATCAAGATGTTGCGGGTTCAAGCCTTACGCTGATGAATGTGTTGTGCCCTTCAGCAAGGCACTTCATCCACATTGCTTAAAAAATTAAAAAAAAATAAGTACTGGTTACCACCCAGGAAATCCTGCTCGTAATGCTCAGATGTGAGCGAGTAGCAGTATAAATAGGAGAAAAGAAAGACAAAAAAAGTATTTGCGATTCAGATAACGAGAAAAGATGGGAAAATGGTGACAATATTTTTGACTATTTGAAAAGGATTTTATGGATAACCGTGAAATGCCATGTTGTGATTGTTCCAACAAGCACCCACAACTTTCCCTTTTTAGCTCTACTGTCACAAAGTGACAAGGTGAGCTTTTGTGATCACTTTTCGTCTGTTGTCCATGTCTGCGTCCGTAAACAATTCTTCAAACGACATCTCCTAAACCACTGATCAGATTTTGACCAAACTTCACAGGAATGATTCTTATCTGGACCCCTTTCAAAGTAGAAGTAAAACAAAGATCAGGAATTGATACAATTAACTTACTCCACCCATAAAAGACACCAAAGGGAAAGAAATACAAACATTAAGCGACCAGACATAATGGAAACCTAAACAAAGGAAGGCCATAAGGACAGTTACTTTCCCACAAAATGGCCATATGGCCATCCAAAACCAAAATACACAAGTGATACACACAGTAAGAAACAAACAACAACATAAATAAATCGCCACAGAAGAGCCGCCTTGGAACGGTCAGTGGAAGATTTCCACTGGGGGGCTTAAATCGATTTTACGTGGCCACAATCCTCGCCCTTACTTCCGTCGCGATTTAGACAAATAATTTGTTCAGTCCGCATGAAGGCCTCCTAACTCATCAGTGCAAAAAATCCGTGAACACAAAAATCAAAGAACCACAGAGGTGAGACAACGGTGAGGACTCGACAGCAAGAAACCACTGAAATGCTGGAGCAAAAGAAAACCAACAGTTAGACTCCGATGAGCCCGACCAGAGACAGAGCATCAGGCACCAACCAACATTATCTCTCTAATTTTCAATAAGCCTTTACGTTGGAGCCGTCATAGAATCTGAGGCCTGACCCACCGGCGTGCAATTAAAGAGGGAAGCAAAGTTGCCAACCGTGATTGGGTTAACTACCATGCATGCAGTCTGTCGTATAATATCCATGTTGTACCCAATCTTTTTATATTGAAGAATGATTTTACGAAATTGGATGCTGAAGTCATTGCGGTTATATATTTTTCTGAATTTATATACTAAGTCACCATAAAATTCGGGTTCCGATAGACCTTGTTGCAGAAGAGATTTAAGTCCAATATTGAATTTTGAAATTAAATCAGAATGGCGTCTATAAAATTTTGAAAAGGCTTTGCGTAGTTTATGGTACCGATAACCCTGATTAAGGAGTTTAGCCGTTAATAATTTATTACGAGTGTTGAAGTCAGTTACATGACTACACACTCTAGCAAATCGAATTAATTGCGAAATATAAACGCCATAGGATGGCGCACGAGGAACATCACCATCCAAAAAAGGAAAATTTACAATCTCAAAATCAAAGTCATCGCGTTTATCATAAATTTTGCACGAAACAAATCCATCTACAATAGATAGATGTAAATCCAAAAACGGGGCCTCGGTATCAGAAGAATTTGCTTTATTTAACTGAAGTTCTAGGGGGTAAATCTGACTGATTAAACCATCAAAATAGGTATTATCAATATTTAATAAATCATCTAAATATCTAGAAGTAGAGCTAAAAGCTTCAATAATTTCAGATTGGTTATCAATGGAAAGCGACAAAATGAAGTCTCTTTCATAACAATACAAGAACAGATCAGCCACAAGAGGTGCGCAATTAGTACCCATCGGAATACCCACAATTTGTCTAAATAACTTAGTACCGAATCTAATATAAATATTGTCAAGTAGAAAGGTGAGGGCATCACACACTTTCTGACATGACCAAAGTGTATAATTCTTATGCTCTTTAGAAGTGAAAAATGCATTTCTGACATTACATGCAAGATAGAGAGAATCTTCTCTGTGAAAAGCCCATTCAATTAAATCATTAAGCTTTTCTTTTATAAGATTATGAGGAAGTGTAGTGTAAAGAGTGGAAAAATCGTAGGTAGACAGACTAGAAGCACGAAAATGTCTAGATTTCAATTTATTTAAAACCTCATTCGATTTTTTATAGACCAAAACAGATTTCTTCCTGATCTTTCAAAGACTTTATCACAATATTTAATTACATGCGTTTTAATAGCAGTAAGACAGGAAGTTAATAATTTAGAAAGTTCAGTGGTAGTGCAAGAGCTAGAATTTGCAATAAACCGTGCTTTGTAAGGTTTTTTATGAAGTTTTGGTAACCAGTATAGCGTAGGAAGCTTGTCTTGGCCTTCGTTAACACACACAGCAAACCTGGTGGCTGAAAGACCAACATGTTTATCTACTATAGCTCTCTCTTCAGCTAAAGGCTGAAGTTCATAGGCCTTAGTACCACCAAGCTCCTGCTTAAGCGTGTTAACATAGTGGAGCCGTCACACAACGACGACGTTGTTAGCGGCTTTGTCTGCAGGGGCCAAAACAAACTTTAGCTGAAGAGAGAGCTATAGTAGATAAACATGTTTGTCTTTCAGCCACCAAGTTTGCTGTGTGTGTTAACGAAGGCCAAGACAAGCTTCCTACGCTATACTGGTTACCAAAACTTCATAAAAAACCTTACAAAGCACGGTTTATTGCAAATTCTAGCTCTTGCACTACTACTGAACTTTCTAAATTATTAACTTCCTGTCTTACTGCTATTAAAACACATGTAATTAAATATTGTGATAAAGTCTTTGAAAGATCAGGAAGAAATCTGTTTTGGTCTATAAAAAATTCGAATGAGGTTTTAATTTCAGTGGTTTCTTGCTGTCGAGTCCTCACCGTTGTCTCACCTCTGTGGTTCTTTGATTTTTGTGTTCACGGAGATGTTGCACTGATGAGTTAGGAGGCCTTCATGCGGACTGAACAAATTATTTGTCTAAATCGCGACGGAAGTAAGGGCGAGGATTGTGGCCACGTAAAATCGATTTAAGCCCCCCAGTGGAAATCTTCCACTGACCGTTCCAAGGCGGCTCTTCTGTGGCGATTTATTTATGTTGTTGTTTGTTACTTACTGTATGTATCACTTGTGTCTTTTGGTTTTGGATGGCCATATGGCCATTTTGTGGGAAAGTAACTGTCCTTATGGCCTTCCTTTGTTTGGGTTTCCATTATGGTCTGGTCGCTTAATGTTTGTATTTCTTTCCCTTTGGTGTCTTTTATGGGTGGAGTAAGTTAATTGTATCAATTCCTGATCTTTGTTTTACTTCTACCTTAAATAAATTGAAATCTAGACATTTTCGTGCTTCTAGTCTGTCTACCTACGATTTTTCCACTCTTTACACTACACTTCCTCATAATCTTATAAAAGAAAAGCTTAATGATTTAATTGAATGGGCTTTTCACAGAGAAGATTCTCTCTATCTTGCATGTAATGTCAGAAATGCATTTTTCACTTCTAAAGAGCATAAGAATTATACACTTTGGTCATGTCAGAAAGTGTGTCATGCCCTCACCTTTCTACTTGACAATATTTATATAAGATTCGGTACTAAGTTATTTAGACAAATTGTGGGTATTCCGATGGGTACTAATTGCGCACCTCTTGTGGCTGATCTGTTCTTGTATTGTTATGAAAGAGACTTCATTTTGTCGCTTTCCATTGATAACCAATCTGAAATTATTGAAGCTTTTAGTTCTACTTCTAGATATTTAGATGATTTATTAAATATTGATAATACCTATTTTGATGGTTTGATCAGTCAGATTTACCCCCCTAGAACTTCAGTTAAATAAAGCAAATTCTTCTGATACCGAGGCCCCGTTTTTGGATTTACATCTATCTATTGTAGATGGATTTGTTTCGTGTAAAATTTATGATAAACGCGATGACTTTGATTTTGAGATTGTAAATTTTCCTTTTTTGGATGGTGATGTTCCTCGTGCGCCATCCTATGGCGTTTATATTTCGCAATTAATTCGATTTGCTAGAGTGTGTAGTCATGTAACTGACTTCAACACTCGAAATAAATTATTAACGGCTAAACTCCTTAATCAGGGTTATCGGTACCATAAACTACGTAAAGCTTTTTCAAAATTTTATAGACGCCATTCTGATTTAATTTCAAAATTCAATATTGGACTTAAATCTCTTCTGCAACAAGGTCTATCGGAACCCGAATTTTATGGTGACTTTGTATATAAATTCAGAAAAATATATAACCGCAATGACTTCAGCACCCAATTTCGTAAAATCATTCTTCGATATAAAAAGATTGGGTACAACATGGATATTATACGACAGACTGCATGCATGGTAGTTAACCCAATCACGGTTGGCAACTTTGCTTCCCTCTTTAATTGCACGCCGGTAGGTCAGGCCTCAGATTCTATGACGGCTCCAACGTAAAGGCTTATTGAAAATTAGAGAGATAATGTTGGTTGGTGCCTGATGCTCTGTCTCTGGTCGGGCTCATCGGAGTCTAACTGTTGGTTTTCTTTTGCTACAGCATTTCAATGGTTTCTTGCTGTCGAGTCCTCACCGTTGTCTCACCTCTGTGGTCCTTTGATTTTTGTGTTCACGGAGATGTTGCACTGATGAGTTAGGAGGCCTTCATGCGGACTGAACAAATTATTTGTCTAAATCGCGACGGAAGTAAGGGCGAGGATTGTGGCCACGTAAAATCGATTTAAGCCCCCCAGTGGAAATCTTCCACTGACCGTTCCAAGGCGGCTCTTCTGTGGCGATTTATTTATGTTGTTGTTTGTTACTTACTCATACTGTATGTATCACTTGTGTCTTTTGGTTTTGGATGGCCATATGGCCATTTTGTGGGAAAGTAACTGTCCTTATGGCCTTCCTTTGTTTAGGTTTCCCATATGGTCTGGTCGCTTAATGTTTGTATTTCTTTCCCTTTGGTGTCTTTTATGGGTGGAGTAAGTTAATTGTATCAATTCCTGATCTTTGTTTTACTTCTACTTTGCATATCAGGGCTGTTTTGTTTGTGCCGTGTGGCGGCTGTAAAAGGTCTCCCCGTACATGCATTTAATGCTCTTATTTTTCCAATCCTCAGGGATTGCTTATACAATTGCTTTTCACTGTTCCATTAATTGACATCCTTTAGATACCTGTTGAAGGTCATTATTAAACCGATGTTCGTTCCTCGTTGTATAACAACTGCTTGTTTGACATCCCTGTACTTTAAGTAGACTAGGATGTTTTGTGGGATTTTGTTGTACCTTCCTTCTATTCGAAGGAATCTTCTTCAGTAATTTTATATGCTGTTTTATTTATTTATTTAATGACCGGTATGAACATCGCTTTGGTTTTGACGGTATCACAACCTTATTAACCAAAA
Organism: Lucinisca nassula; assembly: GCA_963580285.1. Taxonomy (NCBI): domain Eukaryota; kingdom Metazoa; phylum Mollusca; class Bivalvia; order Lucinida; family Lucinidae; genus Lucinisca; species Lucinisca nassula. Next base: position 101,856,392 of record OY757018.1, read on the forward strand.
TGAGTATTACAAATACATTTAAAATATCAATATCACCCCTTAGGTTACACTCTGCTTCTTCTGTACGGATTCCCCATTCTATTAAGAACTTTAATACTATGTTGCCTTCGGTATTGGTTAGACCCTTAAATTTGTCTTCTGTAACTTCAGTTAATCTCAAAGGAGCAGGCAATACCAATGTTTTTGGGACTAGTCTTCGTATAAGACTATCTCCTCTCAAATCGCCCATCCTTCGAAAATATACTAATCCGTGGAAAAGAAGTGGAATGTATCCTAGTATTTCTAAGTGCAATGCCAAGAGGTGCAGATGTTGTTCGCATTTAAGCACTGCGTCTACCGTTACTTCATCTGTAAACGGTAGACGCTTCTCTGTAGTTAACATGTCTGATTTGACATGACAGTCTACAGATTTAATTTATCTAATTACTTGACGTGCTGCAAACTGTAATATGCAGTACGTCGGTCAAACTAACCGCATGCTTAAAACTAGATTGAACGAGCATTATCGTAGAATGAGTAAGCCTAAGAAAACTGACACTTTCTTGTACCGTCACTTTCGACGTACAGGTCATTCTGTAAATAACATTGTTATACAACCAGTGGAAAAACTTTATTAGGATGCAAATTCTACATCTAGATTCAAAATAATCAAAAGACATGAAGCTGAACTGAAATGGATTAAATTTTTACAGACCCCTTTTCCACTGTGATTTAATGACAACATTTATCATGAGGGTAATATTTCCAGAATGCCGGACTTTGATATTTTCTCACTCCTGGAATGTCGAAAACGCAGAACTAGATCTCACGGCACCAGGAAAAATGGTAACTTTAAACGTAAATCACGTGCGTTTAAACGAAACAATACTAGACTGAAGTGACTGTCAATTATATTATTAAATCATGGACGCCACTCTATGCTTTCATTTTTAAGTTCATTACCCGTTTCTGTTTTACGTCTTCTGGACACCGAGGCGAATAAATTCTACGATAGTTCTCATCAGTTATATGATGCGGCTCTCTTAACTAGAGGCTATACTCAGCATACTCTCCGTCCTTACATTGATTCTGAAATTAATCATAAACGCCATTTCTTCAAAATATCCTTCATTAATAAGGGTATGGATTTTATAGATTTGCCCAGTATCTTCCGTGAGAGATCGGTTCTTTCTTCCATTCCTGCTTATTTTCAAAATACTGAAACACCTATAATTTGCTATAAATATAACAATTAAAAATAAAAAAATGAGTTCCTTTAAGAGCAATGAAAACATTCATAAGAAAGAAGATGGGTCATACTACGTAGTTTCGGCTAATAAAGCCTCATCAGTGACCCTGTAATGATCCGGCAACGAAAGCCAGAGAGGAAATATACTGCAATTTTGCGAATTTCGAATAGGCAGTCGATTCAAAGACTGATATAAATCAAAATGGGGTCCAAATAATTAAAAACCTGTCTAGAACATGAGTCTAAACCAATAATTTATTTCTGATTTCTCAGAATATTTACGCTGATCTCAAAGGACCAAAAGTAAAATATAAACTGCACTATGGTTGATGTACGGGGAGACGTTTTACGGCCGCCACACGGCACAACACCAGCTGCAGTGAAGGCAAATAAAAATCAAAAAATGAGTTCCTTTAAGAGCAATGAAAACATTCATAAGAAAGAAGATGGGTCATACTACGTAGTTTCGGCTAATAAAGCCTCATCAGTGACCCTGAAATGATCCGGCAACGAAAGCCAGAGAGGAAACATACTGCAATTTTGCGAAACCTGTTAGATCTATCATTTTTAATTTCAATAAACTTGTTTCCGATCTTGATATTGATACTAATACTCCTGATTCATGTGATTGTAAAAACTCAAAGTATTGCTATCCTGCTGCTGGCCATGTAATTACTGGCAATTTGAAAATCATTCCTGATTCTAGGATAAGGAATATAATTTCTAAAGGACCGAAATATCGGTTTCCTTCTAAAATTGATTTCAGTAAATGTAGAGATGAAATCGCTGCTTCCTTGAATGAATTCGGTAATCGATGGTGTAAGCGAGAGTATGTTGAGCATAAAGCCCTTAAGGACTGGAAACTTAGCATTTTAAAACTAGTGAATAAACGCATTTCTTTCTATTCTCAAAATAGTAACTTATTACCTCCTGCGCCCAAGACGTCTTTACGTCATCTTAAACTAGGTATTCAAGAATTTCATAAGAGGTTTGTTTTGGCCCCTGCAGACAAGGCCGCTAACAACGTCGTCGTTGTGTGACGGCTCCACTATGTTAACACGCTTAAGCAGGAGCTTGGTGGTACTAAGGCCTATGAACTTCAGCCTTTAGCTGAAGAGAGAGCTATAGTAGATAAACATGTTTGTCTTTCAGCCACCATGTTTGCTGTGTGTGTTAACGAAGGCCAAGACAAGCTTCCTACGCTATACTGGTTACCAAAACTTCATAAAAAACCTTACAAAGCACGGTTTTTTGCAAATTCTAGCTGAACTTTCTAAATTATTAACTTCCTGTCTTACTGCTATTAAAACACATGTAATTAAATATTGTGATAAAGTCTTTGAAAGATCAGGAAGAAATCTGTTTTGGTCTATAAAAAATTCGAATGAGGTTTTAAATAAATTGAAATCTAGTCATTTTCGTGCTTCTAGTCTGTCTACCTACGATTTTTCCACTCTTTACACTACACTTCCTCATAATCTTATAAAAGAAAAGCTTAATGATTTAATTGAATGGGCTTTTCACAGAGAAGATTCTCTCTATCTTGCATGTAATGTCAGAAATGCATTTTTCACTTCTAAAGAGCATAAGAATTATACACTTTGGTCATGTCAGAAAGTGTGTCATGCCCTCACCTTTCTACTTGACAATATTTATATAAGTTTCGGTACTAAGTTATTTAGACAAATTGTGGGTATTCCGATGGGTACTAATTGCGCACCTCTTGTGGCTGATCTGTTCTTGTATTGTTATGAAAGAGACTTCATTTTGTCGCTTTCCATTGATAACCAATCTGAAATTATTGAAGTTTTTAGTTCTACTTTTAGATATTTACATGATTTATTAAATATTGATAATACCTATTTTGATGGTTTGATCAGTCAGATTTACCCCCTAGAACTTCAGTTAAATAAAGCAAATTCTTCTGATACCGAGGCCCCGTTTTTGGATTTACATCTATCTATTGTAGATGGATTTGTTTCGTGTAAAATTTATGATAAACGCGATGACTTTGATTTTGAGATTGTAAATTTTCCTTTTTTGGATGGTGATGTTCCTCGTGCGCCATCCTATGGCGTTTATATTTCGCAATTAATTCGATTTGCTAGAGTGTGTAGTCATGTAACTGACTTCAACACTCGTAATAAATTATTAACGGCTAAACTCCTTAATCAGGGTTATCGGTACCATAAACTACGTAAAGCTTTTTCAAAATTTTATAGACGCCATTCTGATTTAATTTCAAAATTCAATATTGGACTTAAATCTCTTCTGCAACAAGGTCTATCGGAACCCGAATTTTATGGTGACTTAGTATATAAATTCAGAAAAATATATAACCGCAATGACTTCAGCACCCAATTTCGTAAAATCATTCTTCGATATAAAAAGATTGGGTACAACATGGATATTATACGACAGACTGCATGCATGGTAGTTAACCCAATCACGGTTTGCAACTTTGCTTCCCTCTTTAATTGCACGCCGGTGGGTCAGGCCTCAGATTCTATGACGGCTCCAACGTAAAGGCTTATTGAAAATTAGAGAGATAATGTTGGTTGGTGCCTGATGCTCTGTCTCTGGTCGGGCTCATCGGAGTCTAACTGTTGGTTTTCTTTTGCTCCAGCATTTCAGTGGTTTCTTGCTGTCGAGTCCTCACCGTTGTCTCACCTCTGTGGTTCTTTGATTTTTGTGTTCACGGAGATGTTGCACTGATGAGTTAGGAGGCCTTCATGCGGACTGAACAAATTATTTGTCTAAATCGCGACGGAAGTAAGGGCGAGGATTGTGGCCACGTAAAATCGATTTAAGCCCCCAGTGGAAATCTTCCACTGACCGTTCCAAGGCGGCTCTTCTGTGGCGATTTATTTATGTTGTTGTTTGTTACTTACTGTATGTATCACTTGTGTCTTTTGGTTTTGGATGGCCATATGGCCATTTTGTGGGAAAGTAACTGTCCTTATGGCCTTCCTTTGTTTAGGTTTCCATTATGGTCTGGTCGCTTAATGTTTGTATTTCTTTCCCTTTGGTGTCTTTTATGGGTGGAGTAAGTTAATTGTATCAATTCCTGATCTTTGTTTTACTTCTACTTCTTATGAAATTCTTGAATACCTAGTTTAAGATGACGTAAAGACGTCTTGGGCGCAGGAGGTAATAAGTTAGTATTTTGAGAATAGAAAGAAATGCGTTTATTCACTAGTTTTAAAATGCTAAGTTTCCAGTCCTTAAGGGCTTTATGCTCAACATACTCTCGCTTACACCATCGATTACCGAATTCATTCAAGGAAGCAGCGATTTCATCTCTACATTTACTGAAATCAATTTTAGAAAGAAACCGATATTTCGGTCCTTTAGAAATTATATTCCTTATCCTAGAATCAGGAATAATTTTCAAATTGCCAGTAATTACATGACCAGCAGCAGGATAGCAATACTTTGAGTTTTTACAATCACATGAAACAGGAGTATTAGTATCAATATCAAGATCTGAAACAAGTTTATTGAAATTAAAAATGAAAGATCTAACAGGTTTGTTATATTTATAGCAAATTATAGGTGTTTCAGTATTTTGAAAATAAGCAGGAATGGAAGAAAGCACCGATCTCTCACGGAAGATACTGGGCAAATCTATAAAATCCATACCCTTATTAATGAAGGATATTTTGAAGAAATGGCGTTTATGATTAATTTCAGAATCAATGTAAGGACGGAGAGTATGCTGAGTATAGCCTCTAGTTAAGAGAGCCGCATCATATAACTGATGAGAACTATCGTAGAATTTATTCGCCTCGGTGTCCAGAAGACGTAAAACAGAAACGGGTAATGAACTTAAAAATGAAAGCATAGAGTGGCGTCCATGATTTAATAATATAATTGACAGTCACTTCAGTCTAGTATTGTTTCGTTAAACGCACGTGATTTACGTTTAAAGTTACCATTTTTCCTGGTGCCGTAAGATCTAGTTCTGCGTTTTCGACATTCCAGGAGTGAGAAAATATCAAAGTCCGGCATTCTGGAAATATTACCCTCATGATAAATGTTGTCATTAAATCCCAGTGGAAAAGGGGTCTGTAAAAATTTAATCCATTTCAGTTCAGCTTCATGTCTTTTGATTATTTTGAATCTAGATGTAGAATTTGCATCGTAATAAAGTTTTTCCACTGGTTGTATAACAATGTTATTTACAGAATGACCTGTACGTCGAAAGTGACGGTACAAGAAAGTGTCAGTTTTCTTAGGCTTACTCATTCTACGATAATGCTCGTTCAATCTAGTTTTAAGCATGCGGTTAGTTTGACCGACGTACTGCATATTACAGTTTGCAGCACGTCAAGTAATTAGATAAATTAAATCTGTAGACTGTCATGTCAAATCAGACATGTTAACTACAGAGAAGCGTCTACCATTTACAGATGAAGTTGTTCAAATGGTTCCGCTCTGTTGCACATCAAGGTCACAGCAGCCAAATATAGATTTTTTTTTCACTGAAAACTTGAAAAATCTCCTCTGAAACCACAAGGCCCAGGCCTTCGATATTTGGTATGAAGCTTCATCTAGTTGACCTCTACCAAGATTGTTCAAATTATAGCCTCCGCCCCAGGGGCCTTTGGTTTTACATAGGCTTATATTGGGAAAATCTTTAAATATCATCTTCTCTGAAAATGCAAGATATTTGGTGTGAAGCTTCAACTAGTGGACCTCTATCAAGATTGTTCAATTTATAGCACTAGGGCCAAAAATGCCCCCGCCCCGGGGCCCTTTGGTTTTTTCATACGCTTATATAGGAAAATTATTTATAAAATCATCTTCTCTGAAACCACAAGGCCCCCGTCTTTGCTATTTGGTACGAAGCTTCATCTACTGGACCTCTACCAAGACTGTTCAAATTATATCCCCAGAGCCCTTTGGTTTTACATAGATTTATAGGGAAAATTATTAAAAATCTTCTTCTCTGAAACCGCAAGGCCCAGTTCTTTGATATTTGGTGTGAAGCTTCATTTAGTGAACCTCTCAAGATTTTTCAAATTATAGGCCTAGTGCGATAAATGCCCCTGCCCTGGGGGCCTTTGGTTTTTCAAAGGCTTATATAGGGAAAATCTTTAAAAATCTTCTCTGAAACCGCATGGCCCAGGTCTTTGATATTTGGTATGAAGCTTCATCTAATGGAGGGCTACCAAGATCGCACACTAGTCTGGTACAGCGCTTAGAGGATCTAAGCCTGTCCAGGAACCGCCGTGCAAGGCGGACCGTCCATGCTAATAAACTCTATTGGTTTCATTGGGCGACAGGGCTTGAGATGTCATTTCATGTCAATGTCGGGTAAAAGTCCCACAAACCTGGAAGCAACGTCTCCAAAATGACCTTCACAGTGTTGACGGGGACGTTAAATCAAACAAACAAATTATACCCCTGGGGCCAAAAATGCCACCGCCCCAGGGGCCTTTGGTTTTGCACAGGCTTATATAGGGAAAATCTTTAAAAATTTGCTTCTCTGAAACCGCAAGACCCAGGTCTTTGGTATTTAGCGTGAAGCTTCAGCTAGTGAACCTCTATCAACAGTATTCAAATTATAGCCCTATGGCCAAAAATGCCCCCACCCCGGGGCCCTTTGGTTTTATAGACATATATAGAGAAAATATTTAAAAATCTACATCTCTGAAACCATAAGGCCCGGGTCTTTGATATTTGGTATGAAGCTTCATCTACTGAACCCCTCCCAATATTGTTCTAATTATAGCCCTAGGGCCAAAAGTGCCCCCGCCCTCGGGCCCTTTGGTTTTACTTAGTCTTCTATAGGGAAAATCTTTAAAAATCTTCTTCTCATTAACATTATAGGGAAAATTTTTCAGGGAATAGAAATTTTCCCTGTAAAACAGGGAAAATGTTTAAAAATCTTCTTCTCCGAATCCGAGATTGTTCAAATCATAGCCCTTGGGCCAAAAATCCCTCCGCCCCGTGCCTTTCGGTTTTTACATTGACTTATATATAGGGAACTTTAAGAAAATCTTCCAATTTGAAACCGCAAGGCCCAGGTCTTTGATATTTGGTGGACCTCTATCAAAATCAAGTGGACCTCTATCAAAAGTGTTCAAATTATAGCCGTAGGAAATAGAAGTCAAGGCAATGAAAACATTTGAAATCTTCTTGTCTGAAAGGAGAAGGCCAAGGTCTTTGATAATTGACATGAAGCATCGTCTTGATGATTTCACCAAGATTGTTCACATTCTCAGTGGGAATTATTTCTCTGTGAGAAATATCATTTTTCTTTTTCATAGAAAATCCTGTATTTACTTGGTAAAAATTTAATATACATATTTATTTCAAAATTTCTATGACAGGCAATACATATATACATACAATAATAAGTCATAGGAACGAAAACTTAATACAGTGTTGATAGGGACATTAACACAGTGTATGCTAGTAGACTTTTCCACTGCCATACGTTGGACAAGTCCATTTGTCATATAAGGGGGTCAGGCCTATTTTTTTCGGGAGCCAACAACAGTTTTTTTCAAATAGAAACTTAAAAAATATTCACCTCTGAAACCAGGCTTTCAATATTTGGTGCGTAGCTTCATTTAGTGGACCTCTGCCAAGATTGTTCAAATTCTAGTCCTGGGACCAAAAATGCCCCCACCCCGGAGCCCTTTCGTTTTACATAGACTTACGTAGGGAAAAGCTTTAAAAATCTTCTTGTCTGAAACCAGAAGGCTCAGGTGTTTGATGTTTGGTATGAAGCTTCTTCTTGTAGACCACTATCAAGATTGTTCAAATTATAGCTCTGGGGCCCCTTGGTTTTACATTGACTTATATAGGAAAATTCTAAAAAAGAAAATCTTCTCCTCTGAAAGCGCAAGCAAGGCCCAGGTCTTTGAAATTTGGGGTTAAGCTTCATCTATTGAACCTCTACCAAGATTGTTCAAATTATGCCCCTGAGGCCAAAAAGTCCCCCGCCACATTTAACTTCATATGCTAATCGGCCTCCCACTGTGCAAGTTGATCCAGGTCATCTTGTAAAATAAGACATTCAGACGGAGAATATACACAGGACACATTATCAACAAACAAACAGACTGATGACCTGATATTATCAGTCAGATCATTGATGAAAACTAAGAAGACCGGTCCAAGGACTGAACCTTTGGGGGGGGGGGGGGCTCCAGATAAAACAGGGACTTGATCAGATGCTTGGCCATCAAGTACAACTTCTTGTGAGCCCCCAGAGAGCCATGAGCTTATCCACCTATGTGTGGATCTGCTTATCCCATAGCAGTCAAGTTTATTTAATAGCCCTCTGTGAGGTACCTTCAATTTTGTCAAAGGCCTTGGCGAAGTCTATGATGATCAAGTCTGTCTGTTTGTGGCCACGATTTATGTCCCCATCCAGATTGCCCACAATGTCTTGGTAAAATTGAACAAGTTGCATTTCGCAAGACCTTTGACTTCGGAAACCATGTTCACTGGTGAAGGGTTGTCTGTGGACGTGTCACCAGTAAACAATTCTGATTCTGACAGCAAGAATGCTCACAAAGGCTATACAGTCAGCAGTCAACAAGAATGCTCTCAAGTAAAGCTATACAGAACCAAAAATGTTGTCTGTTTCAACAAGGGACGTAAGTTAACCCTTATCTTGCTGAATATTCATTTAAGCCACACCCATTTCTGTCTATCAACCAATCAAATTACTTGATGTAATTTATTGCTACAAATTCATAAACTGAATGCCAGTGTAGATCCTGATCAGGTCTGGATCTATGCTGTTTGAAAATATAGGGGTTGTCGTGAACAGCAAGATAAGGGTTAAAGCATATTGGTAAAGTGGCTTGCAATTATTCACTCGGACTTCAAGTTCAGGTAGGTTAAAACACTATCATCTTTGCTTTTAAACAGTAACTGACCGGTAATGTTCATGTCCGTATCTAGGCTGTGCCTAAGTTCATATTATTTATATATATGATATTTGAAATTTAATTTACTATCTACTTTCACTCCTAAATCTTTCTCGTTGTCTACCCTTTCAAACTGCGAACGTTGATTTCTAGTTTGCACAGTAAATGTAAAGTCTGTATCTTGTTTCCCAATATGAAGTTGGTGCCATTTTTCGGTATTATAAAACATTTCCCAATCTTTGGCCCGTTTCACTGTTCTGTCAAGATTTAGTTGTAGTTCGTTTTTCTCTGCTGTTAGTTACAGTATGATATAATTTGGCATCATCTGCAAAAAGTTTCATGAGCACCCCCACAACATCCGGTTGGTTATTAATATAGACCTGTGACTGATAATTATGTTTGGTAATCAAAGGTAAAATTTAAAGGTAATTATGGATGTGGTGTACTGCATACCTGTGAAGGACAAGACCTTTTCTGTCTGTTGATGAACTGTCTGAGAATCGATTATTATGCAAAGAAGGGGACTCACCGCACCCATGAACTCGCGTCAAGGGTCAACCTGGAGAGTTTTGGCCACCGCAAGGGGCTCCGCTTGTAAATCCGAGCCAGGCCATCGGCCACTTCTGCTGCAGTCTTGCTTGTCAGGGGCTCAGCCTCCTGGTAGCGGCTGGCGACGTCAACGACCGTGAGAGCGTAGCGAAAGGTTTTCCGTCTTACTCGGTCGTGTGACAGAAAGAGCAGGTCAGCTTGGTGGACCTCGTTCGGCATAGCGATGTCGAATTTTGGTCGAAGAATGTTCCGTGGGGCAGGAAGGTAGATCTGCCAGATGACCTGCTTCTTGAGCCAGTCCTTGGCCTGCTGCTCAGACAGCAGGCCAAGTGGAGCGTGAGGGCTCAGTAGTTAGTGCAACTTCCTCTGATGCTAGAGGTCCCGGGTTCGATCCCCGGCAGCGGCGATACAATTTCGGTGTCCGAACACGCTCCATTGGCATCATTTGCAGGAATGAATATCATAAAGTGCACCGTCCTTCGCATCGGGACGTTAACTGGATCCCCCTGTGCAGGGAGAAACATCCCCTGTGCAGGTTAAAGAGCCCTACCATAATTGCATGATTACTGTGCAGGCTTTCATCCTGCAAAACTGGAGTGTATGTAATATACACCTGCGAGTAATGGTCAAATGTGACCGATCGCAGTATCAGTAGAAAGACACTTTTGCTGTAGACGCCAGCTTCTTGGTGGCCGTGAGTCCCTTCCAGTAGCCCTAGTAGCCCCTTAGGCTGTAGTATAGGACAGAAAGCTTTCTCTCTAGCTCCAGAGATCCGCGAGATATTCCAGCAGATTGACCAGTCTCCGACAGGCTTCAGCGACCGGCTCAGGAACCTTCGCAGTGACATACTACATATTTCGCTGCCCTGACACCACAAGGCGAGCGAGTATAATGACTGCCCGTTCAACCTGCTGTCAGAGGTGGAGAGACTTTTGCGCGATATCGATCATCGTGTGGGCGAGAGGACCAGGAATCTTGTTGCGGCGGCCGCAGTGGCCGACCTCAAGCATTGCACAGTAAAGCTCTTCCGGAAGACCTATGTCTACTATAAGGTCGCAGAAAAGCAGACCGAATTTAAAAGTCAATTCATTTCTTAGCGAGTTGGTAGGCCACAAAGCCGGTCGCGACCATTCCCAAGACGACGAAGGCAATCTCCCTGTCTTTCTGGCCGTCACTCGGGTGGTAAAAGTCGGGTCCCAGGGGGTCAATGTCGTGCCCGGTGACCTGTAAGTACTCGCGGATTGCGGCGTCAACATCTTGGAATGTCTGTTCGGCATGGCCCTGCCGACGAAGATCCTCGTTGATAAAGTCCAGGTACTCAGTCCGTTATCGAGACCATTCTGTCTGTGCAGCCTGTAGCCGTTCGACTGCTTTTAAGTGACGCTTGCGCTCTTCGTCGACGCCAGAGCTCCTCATCATGGAAAACACGTAGTGCGAGTCCGAGAATGCCAGGATGTTCACAAGGGCGCCACCAACGAGCATTGCAAGACTTGCCATCACTTCATATCAGCAGGTATTAGCCCCTGTTTAATTAGCATGCCCTTCGTTGCCATGGCGAGAGCGACGTCCACGATAACCATGCCCACATCACAGGGTGTGAAGTCTAGCTTTGGGGGCCTACCCCCTATCGCCATCATGCCAAGCCGGGCGTATCCCGCAGCGTTGCCAGAAACGACCGCGCTGTGGTAGAGCGCGTTGACAAGCATTTTACCATCAGTTGCTAGGGTTGTCACGGTTGCTTATTCCAAATAGAACGGACCTGGGTTATTCTTTAATTGCGGGGGCTTATCCACAGGTGCGGAGCCAACGGGGCCTGCGGGACTTCGTGTTCGTGCCACAAGCGGCATTGCTTGAAACGAAAGCGCGGAAGAAACATCAGTGTACCGCCCGTAAGAAAAGCACCAGTGATCCTTGGGTCCAGTTACGGCTGTCTGTATGTTGTTGCGTTGTAACGGCAACGGCCGACACCTTCGATTCCTTTGGAGGAATACTGGTAGACGTCCCGTCGCCCGGACGATTCCATTCCTTGGCTTTCGAAGCTGTTCGAGCAGTCGTTCTTCTTGCTTGGCCTGTCGAGCTGCGGCACCGGCACGCCCGGCCGCGACCTTTATCGGGTCTTTAGGTTCCGTCACTCTTTCTGTCGTTGGCGAAGCCATTGGCTCCGGAGCGGGGGCTTGCGTCTCCTCCATCATACTCGTATTCTCCGACATCATCGTATAAACGAACGGGACAGCAGTGTCCAAATCGGGCATGCTTGAGGGTGATTAACGTTGCGGTGAGAGGCGCTATCCACGTGCCACAGCGGTGATAGAGCTCGCAGGTAGCACTGCTTATTGGGTGTCCGACGAACGGATCGCTCTCCAAATCGTGAATGAGCCCTGTTTGGTCCGGGATCGGTACGAACAACCCAACCACCCCCGCATATATCTGGAGCGATGCAGGCTCCAGCGTCTTCATTATCGCCACCCCAAGCTTTGCTTCCTAGCGGGCGTAAAGCTTCTCGATTTCGCTTTTGTCCAGAGCGTCAATCTGATCAGCGGGGAATACTTTTCCATAGACCACTAGTCCATACTGCTAGGCTTGGCCTCCCGCTATCAATGCAGCGAGCCTTTAACGGTATATTTGCACCCGTTCCTCGAGAACGGTCTCTTGCCGACCGTCGGGCGCGTCTGGCGTCGCCACCGTTCCTCCTGCCGTGGTGGATGGAGCACCCTTAGCTGGGCTGTCACCAGCGCCCTGCGCAGGCAGCAGCTCATCGATTAGTTCGTCACAGTCCACAGCTATTGCGAGTTGGCGGACCAGTCTGATATAGTGTCGAAAGCGCTGGTTAAGGAGTGAGGGTGTGTTAGCACACAACCGAGCAGTGAAAACACACTGCCAAGCAATAAAAGAAAAGAAAAAATAACAATAATAAAAAAACAGCAGTACCAGATGCGCGCCAAGCACGGTGATCGGCAGTCCTTCAGTTACTTCGTACATTACTGAACACCATATAAGCAGCCGGCTGGTCAGTCTTTGATAAAAGCTTAGCGTGCTTTGTCTCGGCTTGCTGCTGCCTCACCGACGCCCGCTGTTCTCGTGTGGGATCACGTCATTCTCGCGCAGGCAGACTTCGAAGGAATCACGGTCGTTGCAGTGGAACAAACAGCGCGTCTGCTCGCGCAAGTCCTTCAGGACAGAGTTGTACTTTTGGGTGAGGACCTGGACGCTCTGGTCGGCGTGGCGGCCCGAGAAAGCTAGCTCTGACAGCATGTCTTTCTTTTCGTCAGTCTTCGTGGCCGAGCAGTCATCGATGATATATAAGGTAGGCTCGCCCATAAACACCTGCTAAAACGCTCGCATGTAATCGTGAAGGCGCTCATCGGAGTCTAGAACGTTTACCTCCGGATCAGTCCAGATCCAGGGGCGCTGGTATGTTTTATTGTACTTTATGAAAGATAAAGATAGGGCCCTTTGAGCAGATCCTGGATGAAAACCGTTTTTCCACATCCCGTTTGCCCGCATATTGTCGCCGAATGAGCCGTCTACGGCAGGAGATATATAAACCGCTGAGACGAACCGGCCATCTAAAATGTTAAGCTGTGCATCCATGATGACATAAAGATAGATGTTCAATGCACCAGCTGAACATGGAGGTCAAGAGCTCACCGAGAGATACGTCGGTGAGAGCAAGGTCTTTCGCGACCTCGGGATGTCGCTTGCAGCCGGCGGCAAAGAACTCCTTTGCCTCGACCCACTGTTGGTAAGCGCGCATCCTTTGGCTGAAGTTGATTGGGACCCCCCCCCCCCCCCTCGATAGTGGCATCCACTTTCTTTATTTTCGGGTTGAAGAAGCCCTCCGTGTTACGAGCAAAGACTTGTTGCGCGGCAACAGCTTCAAAGAGCATCAAGATGCCCTTCATGCTGCGGGCGGGCACGTTGAGGTTGATATTCCAGAAGGTATCGCTCTTGTCTTTACTTATTTTTCGGTGCCGCAGACCCGGATATTCAGGATCGCAAGGCGGCCTTTGCATTGGTTTGCGATCATTCTGGCAAGCTCCGGCATACTCTAGACAGATGTTTTCACTGTCATATGAGGCGTAGGCATCGCCTGTGGCCTGAATCACACGGCTGTAGTCGTTGATCGTGAGTTCATACTCGAGCCGGTCGCCCAGTACGCTCAGGTAAAATGGCATGCGGCTCTCGACCAGCTCGTAGTCCAGTGGAACGTAGAGGCGATTCACGAAAGCATTGGCAATGGCTTTGTCAGTTGCAACGAACACATCTTTATCTGATCCTCGCTGCCTTTCTGTTAGCAGACGTATCAATGCCTTGATAGTGGCCATTTTTTCCACTCTGAGGCCGCCTTCCAGAGATCGTTGTAACAGTGGTAGACGTCACTGTCGTCGATGCTGAGGACCTCGTTCCCCGAGACCTTGACGGTCGTCTTTATCACGATGGCCCGGCCTAGGTTCTGAACCACAGTCCTTTTGGCATCATCGCTCAGCAGCGTGATCGTGAAGACCAACCTCGCGGTCCCGGGGACAATCGCATCGTTTGTGCCAAGGTTTGGGAACCGGACTAGCAGCTGTTGGTTCTTGTGAATTGTGCTCGGATTGTGGAAAATGACAATGCTTCGGCGCTCGTCTTTAACTCCCAGGGGATCGCAGAGGCACCTATAAGGATTAAGCTTGCGTCCGAATTTGCTTGAAGTCATAGTGACGAATCTTTTTTAAACATGTGTGACACCTTCAAATGAGAGATATGTCTGGCTATAATTTACGAAGAGAGCCATACCTATGGGTTGCACCCCTTAGGCAGGATCGACTATAGCCAGTCTGGGATTGATGCCGCCGGTACAACACTCTACTGGACCCATGGCGACAAAAATATCTATGTTGCTGCGACGAGGGGAGGATTCCGGTTTCTAACCCTATCAACACAGGCCACAAGATATGGAAAAGATGGCACACATGCACTGCGAAGATAACTGGGGCTCACTGGTGACACCGTTGGAACATCTAGGACATCATGTCTAAGTGGCTCCGCTGTGAAAGTACTCCGGCAAGCAGAGGAAACCCGCCTGAGCGGTGCGAACCTCGAAAACATGGAAATGAAAGACCTCTCCGGCGTGGCTGATACCACAAGTCAAAGCGTAGAAGTTGACAACGTCTTGTTAACAACAGATGATCCGCCAATGGACACCAAGGTCAGAGGTTAAAACAGGCAATGACTAGAGAGAGAGAGAGAGAGAGAGAGAGAGAGAGAGACGAGTTAGCGAACAACCTGGCGAAGCTGTCAGATGTCAACGACCGGAAATACCAAGTCGAAAAGCACTTGGCCATGGAGCGTTAAAAACTGACGGAAACCGTCGACACCGAAATTCAACAAGAGATTCGAGAAAGAATCAGAAAGCTTGAGAATGCACTCTCAGACCTCGAACTTGAACGACAGGCAAGGTACGAAGCCCCCTCTATGAACAGAGGAGCTCTCCGGTTCCAGATTAACAGAATTCGTGAGGCATTCAGGCAGCTCCTTCAAGAAGACTACGCTGGCTTAGCGTTTTCGCACACTCTTTCGTGAGCAGGGCATTACCATCGCATCGATTCTCACAGCAATCAACATGACGATAAGGAATTCCGTCCTTGCTCTGACTGGCGGAGGAGCGGAGGGTGGGGGGCACCCCATTGCCGGTTCCCAAACCATCTGGCAATGGCGGTTTGAAAGAATGGGTCAAAAACAGCTACAAGCCCTAGGGCGTGCCCCGGCTAATTTAGCTGGCAAGGCTGCTGCGGCCCTGCCCAGTATCATAGGGTCAATCGTCTCTTGGCTCCTGGGTGCGCTTGGAAAGACTGTGAATTGGCTCGCAGAGAATTTGTGGGCTGCAGCAATGCTCGTGAGGACCCTGCTTCTCATGGTTGCTCGGGACTGGCTATTTCCCGTCGGGCCGCAGTCTCAACATCAGCAAAGCGCTACTAGGTCGATGGTGATTCCACCAGTAACGAGGGCTAATTTTTTTCATGGTCCTTTGCCTTCCTTCGTTGCTGTGGCCGTTCCTCCGGAACTCTCGGTGCCGGCCGTGCCTCCGGAACTTGCACAGGGTCATCAGACGTGTCGTGTGGCCCCCTGTGAAAAGTCCCGACTGGTGGGGCGACTTTTCATTTGAATGCCTTATCGCCTTTGTTACTGATCTGTTCCGATTATTCCATTTTGTGGGAAAGTAACTGTCCTTTTGGCTTACCGCTATTGATGTTTCCATTGGGGTCTGTTGTTTCATGTGTGTGTTTCTTTCCCTTTGGTGTCTCTGATGGGAGCTGTGGGTTAATTGTATCGATTCCTGATCATTGTCTCCACTTCTATTTTGATGCATACTGCAGCATTTTCTAAAAGCGTGCGATGCTCGCCGGGATGTCGACTGGAGAAGCAATCTTCGACGTTGGCCAGGGGCTGCTTTTGAGCGTCAAACCCTGTCCCGGCCTTGAAAATGTTCGAACGCATCTGGGCTTGCGCTCCCAGGATAGCTCAAACATATGCCCGTATACTATCATTGAGGCGCTCCACGCCTGCTTTAGTGAAGCCGTTAGAGTTGTCGAGGATGAAGGTTGTCCAGGCTCGTGAGATGTCATGGCTATGGCTGAAGGCGTCCTTTGGGTGGAAGAATGGGCCCTGTGCTTGATGCACTATCCTGTATTTACCCGAGGGCCTCATGTACGTGCTATATAAGCCGAGACCTTGACATCCATGGTCTAACTTCTGTCACCAGTCAGTGGCAGGTGGCACTCCAAACTCGGTGGAGAGCCGCTTGTAGGCCCTGACATCGTTAGCGTTCTCATACCAAGAATGAGATTTGTCTTCAGGAAGGGCGACGGGCGGCTCCTCAAGAAGACGTCTAGTGGTGTAGTAGTTGTGAAATGTGTAGAGACCTTTGAGGCGCGGATCTGTGGCTTGGAGGTGGTCCTTGATCGAGACGCCACATCCGGCGGTGGTGCACAGAGAGCAAAGTGAAGCTGGCATTGCCACCGATAGAAAGGAGTGGTTTTCCAAGAATTCTAAATATGTTCTAGAAAGGGTTAGCCTTTGGAAGCAAGGAATTCACCACATAACTATAAAATATGTAGCGTAAATTTTTCTGGACCAGCCTAGCTAGTTTCTCTCAATTAGGCATCATCAGTGACCCTCAAATATCCTCAAGCCTTATTCGATATCGTGACGGGGCTCCCGTTGAGTGGGGGATTCTTGTACTGGGCGAAGATGTCTGGGAAAGAGGCCTGAAAGTGATCTCCCTTGTTATCAACATTATCTGTTGGTCGGTGAAAGATACCGCTCGCCCGTTATTTCGTTTCACTGTTAAACGAATATGCCTTTCTGTCCATGCCTGCAGTATGTACATCACGCTGACCGATATTCAAAATGGTGAACCAGCCAATCTTGCCAGGAACCTTGGCGCCTGGTGGTCGCTCTATGTGGAATTTCGTATTACCACCTGTGGTTCAACATGAAATAAAAAGGTCTCAGATGGGCGCATCATGTTTGATATACCACACGGATACTGCAACGTTTGCGTGCTAGCTGAACAAAGGGGCGTTCCAGCCTTTGAACTTCAGTTAAATAAAGCAAATTCTTCTGATACCGAGGCCCCGTTTTTGGATTTACATCTATCTATTGTAGATGGATTTGTTTCGTGTAAAATTTATGATAAACGCGATGACTTTGATTTTGAGATTGTAAATTTTCCTTTTTTGGATGGTGATGTTCCTCGTGCGCCATCCTATGGCGTTTATATTTCGCAATTAATTCGATTTGCTAGAGTGTGTAGTCATGTAACTGACTTCAACACTCGTAATAAATTATTAACGGCTAAACTCCTTAATCAGGGTTATCAGTACCATAAACTACGTAAAGCTTTTTCAAAATTTTATAGACGCCATTCTGATTTAATTTCAAAATTCAATATTGGACTTAAATCTCTTCTGCAACAAGGTCTATCGGAACCCGAATTTTATGGTGACTTAGTATATAAATTCAGAAAAATATATAACCGCAATGACTTCAGCACCCAATTTCGTAAAATCATTCTTCGATATAAAAAGATTGGGTACAACATGGATATTTTACGACAGACTGCATGCATGGTAGTTAACCCAATCACAGTTGGCAACTTTGCTTCCCTCTTTAATTGCACGCCGGTGGGTCAGGCCTCAGATTCTATGACGGCTCCAACGTAAAGGCTTATTGAAAATTAGAGAGATAATGTTGGTTGGTGCCTGATGCTCTGTCTCTGGTCGGGCTCATCGGAGTCTAACTGTTGGTTTTCTTTTGCTCCAGCATTTCAGTGGTTTCTTGCTGTCGAGTCCTCACCGTTGTCTCACCTCTGTGGTTCTTTGATTTTTGTGTTCACGGATTTGTTGCACTGATGAGTTAGGAGGCCTTCATGCGGACTGAACAAATTATTTGTCTAAATCGCGACGGAAGTAAGGGCGAGGATTGTGGCCACGTAAAATCGATTTAAGCCCCCCCCCCCCCCCCCCCAGTGGAAATCTTCCACTGACCGTTCCAAGGCGGCTCTTCTGTGGCGATTTATTTATGTTGTTGTTTGTTACTTACTGTATGTATCACTTGTGTCTTTTGGTTTTGGATGTCCATATGGCCATTTTGTGGGAAAGTAACTGTCCTTATGGCCTTCCTTTGTTTAGGTTTCCATTATGGTCTGGTCGCTTAATGTTTGTATTTCTTTCCCTTTGGTGTCTTTTATGGGTGGAGTAAGTTAATTGTATCAATTCCTGATCTTTGTTTTACTTCTACTTTGGGTGCCGAACTATGTTTGCATGCGCCAACCGGTCGCATACAGCTGTCTTCGAAAAAACAGCTGGTTTTAAACAACTCGAGACATCCGTGTTTTGGGCGGGAACTACATATTCGAACCGGCAAAACATACGTTGCAGACCAGGCACACGGGCTTGCTGTCCATCGGGAGATCTGCGTACACCTTGCGGAGGTAAGCACTTCAGACAATCTGCACACTGTTCCCCTCTACACTGCTTAGATCCGTCCTCATCGAGAACGAAAAGTGTGGGGGTGGTCGGACAGAGACATTCCCTGTCTTGCAATACACAACGCTGGCATTAGGTGCTAATCCACAGCTGACTCTATTAGAATAAAAGGAAAACAGTTAAACTTCGACTACGTGAGCGCGACACTACATGTAAGAAATGGTTAACGCGGCTGACCCTGGGAGCATCAGAATATGCCCTTTGGCTGATCTTGGGGATACCGAAGGGCTCGATAGAGATGGGAACGAGGATCGTCTGTATGTTTTCCAGCTGTCTGATGGGGTCAACAAAAGAAAAGTAGTTCGCTTAGAGCGGTCACTTTCTGCTTCCTACGCTAGCGTTTACTGGGAGCAAGTTGGCTGCCTTTGCGAACCCCCTTCAACAAACAGGGTGGCTTATTGATATTAGAATTTCGTCTCCGTACGTCGTGACTGCAAAGCAACATAAAGTCCGGAAGATAGTCAATAGCGGCTCCCGACTGTGCTTGAATATCCCCGAGACGAAGAACGTCGTCGTTTCCGAAGATAACGCGCTAAAGACAAGCAAGAACCGGGAGGGAATCTTGAAAATTGTCTACGACTCCCCCCCCCCCAGCAGGAATCATTAGTATGGGATATGAAATCTTCCACTGACCGTTCCAAGGCGGCTCTTCTGTGGCGATTTATTTATGTTGTTGTTTGTTACTTACTGTGTGTATCACTTGTGTCTTTTAATTTTGGATGGCCATATGGCCATTTTGTGGGAAAGTAACTGTCCATATGGCCTTCCTTTGTTTAGGTTTCCATTATGGTCTGGTCGCTTAATGTTTGTATTTCTTTCCCTTTGGTGTCTTTTATGGATGGAGTAAGTTAATTGTATCAATTCCTGATCTTTGTTTTACTTCTACTTTGCCAACAGCAACGATCCTCCTTGACCTAATTCTCGAAACAGACCCGACCTCTTTGTTGATGTGTTACCTGGCTTCAAGCTCAAATGGCCACCAAAGCATGCTTATAAGGAGGTTGGGTTTCAAATAACAGTACATGAGACACCTCAAGCGCGTTTCGCTCTTGAAGGAATCCGACACCAAGTGGATTACCGTCATTTCGACCTACATAAAATTTTTATAGGCCCAGTGTCTCTCAAAATGCTGCGATTTACGCCCCGTGCACTCAACAGACCAAGCTACAGTCATAATCGGCCAGTAAGCCATTTAAACCCACCAGCTCGAGGGTAGTATAATAGACTGGGCCTCTACCCAGGACTGAAACCGGAAATAATCACCGACCTTATGCATGTGATCGAGCTCAGATTCCATCTCGAGAAGGAGCGGGACTTAAGGGCTTCGCTCTATAAGAAGTATCGGCGTGGAGTTAATGTCATAGACATGGTTGATACTACGCTTTCTCTGAACAGTGTTGGACTAGCTGCTTCTGGGGTCGGATTGCTTGCAACGATCATCGCGACGCCTGTCGCCCTTGGCCTTCAAGCTGGGGAGATTGGATGTGGGTTGCTGGGTGTCGTTGGGAAATTTATAGGCCGGAGGCTCCAGGCGAAAGCAAAAAAGCACGATCAGAAACGTGTCTTTGCAGAATCGAAGCTAAACTCAATCACATACCGCATTTCAGTCGCTCTGAACGATGACCAAATATCATAGGAGGAGTCTCGCCTGATTCTCTCTGAGATTGACAAGTAAAATAAGATGAAAGCTAAAATTCGTGGGCGTCAAAAATAGGGTGTTGGCTTACCAGAAGACGAAAAAAGAAGCTATTTCAGTCTATCGATTCCTGATCATTGCCTTCACTTCTATTTAGTTAATCTTTATTTGTGTTTTCTACACCCAGTGTTTCAAAATAAGAGATCACCTTTGGGACGGTCAAAAGTGGGAATAAGGGCGAGGATTGTGGCCAAGTAAAATAGATTTAAGCCCCCCCCCCCCTCCCCCTCCAACACCAAGTGGAATTCGTTTCACTGACCGTTTCTTGATCATTGCCTTCACTTCTGTTTTAAAGTAGTTGAACAGTCCCACAGTCTCAATATAATAATTTTACTGTACAATGTACCTTATGACAGCGGTACAACTCGTATTTCAATTCAATTTCAGCGTCTGTAACGCATATAATCAGTGGTTTATATCAGTCAAAAGAATAACTTATTTCCAATGCTTTGGATGTTTTAATAATAACACAAAGCATAGTCTAACTAAACGGCAAACAAAGGAAATATTTACACATCATCACCATTCCTTGGTGTTTTGTACTCTGCACTGAGCCTGGCCTCCCGGTCAAGGGGTCCATCGTTGTCTGTGGCCCGTCTTGCTGAAAACATTTGATTAACATCTACAATGGAAACATTCTCTCCTTCCTCCTCACTGCTTCTGCACTCATAGTCTTTAGCTCTTTCTATTTTTGGGGGGTGGGTGGGGTGGGGGGGGGGGGGCAGGACAAATAAATACATGTACTTTCTTCATTTTTTACCCTTGTTCTGCGTCCTGCTGAACCGGGATACGCTCTAACTTGTTAACAGTCTTTGCCTTCACTTCTATTTTGATACTTACCATTTGGCCTCTGCAGAAGCCATCTGATCAGTATCTACAGGGTTTGACATTCATTTCCTGAGTAAGTAGGAATTAATTACATCAAATAATCAGGTTGTTTGGAAGACAGAAATGGTTGTCGCTAAATTAATTTATTCATCAGGACGACGGCTAGCGTTTGCTTGATCTGGGCTTGCAATGCTTATGTGAGTAAGCCTTTAGCATTACAGTTACTTGAGGAATGGAAAATAGAAGTGGAGGCAATTGGTTGCTTATGTCCTGGATTCGACCCTTTAACTGGTGGTTGTCTTCTTCTGCACTGACGTCATAATTCATAATTGTTTTGATTCATAGATTAACTGTGCTGTTATTAGTCGAACTTGGGGAATCAATTTTTGTCTTTCGAATTTAATTCTGCATGGGAATATAAAGACAATGGCTGAAATTTCATAAACACCGGACTCCAGAAATGAAGCCACCAGGAGCCTTACAGCTGACCATTTCAAGGTGGCCGTTTCGTGTACACACCAGCAACATAAATCCTATTGACATATATTCTAATTGGCTTTGTGGTGTTGGCTTGCAAAGTTAAGTAGCTGGCGGTTCTTCGGTTGCGGTTTATTTTATTATGGTTTGTCTTTGAGTATCACTTATATTACAAGCATTTTGTTTTGGATAGCCAATTGGCCATTTTGTGGGAAAGTAACTGTCCATTTGGCTTTCGTCTATTGATGTTTCCATTAGGGTCTAGTTGTTTCATGTTTGTGCTTCTTTCCCTTTGGTGTTTCTGGTGGGAGCTGTGGGTTAATTGTATCGGTTTCTGATCATTACCTTCTCTTCTATTTATGTTTCTTTTGTGGGTTCCTTCATGCCATTTAAATGCAGTGAACTGATGAGTAATAAATCACAATCTAGCTGGAGGTCAGTTGTAAAGCGTAGAGTTAGTGATTTGTTTTCTTTGTACATTTTTGACCTCTAAGAATGACCTTGACATTGGAGATATTGACCTTGGTCTTGTGTGCAACACATCATCCAATGAAGGTAAACATTTCTGCAAAGTAACTATAAAAAGTTCATTGAGAAATAAGCAAGTTATTGACTGTAAATGAAAAAGCCCTTTTCTTACCTTTGACCGCTAAGTGTGGCCTTGACCTTTGAGGTACTGACTTGGCTCTTGTCTCATGATGGTTGACATTTCTGCCAAGCAATTTCATAATCAATCAATGAATAAGAAAGTTATTGACAGTACATGAAAAAAGGGCCCCTTTTTTGGCCTTTGACCTCTAAGTATGACCTTGACATTGGAGGTACGGACCTTGGTCTTGCACATGACACATCGTCTAATGAAGGTGAACATTTCTGCAAGGTTACTTTAAAAAGTCCATCCAGAAATAATTAAGTTATTGACTGGACATGAAACAAAAGACATTTTCTACCTTTGACCTCTAAGTATGACCTTGACCTTGGAGGTACCAACCGGGTCATGCACGTGACACATTGTCTCATGGTGGTTAGCATTTCTGCCATGTAATTTCAAAATCCATCTTTTGTTTTTTGTTTTTTTTTTATTTGAGGTTTAACGTCCCCGTCAACACTGTAAAGGTCATTTTGGAGATGCTGCTTCCAATTTTGAGATGACATTGAGATGAAATGACATCTCAAACCCTGTCGCCCAATGAAACCAATCAGGTTTATTACCATGGACGTTCAACCTCGCACCGCGGTTCCTGGACAGGCTCAGATCCTCTAAGCGGTTTACCAGTACTAGTGTGCGGGCCGGATTCAACTCTGCATGGAAGCATCATGCAGCCTTCAAAATCCATCTAAAAATAAAAAATAATTGACCAAACACGAAAAAAAGGCCCCTTTTTTATGTTTGACCTCTAAGTATGACCTTGACCTTTGAGGTACCAACCTGGGTCATGCGAGAGACACATCGATTCATGGTGGTTAACATTTCTGCCAAGTAATTTCAAAATCCATCTAAAATAAAGTTATTGACTGAACACTAAAAAAGACCCCTTTTTTGACCTTTGACCTCTAAGTATGACCTTGAACTTTGAGGTACCGACCTGGGTCATGCGCGCGACACATCATCTCATGGTGGTTATCATTTCTGCCTAGTAATTTCAAAATCCATCTAAAAAAAGAAAGTTATTGACCGGACACGATTTGCCCATACATAATTACCGACAAACTTCCAAGGGAGATAATTCAAACAGTATAAATGCAAGGGTTATAGTTCTTGCCCTCCGCATGTCGTCTAATATTGATTAATATTTATATTAAGTTTCATGAAGATAAATTGAACGGTTTTCAAGTTATGGAGCAGACACGATTTTGTGACAGACGGACAGACAGACAAACGCCTGGGGAAAAAACAATATGTCTCCCCGAAAAGAGAGGAGACATAATTACTATACAGGTGCTTTCATAAATTTCAAGATGGCCACCGTAGGGAGCCACCTAAGCAACATTCCTGTGAAGTTTGAATCAAATTAGCCCAAGGGTTTAGGAGGAGTTCATGTTTGAAGCAAAGGACAAGTCTCCATAAAGGGGGTTTCCTGGTACCTGAATTTTTCAATAATATTTTGGGAAAATATAGCCACACAGAGGGGACATTCATCCCAGGTAAGTTTGAATCAAACAGAACACTAATTTTGTGATAAGGGTTTATCAAAAGTGGGTGGGGTAATTCCATATCAGTTCTACCAAGGACAATTAATCAGCAATTGACTATATTAAAATAGCACACTGACAAAACTTTTTGCCATGCAATGCATAGACTGTGGGTACAGATTAATGTGAAATAGGGTGATTGTATATTTTATTGAACTTTGCTAAAATATAATAATTTATTTGCACTTTGCGGATTTTCATTAATTTTTCATCTACCAACTTTGCCAAAAAGTTGAACATTTCTCTATTAAGCAACACATTCTTACCTCTTTTCTAGAAAATACTTATCAATGCTTGGCCATTGCAGAATTGTAAGGATTTTTTTATAAATGGTCTGTGACATGAGTTATGTGCCCTTGAAAAGAGAAAATTGTAGTAAAATGCGATGAAATTTTCAAAACTTTGTTTTGCCTTTTTGCTATTAGTTTACTGGCGAGAAATGCTTACAGGAGTTTAATTCTAATGTATTTATCGTGTAAAAGTGTTTAACTATTGTAGCAGAGACTAAATTGGTATCAGTTAGGGTCAAAATTACTTTTAGGGCTTTTCAGAACTGGATATAATTGACACACATTTGCTCATCTCATTTAGTATCACTTTCTTCTGAGGAGTCGCTGTTGGTATTCCAAACTTCAGCTGCAGTATCTGTAAGAAAATCCATGTATTTATTATGTATCTCAGGCCCTTTTGTTGCTGGCTGGTGTCGCTCAAACTCCAAATACCATAAGGCTGATGCAATATGGGCACAGCAGCCCACTACTCTAGCCCCTGATTTGCATGTGCAAAACCAACCGACGATAGGTGATAAGCCTGTGCTGTATTCAATCCATAAATTATAGGTCTTACTACTGGTATGCCTTGAACGTAATAGGGACTTGAGGACACTTCTTGCTCTTTGTTTATAAGGATTTCATATTTGGCGTCATCTGTTTGGTGTTCTTTCGTGTAGGATTTGGCCTGGCGAATCTGATAACCTCCCATTGTCATTGTCAGGTCTCTTAATTCTGCTTCTTTCAGTTCGGAGAAATCTGGCATTTCAGATGCATCCATACTTTTCCAAAAAGTGAGCCGTTTGTCCCACTTATTGTCAGTCACCTTTTGTTGAAGTTTATTGGGTGACTTTGCTAAGGCCATCATTCGTTTGGCCATGACACCATCTGATTCCAAACTAGTCACCAAGGGTGGCCTGAAAGCGTTGCAAAGGGAGCAAACAATTCGCACATAATCGCCAGCAAACGGGAATTGAGAGTTGGGAAGCATATTACTTAAAGCTTTCCATTGCTTTATACGCCCATATGCTGACTCAACAACCCATCTCACTTTGGTAACAAGTCTGGATTCATTTGCTTCCTCAGTGCTATGCTGTTTCTCTTTTTCCTTCAAGAAATGAGGCATTTCAGTATTGATCCCACAATCATTAAATCCGCCCCCGCCCAGAGGGGCTTGAAGAAATATATGGGCTGCACGATACTTCCATGCAGAGCGGAATCCGGCCCGCACACTAGTACTGGTAAACCGCTTAGAGAATCTACGCCTGTCCTGGAACCGCGGTGCGAGGCGGACCGTCCATGCTAATAAACCCTATTGGTTTCATTGGGCGACAGGGCTTGAGATGTCATTTCATCTCAATGTCGGGTAAAAGTCCCACAAAATTGGAAGCAACGTCTCCAAAATGACCTTTACAGTGTTGACGGGGACGTTAAACCTCAAATCAAACAAACAAACAAAAACAATCATTAAGTCTGTTACATCCCTAAACCCCCTATCAACAATGAAAACAACCCCTTCATTGAACCAATTTCTTATATCCTCACTGTTGCTCTTCAGCATATCTATGCTCTGTTATCTTGGCATCTGAGTTTTTATCATCAGCCAGGTAAGGTCCAAGCACTGTAAGTATGTAGCCGCCATTTGCTACAAGCATCATCGGTTTAAGCAATGGGCGACCTTTATGGACAGAATAAGAACGCCCTTGGAATGAAAAGTCACCGCTTCACCATCAGCAACAGCAATAGCAACATCTTTCTGTGAATTAGCAAACAGCACCCTTGCAAATTCTGTAGTGTGATCTTCAATTATTTTATTTCGAAACGGCAAACAGGAAATCTAATGTACTGAATTTTGACAACGCTGATGAAATGAAATGTGAAGACTATGTCAGACTGACAGGCATAACAAAGGATCAGTTCAATGATGTACATGAATCGCTCTCCTCGTTGCGTTCTACATCAACAAGGAGCACTCGTACAGCCCTTGCCATGTTGCTTGTAAAACTTAGGACTGACAGGCATAACAAAGGATCAGTTCAATGATGTACATGAATCGCTCTCCTCGTTGCGTTCTACGTCAGCAAGGAGCACTCGTACAGCCCTTGCCATGTTGTTTGTAAAACTGACAGACTGGTCTGTCCTTGGCTGTTCTTTCAACATTGTTTGGGGTGAAGAAAACTACTTGTAGTAAGGCAATCCATTCAGCCAGAGCAGGTCTAATGTCCAATTTCGTTCCAAAATATCTTGGCCTGCCACATATAGAACAAAATAAAGTAATTGAAAATCACACTACAGAATTTGCAAGGGTGCTGTTTGCTTATTCACAGAAATATGTTGCTATTGCTGTTGCTGATGGTACCTATGTGTACATAGAGAAAAGCGGAAACTTTTCATTCCAAAGGCGTTCTTATTCTGTCCATAAAGGTCGCCCATTGCTTAAACCGATGATGCTTGTAGCAACTGATGGCTACATACTTACAGTGCTTGGACCTTACCTGGCTGATGATAAAAACTCAGATGACAAATAACAGAGCATATGCTGAAGAGCAACAGTGAGGATATAAGAAATCGGTTCAATGAAGGGGTTGTTCTCATTGTTGATAGGGGGTTTAGGGATGTAACAGACTTAATTAATGATTGTGGGATCAATACTGAAATGTCTCATTTCTTGAAGAAAAAAGAGAAACAGCATAGCACTGAGGAAGCAAATGAATCCAGACTTGTTACCAAAGTGAGATGGGTTGTTGAGTCAGCATATGGGCGTATAAAGCAATGGAAAGCTTTAAGTAATGTGCTTCCCAACTCGCAAATCCCGTTCGCTGGCAATTATGTGCGAATTGTGTGCTCCCTTTGCAACGCTTTCAGGCCACCCTTGGTGACTAGTTTGGAATCAGATGTTGTCATGGCCAAACGAATGATGGCCTTAGCAAAGTCACCGAATAAACTTCAACAAAAGGTGACTGACAATAAGTGGGACAAACGGTGCACAATTTGGAAAAGTATGGATGCATCTGAAATGCCCGATTTCCCCCAACTGAACGAAGCAGAATTAAGAGACCTGACAATGGGAGGGTATCAGATTCTCCAGGCCAAATCCTACACGAAAGAACACCAAACAGATGACGCCAAATATGAAATCCTTATAAACAAAGAGCAAGAAGGTGTCCTCAAGTCCCTATTACGTTCAAGGCATACCAGTAGCAAGACCTATAATTTATGGATTGAATACAGCACATGCTTATAACCTATCGTCGGTTGGTTTTGCACATGCAAATCAGGGGCTAGAGTAGTGGGCTGCTGGGCCCATATTGCATCAGTCTTATGGTATTTGGATTTGAGCGACACCAGCCAGAAACAAAAGGGCCTAAGATACATAATAAATACATGGATTTTCTAACAGATGCTGCAGCTGAAGTTTGGGATACCAACAGCGACTCCTCACAAGAAAGTGATACTAAATGAGATGAGCAAATGTGTGTCAGTTATATCCAACTCTTAAAACCTAAGTAATTTTGACCCTTACTGATACCAATTCAGTCTCTGCTGCAATAGTTAAACCCTTTTACACGATAAATACATTAGAATTTAACTCCTCTAAGCATTTCTCGCCAGTAAACTTATAGCAAAAAGGCAAAACAAAGTTTTGATAATTTCATCGCATTTTACTGCAATTTTCTCTTTTCAAGGGCACATAACTCATGTCAAAGACCATTTATAAAAAAATTCTTACAATTCTGCAATGGCCAAGCATTGATAAGTATTTTCTAGAAAAGAGGTAAGAATGTGTTGCTTAATAGAGAAATGTTCAACTTTTTGGCAAAGCTGATAGATGAAAAATTAATGAAAATCCGCAAAGTGCAAATAAATTATTATATTTTAGCAAAGTTCAATAAAATATACAATCACCCTATTTCACATTAATATGTACTCACAGTCTATGCATTACATGGCAAAAAGTTTTGTCAGTGCGCTATTTTAATATAGTCAATTGCTGATTAATTGTCCTTGGTAGAACTGATATGGAATTACCCCACCCACTTTTGATAAACCCTTATCACAAAACTAGAGTTCTGTTTGATTCAAACTTACCAGGGATGAATGTCCCCTCTGTGTGGCTATATTTTCCCAAAATATTATTGAGAAATTTAGGTACCAGGAAAACCCCCTTATGGAGACTAGTCCTTTACGATGTTTTTCTATTTTTATCTCTGGTGGCCATTTTGCTCACTGGAGTGGAACCGTTTTAGCTATTTTGGTAAAGGGTCACCTAAGCAAGGTTTCTGTGAAGTTTGAATGAAATTGGGCCAAGGGTACAGTAGGAGTTGGCGTTTAAAGTTTTTCTATTTTTAGCCGTGGTTGCCATGTTGTTCTTCGGAGTGGAACGATTTTAGCTTTTTAGGTAGGGAGCCACCCAGGCAACATTCCTGTGAAGTTTGAATCAAATTGGTCCGAGGGTTTAGGAGGAGTTTGCATTTAAATCAAATTGCTGACGACGGACATTCACTAACATGAGCACTTTGTGCTCAGGTGAGCTAAAAATCTGAATCTCCATGTCACCCCGATGCCTCCCATCAAGTTTCAGCTCAATAGACCTTTGGTTCTGGAGGAGATGAATTTCAAGATGGCCGCCATGAAGACCATCTTGGATATCTGAATGGAACCATTTTAGCAAATCTGAATCTCCATTTCACCCTGATGCCTCCCATCAAGTTTTAGCTCAATTTGACCTTTCGTTCGGGAGGAGATGAATTTCAAGATGGCGGCTATGAAGACCATCTTGGATATCTGAATGGAACCATTTGAGCAATTCTGAATCTCCATGTCAACTAAATGTATGACAATGTAATCCCATCTAATAAGTTTGGAGTGGTCCATTTCCAATTATGGGGGTGTCAAGTTAGTTTTTGTGTGTGGTAAGTTTTGCAAAAGTGTATGTACTTTCAGCAAATAGTGTAGACCCAGATCAGACGCCACATTTTGCAGCATCTGATCTGGGTCTACACCGTTTGCCAATGTCCCAAAAATGGGCCACTAGGCATATATGGGCAGGTTTTTTTTTTCTTTTTCCTTCAGTTTCAGTTTAACAATCCTTTCAAGATTATTTCACTTATTTTGAGCTGACCGTTTATCAGAGGTGGGTAGAAAACATAGTACCCAGAGAAAAACCCTGCCTTCAGTTGTAGAACTTGGCACCTCACATGCAACCCAAGTTATGCTCCAACAACAGCGGCGAGAGACCTAACGATAAAGAGTCAGCACTCCTACCCACACTAAGCCACGGAAGCCCCTAGCAGCTTTCAATAAAACACAACACTATAATTGAATGAATGAACATTTATTATGTGTCATAGCACAAACATGTATGCCTTAAAATATCAGAATAACGTTAAAACTATTTTGCAATGTAATAACTGTGACAAATACACATTTTTATGTATGATAGAGAGTCAACCCTCTCTTTACCTACATTTGGTATATGGCCCTCGCCAATCGGGGCTTGAAGAAATACATATCAGCTGCATGATGCTTCCATGCAGAGCTGAAACAGAATGCACACTAGTACTGGTAAACAGCTTAGCCCAGGCAAAGCGGTGCGAGTCAGAGCATCCATGCTTATAAACCTTATTGGTTTCATTGGGCGACAGCACTTGAGATGTTATTTCATCTCAATGTCGGGTAAAAATCCCACAAAATTGGAAGCAAATGACCTATACAGTGTTGACTGGGACGGTTAACCTAAAAATCAAACAAACAAAAACATTCAATATAATGACACAACTCAATATAACGACAATTTCAATGGCAGGAATCCTAAGCTCCAGATGAGGCAGGTTGAGATATTCAAGAATATTGTATTTAAACTTCAAAGAAACTAATGTATGAGGCGATTCTAACAAATGGCCACATCTGGTTCTTTGAGTATTAGAGGACAAAAGGCCATTTATTACCTGATATTGGGATTCTTTATCGCAGCACTTTGTTATCAACTGCAAAATGTCTTACAACTAGTGTCTGTGAAAACTGACGTTTGTGAGCGGTGAGGACATAGTTTAGCCTGCAAACACTAATCAGAATCTTCACTAACTGCATGAGTAATCTACAGATACTGGTAAACCGTTAGAGGATCTAAGCCTGCCCCGGCAATGCGGTGCTAGTCGGCCCGTCCATGCTTATAAACCCTATTGGTTTCATTGGGTGGCAGGGCTCAATGTCGAGTAAAAGTCCCACAAAATTGGAAGCAACATCTCCAAAATGACCTTTACGGTGTTGACGGGGAAGTTAAACCTCAAATCAAACAAAAAAACAAACAGATACTTGTTGGACTATACAGTCAAAAACTCATAATTTGACAAAATGTCAGCCACATCGTAAGAAAACCTGTTTTTACCATTCCCAAACAACAGGATGCAGATCAGCTTGTACAGATAGCCTATGCATCTGCAGTCAGAACAGCACCTTCGTGTTGGCTGCTTTGATTGTACAAACCCTCTAGTTTTCAAATCTACCATAAAAATCCAAAACAATTTGGACACCTGAAGGACTAACTAGATTTCTCCTAAAATTTTAACAAATTAATTTCAAGATCCAGCAAGTAGTCCAAAAAGTGCAGACTGAATGGCAAATAGTGTAGTCCCTGATCAGACTGCTCCTTTAGGAGCAGTCTGATCTGGGTCTGCACTGTTTGCTACGGCGTATCTGTTCCAATACTTAGGATCATTACGGTAACATTTCAAGAACCTTGCTTGTCTGAGTAGTCGATTAGGTGACTTGGCAAACTCCGAAACCTCCATCTCACTCATAGATTCTATAGTAGCAACAGTGTTCTACATACGATTCTGGTACAATGATGGCCCCCACCCATGGGGGCTTAAAGAAGTAGATTGGGCTGCATGATGTTTCCACGCAGAGCTGACACTGACCACACGGGAGTATTGGTAAATCGCTTCGAGGTTATTTATCCTGCCCAGAAAAAATGGTGCGAGTAGGATTCACCATCCATATAAACCCTATTGGTTTCATTGGGTGACTGGGCTTGAGATGTTATTTCATCACAATGTCAGGTAAAAGTCCGACAAAATTGGAAACAAAAGACCAAAAAGACCTATAGTGTTGACGGGGACGTTACAAACAAACAAATCTGGTACAACTAGAGCTGTCAGTGAAACTGACTAGGGCCCCGGCAGCGCTATCAGAAATTTGTGGATGGACAGACGGACAGACAGAGTGATTACTATAGGGCACCCACACTTTCAGTGCGGGGCCCTAATGAGTATTTTCCCCCATGCTTTAAAGCTCAATACTTAAATGCCTGTTCGCAATGTTTTACTCTGAAAGAATTGAATAAAAGGGTTGAATTCAAAATTCTATGTTTGGCTTTCAGAGAAAATGAAGCTTGACATTTCATGTGCGGGCAATTTACATGAAATGCCAAACTTTAATTTTTCTGAAAAAACAACAGCAAAACCTAGAATAAATTTGTTAGCTGGGCTTTTAATTGGATTTAAACCCATTCTGACCAAGCATACTGCAAGAATCAATATGAAGGTTATTGCTTTATGTTAAAGATATAAAGTTCAATGATTTTTTTTTTTTTAGCCGGCTTGGTAGCTCAGTCGGATGCGAATCTGACCGGTGATCAGGAGGATGCGGGATTGATTCCTGCCAGGGTTGGCAACATTCTATCGTGGAGTTTGACCATGAAATCTTTTCAACGGTCATTCTCTCCCTTCCGCTGATTCAAGAAGGGTAGTTGTCAGTTTCTGGCGAAAGAATGTGCACTCTACTGATTAACCACTTATGTATAAGCCTGCCCAGGAAAGTGTGGATAGGTAAACTGACCGGCTCAAAAATGACCTAAATAGTGTTGACTGGGCCGTTAAACTCCAATACAAAGAAACAAACAAATGAAAATTTTTATCCCCTAACTCTTATCTTGCTGTTCACGACAACCCCTATCTTTGGAAACAGTGTAGATCCAGATCAGATGGCTTCTGAAGAAGCCATCTGATCAGGATCTGCACTGTTTGACATTCAGTTTGTGAATTTGTAGAAATAAATTACATCAAGTAATCTGATTGGTTCAAAATCAGAAATGGGTGTGGCATATATGAATATTCAGCAGGACAAGGGTTAAAATGAATTTCAACACTGAAATCCAATATTTCACTGAGTATTTTACCCCTTCAAAGTAAATTTCAATGCAGACGTTCAAACTTCAATGCAGAAATACCCTTTTCTTCCTCTTATCTAGAGCTCTGAGCAAACAACAGTGCAGGCCCATTTCAGATGCCACAGAAATCTGCCATTTTCTTAATATATGAAAACAAATGATGATCAGTTACTTTGTCTGAAAGGTGGTTTGGGCCTTGTGGGTCTTAATGTGTCATCTCCTAGAGA
This sequence comes from Lucinisca nassula, assembly GCA_963580285.1. Lineage (NCBI taxonomy): Eukaryota > Metazoa > Mollusca > Bivalvia > Lucinida > Lucinidae > Lucinisca > Lucinisca nassula. The sequence continues at coordinate 101,888,950 of OY757018.1, forward strand.
CAGCTCAGGTAATATCAGAAACCATATACCAATGAGCCCTGGCATGAAAATAACCTGCATTCAGACACAAGCTTAGCTAAATCTTCATTTGGTGCACATGCCGGTGTCCCAGTTTATCTTGACCCCTGGGTACTTTTACCCCCCGGGATAAAGCTAGAGGTAAAGCTACCCCCAGGGGTAAAGATGTCCTGGGATATCTTTACCCCCCACCCTGGATATCTTGCAAAATATCCCGGCTAAACTGGCCAGGATATCTTGACCCCCGTCCCCACTTTTGGGAAAGACTATTTTCTTAATGCCCAATTTGTTCTTATATGTAACTGAAGTCAGAGAGCGGACATCTTTACCCACGGGGGTAAAGCTACCCAGGGGTCAAGATGGTTTGGAGAAACAGATTGGACTGTATGATGCTTCCACGCAGAGCTGAAACCGACCATACATGAGTACTGGTTAACCGCTTAAAAGGACTAAGCCTGCCCAGGCAAAGTGGTGCGAGTCAGCCCGCCAATGCTTATAAACCTTATTGGTTTCATTTGGCGGAACAGATTGAGATGTCATTTCATCTCAATGTTGGGTAAAAGTTCCACTTTTGAACAATTGGAAGCAACGTCTTTAAATGACCTAAATAGTGTTGACTGGGATGTTTAACCTCAAATCAAACAAAATCAAAGCACTAACAGTACTGGTGGGTCAAATGTCTCTGTAGACTGGGAAAACAGTCCTGAGCTGAAACTTAAAACTGTTTTTTTTAACCATTAAATTAAATTCCAGTATTGTTACCAAACAGTATTGACCCATATGAGATGCCACATTCTGTGGCATCTGATCTGGGTCTACACTGTTTACCAATGTCCCAAAGGGACACAAGCCCAGTCCAGATGTTACAGATAACCAACCCTTTTTATTTTATACTTTGCAGTGAAATCAATGCATATTTAAAACAAACAAAAATGGTATTTTCACACTGTGAAAATTCATATTGTGAAATATAACATGACCATGTTATTTTCACAGTAGCAGCCCGGGCTAATTTTTTTCCCAAAAGTCATATGTTATTGGTAAAATAATTCTGTAAAATACTTTGGAAAGTTCTTGGAGCTATAAAAATGCTGTATTCAAAATGGCTATCAGTTTATGTTTTGAAACTGACAGTTGTGACGTCATAGCGAGGTCAAGATTGTGACGTACATGTACGATTGATCATTTACTGTAAGTGTCCTTATAAATTACAAAATAATAAAAAAAAATAATATTTTTTTTTGGCGGATACCAAAAGTATTTCATCTCTTGTGTGGAAACAACCAAATGTTTCACTCTTGCTTCGCACTCGTGAAAATTCGGATGTTTTCAACACATTCGATGAAATACTTTTGGTATCCACCTCAAAAAAGTAAGTATCCTCTATATATAGCACTCTTGACATCAGAAGAACAAGAATAGTGATGCTATAAATAACTGTTACCTGGATTTCCTACAAAAGCTATTAACACTGTCTGTGATGGTCATGTTATCTTATCATCAGCAATGTTAGTTGGCCTGTATACAGAGAAGCTGAGATGGTTCAAACACCTTTCCAAAGGGCCTGATAAAATATAGTTTTGTTTGTTTGTATTGGAGTTTAACCGCCCAGTCAACACTTTTTAGGTCATTTTTGAGCCGATCAGTTTACCTATCCACACTTTTCCTGGGCAGGCTTATACGTAAGCGGTTAACCAGTACAGTGCACATTCTTTCGCCAGAAACTGACAACTACCCTTCTTGAATCAGCGGAAGGGAGAGATAAAATATAGTTAGGTATAACTTAGAAAAAATGTCTCGTGAAAAGGAATGTTGTGTGTACTCATTAGAATTGCCTCGGCGAGGCAATTCTAATGAGTACACACAGCATACCTTAGTTTCATATAAGCGTTAAGCCTTCTGACATAACTAACCCTGTCTTGAACAGGTTTTCATGGTCCAAAAGGTGTTCAAACACATTTTAATGGTCCCAAAGGTGTTTGAACAGATTTTCATGGTCCCAAACGTGTTCAAACACATTTTCATGATCCCAAAGGTGTTCTAACACATTTTCATGGTCCCAAAGGTTTTTGAACACATTTTCATGGTCCCAAAGGTGTTCAAACATATTTACATGGTCCCAAAGGTGTTCAAACACATTTTCATGGTCCCAAAGGTGTTTGAACACATTTCATGGTCCCAAAGCTGTTTGAGCCATTAAAGTTTCACTGCATATAACTATGGGTTGATTGGTAAACAACTGACACAAAAAGCAATTGCTCCTATCCGTCTCTACAGAAGGACAGACTAATCTGTGTTATCAATGTTCGGAAAATCCCGAAAACATTTTTTTCTTATGGTACAGCTCAAACGTTTTCTTTTAAGGGGAATGGTAAAACCTGGCTGATTTTTCCCGCCATTTTCAAAGGGAGACAACTTTTGGGACTTCCTGTTCACTTTTCTGTAAGCCCTGTCACACTAAAAAGGGGGTCTCCTCTTAAAGGAAAGAATTTGCTCCTCTTTCCTTTAAGAGTTGACCCCTATTGACATGGGAGACAAAAATACTTTTACAGGAGTTGTCTTACAGGAGTTGTCTCCCCTGAAGTTGTTCCCATTCCCCTTAAAACTGAAACAATTGCGCTATTTGATTATCAAGTTTTGTGATTGTGAAATTTCAATGAAATTTGGCAGGAATGTGACAGCGTGTATTAACATACATGTATGGTCATAAAATCCAATCAAATTCTGTTTTTAAAGGCCCTTAAGCAATTGTGCTTCATGGAAGGTTTGACATTTTCATTGAAGTCAGCTGTGCATCACAATCTTTATTGAATTCAAAAAATAAATTTGATAGGACCATTTGACCAGTTGTACCTGCAGACCGTCACACTCCTGTGCTAATTTCATTGAAATTTTGCTAATCCTGCCAGTGGAATAGCACTTATGTTAAATGCCTATGTGGAAGCTAGAATTTTACAGCTTAATGTGAAAAAGTACCGAACACCATAAGCCACATTTGGCAGCAGTACAGAACTGTTTTTGTTTGATTTGCACCCATTTCATCTCTTTTGGTGGTCCGCTGAGCAGTAAAAACATCACAACAGCTTATTGCAAGCTTGTAGCAGTGTCTCACTTATGTTTTCCACTCTGAAAACAAAACATGAGAACATAGAAACTGGTAAGAAGTATATTTGGTGATAAGTAAGGGGAATGGGAACACCTTCAGGGGAGGCAACTCCTTCAAAAGTATATTTGTCTCCCATGTCAATAGGGGTCAACTCTTAAAGGAAAGAATTTGCTCCTGAGGAGCAAATTCTTTCCTTTAAGAGTAGACCCCTTTTTCAGTGGGACAGAGCTTATAGAAAAATGAACAGGAAGTTCCGAAAGTTGTCTCCCTTTGAAAAATGGCGGAAAAATCTGCCAGGTGTTCCCATTCCCTTTAAACAACATTTTTTGTTAATTCTGTATAAAACCCTATGTTGTGGGTATTCATTAGAACAGTCTCACAGAACCACCAAATAAACACATGTATCCACAACATAGATTTATTTGGAGAAATTAGGAAAATCCTTCAATCATCACAAAATACCGACCTTATTTATTTCTATGTGTGAATCATCACCCAAAATAAGGGTTTACAAATAATTTCATACACTGTTTATCATAGCTTAAGAATGATAAATAAAGAGGACTGATTGATTTTAGGTTAAATGTCCCCGTCAACACTATTTAGGTCATTTTTGAGTTGCTTCCAGTTTTGTGGGACTTTTACCTGACACTGAGATGAATTGACATCTCAATCCCTGCCGTCCAATGAAACCAATAGGGTTTATATGCATGGATGGGCAGACTCCCACCAGTGCCTGAACACGCTTAAACCTAAGCGGTTTACTAGTACTTGTGTGTGGTCGGTTTCAGTTCTGCGTGGAAGCATCATGCAGCCCAATCTATTTATCCAAGCCCCGAAGGGCATTTAAATAAAGAGGAAAACTTTAGAACAGTTTTTCTTATTTCTCCAAGAAAATGTATGTTGTGGGTACTTGTCAGAATCACCTCAGTGAGGCAATTTGTTTAAGCCGATGTAGCCATAACATGTTTCTAACCAACAAAAAAAAAAAAAAAATAAGAAAAAAATATATATATTAATTATCCTCATTTTTCCTCCTTACGTTTATAAAACAAACCTTTAGAGTGTTTTGCAAAAAAAAAAAAAAAGACAATTACTAATGGTGATGAATGCCCCCACCACATGCCTGACTAGATGAGTAATTTGTTTGACATATGGCAGACAGGCACACAGTCTAACTTAAACTAGAAACTACAACATTCTCCAAGAAACATATGGCCAAAATGTTTAAGTCATTCAAGGGGACACATTTCTGCAATAAGGGGCTGGATCAGAATCATGTTTCCTGACTTTCCTCCATGCACATGTTCAATGCATTTCTGAACTGTGTTGCCAGTTTCAATGTCCAGCATCAAATACTGTAGAAGTCGCAGAGACATGAACAGTACTATGTTTAAGGCATATAAGGGGACATAATTCTGCAATATGAGGCGGAATCAGAATCCTGTTTTCCTTTAAGCACATGCTCAATGCACATCTGAACTGTGTCCTACATCAAATACTGAAGGAGGAGTTGCGGAGACAAGAACAGTAATATTTAACCTCCTATGCTGCCAAACTGTTTAAGTCGTTTAAGGGGACATAATTCTACAATAAGGGGCTGGATCAGAATTCTGTTACCTTTATGCACATATTCAGTGCATGTCTGAACAGTGTTGCAAATTTCAATTCCCTGCATCAAATACTGTAGGAGAAGTCGCAGAGACAAGAAAAGTGCTACAAAGTGTCTTGTATAGACGTAAATACGGACAAGGCCAAAACTATATCCCCTCCCCACTTCACTGCACGGGCACAAAAATATATATCTTTAAATGCTGTCAGTTGACAGATCATATAGCTTCCATCACGTGAACAAGTCTGTGAAATAAAGACCCCCCCCCCCCTAAACCCCACTTTATATAGAGAAAACTGGGGTTTACGGGGGTAACCATTATTTTCCTTATTTCTGCTCCAAGACATAGGTTGTGGGTACTCGTTAGAACCGCCTCAATGAGGCGGTTCTAATGAGCACCCAAAACCTATGTTTGGAGAAGAAATAAGGAAAATATCACAAATTTTCATCAGAAAAAAATACATTTTTTGGAGGTTTGAAATATGCACTATATCACACGGATGTTTATCGTACTCCATTGCCTTTTCTGTAGTGATTCGCCAATTAAATGATTTACTTGATTACTCATTCAAGGGAAATCTGTAGTGATTCGCCAATTAAATGATTTACTTGATTACTCATTCAAGGGAAATCTAATCTCATCATCATGAAACAAAGAATAACACAATTTTAGATTTCTTTCAAATCAAACATTTGGAACCAGTTGAATTTTACATTCCACCAACAAAGATGAACACTTGGCCTTGGTTTAAAGACTCACCAGATAGTATGGAGAAGCCTAGAATCAGACCAAAGATACCTGGTTTATAAGGTGAGTAGTATAACCACTACATCACAGAGGATTTTATCTGACACTATCCAATTCAATCGTCTCAATATGACCAAGCCGTTGGCAGAATATTTCTCTGATGAACTCTATGATGTAAACGGTAAATCTTGAAACCAACGGAATGAAGTGGACTAACCTTTATTTTGTCTAATTCTGTCTTCATTGTGTGAACTTTAGATCTTTCCTTCTCTAACTCAGCTGTTAGTTCTGTCACCTGTGAGGGTTACACTTTAAGCATCATGTTAACAAGTCCGTAAAATGAACACCCCTCTAAACCCCAATTTATATAGAGAAAACTTGGATCTGCGAGGGTACACATAATTTTTCTTATTTCAGCTCCAATACATAGATTGGGGGTACTCGTTAGAACTGCACTCACAATCTATGTTTTAAGCAGAAATAAGAAAAATTATCACAAATTTTCATCAGAAAATAAAATATTTTGGAGATATGAACGAATGCACTATGTCATATGGATATGTTATCATAATAACAATGTATTACAGGCCCACAGCAACACTTCAATGGCTCAGACACTGATGGCTTGAATATCACAGATGTTCCGAACCTGTTTCAAGTCCCTGGTGAAAATTTGCCATTACTGAGGATATTATGTTTGGGAAAAATCTATTCCTTAATCTGAAAAATGTATGATGTGTGAACTCATCAGAATTGCCTCAAAGAGGCAATTTTGATGAGTACACACAACATACTTTATTTTAAAGAAAAACAAAAAAGATACCCATATTATGCCTCCTGACCATATGCTAAGATTAACTCTCACTGGCTCAAACTGCAGTAAAAATCCTAAAAATTCGGACACCTTGAGGACTTGCTGTAATTCTCCTAAAATTTTAACAAATATGTTTCACGATCCAGGTAGGAGTCCAAAAGGTGCAGACGGAATGGCAAACAGTGTAGACCCTGATCAGACTGCTCCTTCAGGAGCAGTCTGATCTGGGTCTACACTGCTTGCTTAGGCCTACCTGCCCCAATACATAGTATCATTATAGTACCCTGTCTCGAACTATTGTTCACGATCCCAACGCCACTGAAGCTTGACTGTATATGTACAGCTACATTAGGAATGTGCATAGAGGAAAAGCAGCACAGATCATCAAATATAAAATGAGCTGCATCAGCAATGGCTGAAATGAGCCTATGAACCCACCTACCGGTAATCAGAATCAAGTCTACCTGACCACTATAGAAGCGTTGGATTAGTGGGTGTCCATTCAGTACACAGCACAGTCTCTGAACAGACAGCACAAATGTACAGACCGATCTAGATCTTTTCTGGATGAACATATAAAAAACATTTTCACTTGTCACAGCTCAACTGTTTTCCTCACATATCAGAGAGATGAATTTGGTCCAATGACAATATACCATTAGCAAATCGGGCTATCCTTCAGTGATTTGAAGTGACTTTCAGTAATAGACTTCATGTTTAAAGAACACTACATTTAAGTTGGTCAAACGATTTGAATTGTTTATTCATACTTATTCGCTGCACTGTTCTTTCATGTGGTGGCTGCTTAGCAGCTATTTTTGATGCATGAAGAAGTCTGTTACGCTGCCATGTTATAAAAATATTGGAATTATATTGGCAAATTTTTCAATACCAGTCAAGATTTAAGACTCGTCTTCATTTGCTCACAACAGAGTTACATACGGAAGGAGTACTACTTGCATAAGAAACCATTTGTTGGTGCATTCATGGGAGAAAATTCTACAGCTGAAAGCAAATTATTTTCTTCCAGAGTAGCCCCAAACTCAAGAATTAATCTTGATTTGTCATTTATTTGCCTTCGACCCTCTGGCGATGTATAAAACATTGCTGGTGGAATGGTAAATATTTAGGTCCTGTGTAGCCTGATCATTGTCTACATTGTGTGTCCCAAAGAATAGACTAGTAAAGTGAGAATCTCTTCATATTTGTGTGAAATCTGAACAATTACTATTTCTGTAAGAAGAAACTAAAGCTTCATGTACCATAAACCATTATACACCAGATGGTATTTCCCACCCTATATAGGAGTGTTAGCTTGAGTTATTTTTAAAAGTTAATTTTGGCCAGTGGCCAAACTTCTTTGCAAAGACTGATTGACTGTTTTGGGTTTAACGACATGTCAACCCTTGTGGGTCATTTTGCGTCGTCTCCCAGAGAAAGGGAGAAAAAGAGATGCCTAGGAACTAGGCTAGAGCAAATTTACAAGCCTAGGAACAAGGCTATTTCAGACACTAAATATCTGCCTGGAACAGGCAGAGAACTTAGATTCACCTGGAACAGGTGAAAGGATAAATTTTTTCGGCAAGCCTAGGAACTAGGCAAAACAGACATCAAAATATTAGCCTGGAACAGTTGTAGAAATTTTTTTGGTGGGAAAATAAAGGCCAAACGAATTTGATTACTGATCAAATGAGGCCCCCAAACCTATGTTGTGGGTACTCATTAGAACTGCCTGGGCGAGGCAGTTCTAATGAATACCCACAACACAGGTTTTTATGTAGAACGGACAAACACTATCCTTCAATTGTCAAAATACTTACCTGATAGAAACTAGATCTAAACCAAACAGCGGGCGCCAAAGTGCTGATCAGACATCATCCATAAACCTGTTTTGCCAGCTGTATGCTAATTACAAGCAGATCAAACATATAATGTGAAATGTGAGTGAGTGTTTGAGTTTTACGTCTCACCAACGGCTAAGGTCATAAGGAGACAGGACCTCAGTTTAAAGATTCATCCGAAAGTGTGGTGAAGCCTGGGATTGATCCTGCGACCCCTGGTTTACAAGGCAAGTAGCTTTACCACTGCACCATGGAGGCTTCTATATAATGTGAAATATGAGCCGGCGCATAACAAAACCTACAATAAGACCAGTGTGACCAGCACAGACTCAAATTAACCTGCACACCCATCCACCATGACAAGACCTTATGCTTATGTCTCTTTGCATAGATATGAGCCTATAGTAGGTACAGGCGATCAGGGAAGACTCTGATCAGACTGATCGGAGTCTTCGCTGGTCGCTCAAGACTTCTTGTAGATTTTGTCATGCGCTGGCTCATATGTAATGATAACCTTATAGTCTCCTAAATTTCTTCAATAGAATGGTTGTATACATGTTTTAACATGTTGTAAATATATGTATTTGATTGTATGTATACAAATAATACTTTAATAAAGTTTAAATCTGTACAATGTACCTGTTCTGTTAGCTCATCTTTCACTTCTGTTAACTGGTCAACTTGCATTAATACTTCAGCTTTATCTTTCACTGAAATAAAATTATACATCTTGCAGTTACACCACAACTAGGGCTGGGTACCGCTTTTGGAAATTGTACCACGGTATACACCCAGGTACCGCGGTACATACCGTGGTATACCACAGGTTTCAAACACGAAGTGTTTCCCCGACACGTGCATGACGGCGCCTGAAATTCACACCATTTATAATGAGCGTCTGTGATTATTCAATCACCGTGGTTGTTTACTTTTGACACCTGTCAATACTGACCAACTCATTATGTATTCCGCAACTAGCCATTCTACTAACCTATAATAAGGGGTCGAATAAATGCACATTATAATCGAAGTGACCTACAATACGTTCTACTGACCTACAATACTGTCGGCGTGCCGGAACTACTTTTGCCCTTGTTTAAAGGCAGCCCATCGATCAATAAATTCACACGAATGTGGTCAATTCCATTGCCTTTATAACAGAATATATTCTCTTAAAAATTTATATAATGTCAGAATAAATATATTTCAGTGATCATATTGTGTTTTATTGTGCCTAAAATATCCCAAAATATACAGCATCTCGGCACATTTCTGTCGTCCATTTCTGTCGTCTGTCGAAGTCGGTGCTAAGCAAAACAATACCTTTGTGAGAAACATGAATGAAAACCAAGATTTCAACCTAACATGGCCTGGTCTGGATGAAGTTGATGAAGAAATGGCTGTGCAGGAAAGTTGGAATCAATATTTTATTGATGATTTCAGAAGTAAAAGCAAGACAGCTTGTCAAGAACTGCCTGCCCAGGTGACCCCAAAGGGGGATAGCACAAGAAATAATCAAAGCACTGAGAGTGCTGATGGAGCGTAGCTTTGATAATTTGATTTAGCGTCTGATTGGTATTTTAATTCAGGCTCATATTGATCCAATGAACATAGCTGTTTGAAGCTATTCTGGGCCAGAAGTCGTGTTAAAGCAACAAGACCAATATTGAAATTAACTCACGCTAAGGTGTAGACCCCGCAACAACCATCACGAAAACACGCCTGTACAAATACATTGTCATTTTTTTTTTTTTGGTAAAAAAAAAATGGAAATTTTAAGGTACAAAATTGTGATATTTTCTTATCTCTGCTCAAAACATTGATTGCGGGGACTTGATTGAACCGCCTTGGCGAGGCAGTTTTTATCAAGAACCCACAATCAATGTTTTTGAGCAATACAGCAACCATGCAGTTCAACAGTTTACTTGAAGATTTCTGCTGAGCTATAGTTCGTGCAATAACTGCGGCTTGTGCAATTGTTTGGCGGCTTTAAAGTTATTTTCTGGAATCAGTTTTTGAAAAATTACCTTTGGGAGGTTATTTATCTTGCATTAGACATTCTTCTTGGTTACGACTTGATTGTGAAAAATTATCATACTTTTCCCAGCAGTTTATAAGTTATACATCCGCAATCAGTCTTTAAAAATTGCCTCGTAGAGGCTGTTTATAAAGCTATCTGGCATTAGACAATACCATTAGCTTGATCTTGTCAATTTACATCTGCATGCAAAACATTATAAAAATATACCCGTCGGGTTGAAAGTTATAAGACCGTGTCAGTGGGTGAATTTTTTACCTTGCCGAGGCTAAAATAAAGAAATTGGGCATTCAGGAATCGCGTTGGTTAGATCTGTACATTATCTCTCTGCATGCTAACAGTTGTCAAAAATATTCCAAGTAGATTAGAAGTTACACTTCGAAATAATTTTTCAGTTTGCCTAGGTGAGGCCGTTTGTAAAGTAATTTGGCATAAGACAATTTTGCGGGTTATGTATTGTCAATATCAACCTGTATGCCGAAAATGATCAAAGCCGGGTTTAGATGTTATACTCTGTATTCATTTTTTATATTATTTTGCCTCGGCGAGGCCATTCATAAAGTAATCTTGCATAAAACAGCCTCACGGGTTAGGTATTTTCAATATCAACCCGAATGCCAAAAATGATCGGAATATTCAGAGGGGTTTGAACATTATACTCTGTTAACATTTTTCTAAATATATATTGCATCGGTGAGGCCATTTATGAAGTGATCTTGCATACGACAGTTTCTTGGGTTAGTTATTGTCAATATCAATCCATAGGAATATTTGAAGAGGTTTAGACATTATACTCCGTTATTATTATATAAAAATAAATTGCCTCGACGAGGCTATTTATGAAATGATCTGGCATTAAGGCAATTTCTTTGGTTAGATATTGTCAATACAGCACAGTACACAGTCTTTTACCGGAAACCAACAACTGCCCTTCTTGGATCAGCGAAAGGGATAGAATCACCGTGGAACAGATTTCACGGTCAATCTCCTGGAAAGAATGTTGCCGAACCCGGCAGGTACCGAACTTGCGTCTGAGCTGAAAATTTGCTTTATTTATGGTCACGTGCCTAGGACGCAGACAGGTCGCTTTAAAAAAGTAACCCCCCCCCCCCACACACACACACACATTAACCCATACTCTGAGTATATGTCTAGCAGCCTTTTTAGGGACAAACATAGCAGACCCAAATCAGACGCTACAACAAGTGGCGTCTCATCTGTGTCTAAACTGCAAAATTTACACCTTTCAATATAAGCCTTGACGTGCACCTGTCCAAACTCACTCCAACTGTCTTATTTTGGTAATACATTATCGACCCACACTGCGTACTTTTAACCCATTTTAAACGAATGGAATCCTCAACACCTTATATCAGTATGGGATGAGTTCATTTTAAAATCATCAGGTTGTGGCTTCCACGAAATATTTGGCAAAAAATGGCTGAACCTTTTTTGTAAGTATGCAGTAAAGGGCATAATGAGACTCCGCGTTGTGTGGTATCTGATCTGGGTTTGTCATGTTTGCAAGTTGCCAGGTTTGGGATTTTATGGTACAAATGGGCTGTAAACTGGGTTATATGAACTGAACTATAAAACGATTAGACTGCTACACAGTTCATCTATTAAGAATATTCATCTATTCCGTTTGAAATAGGTGGTCTGTGAAGCAGTCTATAAGAAGATACCGCATGGCGTAATAATCTACTACGTTACCACGGGGTACTATATTCTCAGGTCATATGCATTAACACCGAAAGTAGTGCCGAAATCACTTCTCATCTCACTGGAGCTACGCTGCAACAGCTACGCTCCAAAAATGAAATCAGCTTAAAATCAAAAGTGGCTTTAGTTGAGAAATCCTGCGGCAAAAGATTCGTTAATATGACACATGAGGAGGTCCGACAATTTATTCTGGACCAAGAAAATAAGAACACACTGAAAAAAACACAGGCTGACCTGAAAATTGTTGAGCAGTTCCTCAGGTCAAATGGAGAGTTCCGAGACATTAGCTCAATACCTCCCCAAAAAGACCCTATCCTGTCTGACTTTGTTGTTAGAATTCGGAAAAAGGATGGTGGAGAATTTGAGCCTGTTACACTGAGAGGCATAATAAGCAGCATTGACAGGAAGCTGCGTCGTCAGAAATATGGCACAAATATCATGGGTGCCAAAGATCATCACTTCGAAAATACCAGAAATGCAATAAAAGGTAAGATACTGAGTTTGAAAAGGCAGGGGAAAGGTAACTTTCCTAACCGGGCCGAGGCAGTTACTGATTCAGAAGTCGATATCATGTTTGAAAGTGGTCAACTTGGGGACTCAATGTGTTTCGCATTGCTGAATTCTATGTGGTTCAACAATTGTGTTCATTTTGGTTTGAGGGGAGTAAAGGAGCACTATAACTTACGTTGGGGAGATGTCATTTTAAAACAAACAGCAGATGGTACAGAATATCTGGAGCTGAATGAGAGGGCAACAAAAATTAGGACTGGCGAAGATCTGGCAAATGTAAGACAAGTCACCCCTAAAATCTTCTCAGATGGAAATGGAAGAAGGGACCCGATCTACCTTTACAAACTCTATGCTGAAAAAAGACCTGAAAGTAAGCTGGATACAGAGGATCTTTCATTCATAGTCATTTTATAAGATAATTATGAAACGAGCCTCAGGCGAGTTTCATTAATGTCTTATGAAATATCCATTAATGTAGGATTCTTTCTATCATATAGTATATTACGTATTTCTGCAACGGAAAGTCAGTTGTTTTGCTCGAAATAAGTGAAATAATATTAAAATGGCTGTCATATTAACGATTAAAACGGCCGTGCGAAATAAAAGCATTTTTCAAATCTCCAAAATGTGTACGTTTCTGGTGAAAATCCCAGATATTTTTCTTATTTATACTGCAAACATAGGTTTTGGGTGCTTCTTAGAACCGCCTCATTGATGTGGTTCTTACAAGTACCCTCAACATATGTCTTGGAGTATAAAAAAAAAAGAATGGTGTATACCCCCGTAAATCTGAGTTGTCTGTATATAAAGTAGGGTTTAGTGGCTTGTTCATTTCACAGACTTGTTCATGTGATGAAAACCGCAAGCAAAAAAAAAAAAAAAAGATTATGCCTTCAAATCAGCTTTATGTACAAACACGGATGTTGTTTTAAAATTAAATTTTGGGGAATCACTGCATCATAAATCCAGAAAGTAACAGAAGCAAACATCGCTTTAACATGTTTAAAAAGCAACCGTACTTAATGTGTAACAGCTTTTACAATAAAAGAAACTTTAAAATGGCTATTTGTTGCGAGTTGTTACGACATACCACCATATCAAATTATCAATAGAGAGGATCTTACACCAGTGGTCATTTTATATGAAATTTAAGAAATGAGCACCTGGCAAATTCATAAATTTCATGTAAATGACCACTCCTTTAAGATTATGTTATAAGAAACCATAAAGTCTTACCATGTATTATTTTCAATTAATTTCAGAATACAGTGGGACAGATGATCCCTTCTACATTGCTTTCAGAACTATTCCACATCATAACCCAGAAAAAGATGTATGGTTTCGTGCTCAAAAAGTTGGGAAGAAGAAACTGTCACAAATAATGAAGACAATGGCTGAGAATGCAAACTTGCCCAAATGCAAAAGGATAACTAACACTAGTGCCAAAAAGAGACTTGTGCAAAAGCTGAGAGACAGTGGCATTGAGTCTACAAGCATTGCTCAGATATCTGGCCATAAAAGCCTTCAATCTATAAACAATTATAATGCTGTGAATGAAGAAAGTCACAAGAGAATTTCTAACATTCTCAGTACATCATCAGTAGAAAACACACAAACAGCCCATTCAACAACTAACTGTTCTAATTTTGCTACATGTACCTCAAATGTCACGGTGACCTCAAGCTCGGTATCTGCACCAATGTACACAGCATCTTCGGGTGGCCCTCCGAGTGCTCATTTCACTTGGCCCTCATTTGATTACCGGCCAAGTGGGTCAAATAACCTTCAGCAGATGAATTAGAATAGCATAAATCTGCCACTTTATGGCGCTGTTCTTAATATCCAAAACTTCAATATGTATCCACAGAGTGCTCAGAATGTAAATAATCCAACACAAAATGTTTAAATCGAAAGTGTGTAAACCATGCTTGTGTACTGGTCTGAAGGACACATGACGTGTCGTAACTGGGTCACGAAATATTGTTGAAAATGTTTTGTCAACGGCTTAAAAGCGTTTTGTTTAATATTTTATTAATGAAATTGATGTGATACATGCCTTTGGAACTTTTCTTACTTGAGTTTACCTTAGAAAGTTGGAAGATAACTCGGACCTACTTATTAACCGCAATGCCTCCAAGTCGCATTATCGATTCGTCCGCGACAGCGTAAACAATGACAGCACACGAGTAATTATTTTCATTTTTTTAATGAAAATACAAGTACAATAGGGTTGCGGTATAAACTAAATACATGGTTAGTGTCTTTAATAATAAAATATAATCGGTTCGCCCCGACAATTTTGTAGGGGCTCACTAAAGCTCGCCCCTATAAAATTGTCTCAGGCTCACCGATTATATTTTATTATTAAAGACACTAACCATGTATTTACTATATATTCACCGCATTGGACAATAATCACCCAATAAATGAAAAATATTATTTCTGTTGCACCTGACGTAATGGAAAATTATAAACTGGTAACTGTTTGTAATATGGACTGGCGAATTGGGCATTAATAAAGTGTGTTGCAGCATACTACGGTCGCGCATCTCAGTTTATGTGTCCGGTTTTCAAGAGTTCCGGAATATCAGTATTTATTCATAGTTCCACGCAGCACAATAAAATCGTAAAATTACCGCTTTTCATTTCAATTAGCCGATAAAATTAACACCCTATCGGGCTACTTAGATGCCGCAACGGCATCTTTGATGACTGGCAGCACATCATAAAAGTTACTTTACGTCCGCAGACGGTAAATTTTTTGTGTCCGGCGCCAGTGAAACCGAATCCCAGACGCACTTTTTTTTGGCGCTAACCCAAACGCTGCTCCCTGGATTATCCATTTGAACTGTCTCTGTCGTGATAACCATTATCTATTCACAGTTCCACACAGCGCAATAAAATCGTATATATATATATCGTCAGCATATTGATTTTATAAAATGCAACAGTAAAATTTATTCATCTTTTAAAACATTTTTATCCAGAAACAAACAAAATGTATAAGGAAACAAAGTGTTGATACTATGTCAGCTCGACGTATCTTTACTCCAGACATTTAAGTCAATACAAAGCTACAGCAAGAACCACATGTCATTATTATATTATTGCAAACGGAACCGTTTCTTCCTCTCCATTGCTGCACAGACTGATCAAGGCACAACATGCTGTCTTGCGATGTCATCTTTTTCCGACAGGCAGTGCATATATATGTCACAAAGTTTTCACGCAAGATTACTTTGAGTCCCAATTAGCAGGATTTAACTGTTACGCTTTGGTTATAAATTTATTACCTATTTATTTATGTTAATCCGAAGTGGCATGCATGCGGAGCATGCTCTATTAGTTATTACTGCTATTCATCTCAAGTATCCGATAATATTAGCACCCTGTCGGTCGCGTCGGCATCTTTGAACTTAACAGTGCTCAGCATGACTGGCGGCGTATATAAAAGATACTTTGCGTCCCTGCGAGGTATTTTTCGCGGTCGAGGCTAGTGAAATCGTTTTGCAAACATATTTTTGTTCTTACGCAAACATTGAATTAAATTAAATAAAATTTAAGATAAAATCCGGAACTTGCCTAAAGTACCTGTACAACCAAAAAGTACCGTGGTACGTACAGCCGGAAGAAAATACTGTGGTTTACCGGTGCACCGGTTTTACCGCACACCGCTAAGGTCCACAATACAGCCTTATTTTAACAATATTGTTAGGGTCCGAAGTAGGAATTATGTTGAACAACTATGTTATATTCAAACAAAAATATGTAGATCATTTATGAAAATCACAAATGTTTTCAGAGGAAATTAATGTCCCCCACCATATAAACTATAACTTAAACATCATTTGACTTAAAACTAGGTTTAGGTCAGATAAAATCTGAGTGGTTTTTATGCCGTTTTTGGCCAAAACTGATGGTTTTCTGGAGCCTCTGACCTTAGAAAAAGGTCAAGCTCACCAAAATCTAATCAAATCTTTGGTCGGTTGTAATGATAAATACATGTAGTACTAAATTTGACCAACATTCATCAATTCTTAAATGTGTTAGGATGCAACCAAGCCATTTCTTTGCCTAAAATCAACAGTTTTTGGGAGACTGTGACCTTGAAAATAAGGTCAAAGTCACCAAAATCTAATCAAGTCTTTAGTAGGTTGCAATGATATATTGTACCAAGTTTGACCAAATTTCATGAATTTATTCATGATAGGGTACAGAGAAGCCAAAATCTACAGTTTTTGGGAGCCAGTGCCCTTCAAAATAAGGTCAAGGTCACCAAAATCTAATCAATTCTTTGGTAGGCTGCAATAATATACATGTACTGTACTAAGTTTGCCCAAATTTCATCAATTCGTTCATGAGATAAGGTTCAGACAAGATAAAACTGACAGCTTTTGGGGGTATGTGCACTTGAAAATAAGATCAAGGCCACAATAATCCAAATTTGGTAGGTTGCAATAAGGTGCATTAAGTTTGACCAAATTTCATCAATTCATTCATGAGATAGGGTGCAAACAAGCCAGTTGACAGTTTTGTATAGGAGCCAATGTCCTTGAAAATATATTCAAGGTCACCAAATTCTAATCAAATGTTTGGTAGATGATAGTGATATAGAGTACCAAGTTTGACCAAAATAAATCAATTTGTTCATAAGATAGGATGCAGATAAGTCATTTTTGGCCCACAACTTTTTAGCAATAATACCACTTTATCAGCTGTCTTGTTTTATAGAACAATTAACATTTTGACAACTTACAAGCTTTTTAAGCTAATGTTTTGAATAACAGGATAACAGGGACCTTGAAAACATATTTAACTGGGCTATTGGGTCCCATTGATGATTAACCTTTTTTGAACCAAATGGAATCTTCCTCCTTATATACACCAGAAGTCCATTCCAAAATTGAAAATGGCTTAACTTTTAGCAAACAGTGTAGGTCCTGATCAGATGCCGCGTTCTGTGGGGTCTGATCTGGGCCTTGCACGGTTTGCCAGGGTACCCATTTTGGGATTTCTGGTACAAAATGGGTTAAGGGTATCAAGGTATAATATCCTGATAATTAGCAGTTACAAGGATAACTGTCGCCCCGCCCATCGGGGCTTGGAGAAATAGATTTGGCTGCATAGTGCTTCCAAGCAGAACGGAAACTGACCACACATTAGTACTGGTAAACTGCTTAGAAGGACTAAGCATGCTCAGGTAAAGTGGAGTGAGTCAGACCGCCCAATGCATATAGGCCTTTTGGTTTCATTGGGCGGCAGGGCTTGAGATGTCATTTCATCTCAATGTCGGGGGGTAAAAGTCCCACAAAACTGGAAGCAGCGTCTTCAAAATGACCTAAACAGTGTTGGCGGGGACGTTAAACCTCTATAAATACAAGGATAACTAAGGATAAGTTTCCTTATTTCTTGTCGGAAAGATATGTTGTGGGTACAGCTAAGATCCCTTCAGATAAAAAGTACTGGGCCATGGAGGCAACCTTTTTCAAAGACACTTACTTTCTCCCTGAGCAAGTATCACACATAGCTGTTTATTTCTTTTCTTCACTTGCTTCAGCTCCTCCTTGGTCTGTTTCAAGTCTTCCTATAACGATAAATAGAAGTGAAGTCAATGATCAGGAATCAATACAATTAACCCACAGCTCCCATCAGAGACACAAAAGGGAAAGAAGCACAGATACGAAGCAACTAGACCCCCAATGGAAACACCAACAGCGGGTACTAACAACAAATCTACTTAAGGGGAATGGATACACCTTCAGGGGAGGCAACTCCTGCAAAAGTATTTTTGTCTCCCATGTTGAAATATTATTGAAATAATTGGACTTGACATGAGTCAAGATTCTGACTTTCTCCCATGCTTGTTAAAATCTAGACCACACACTGCAGTTGATTAGGTCTGCATGTCTCTTTGATACTTGTAAGAGTTCCCTCAGTTTGGTTCTGAGCTTCATGTTGTTTTGTTTGTTTGATTTGAGGTTTAAAGTACCAGTCAACACTGTAGAGGTCATTTTGGAGACGTTGCTTCCAATTTTGTGGGACGTTTACCTGCCATTGAGATGAAATGACATCTCAAGCCCTGTCGCCCAATGAAACCAACAGGGTTTCTAAGCATGGACAGACCGACTTGCACTGCTTAGCCTGGGCAGGCTTAGATCCTCTAAGCAGTTTACCAGTACTCGTGTGCAGTCGGTTTCAGCTCTGGGTGGAAGCATCATGCAGCCAAAGTTATTTCTTCAAGCTCCAATGGGCAGGAGCTTAACCCTTTACCACTCAGGGATTTTGTGAATTTCGCTGATTTTCACAGTGTTGCACCTGACCGCAACTTCAACCAACCATTGTTTCATAATGGATGGTCTGTTTTACACCAAACTCGGTATGACTGTTCATTGGGCAGTAGCCTTTCAAATGCAACCTTTCATGACTTGATCATTGTTGTCATGGTAAAGAGGGGGCATCTCAAAGTTGGCAAAAAGTGTGTTTTCACATGAATTTTTGACCACATTTTAATCTTCACACAGCTGTCAAGGCAACAACTAAGGTGTTTGGCACTGGCCATTTTCACTGTTTGCAGCATGTTATATCAGCATCAATTTTCAGGCATTTTTGACCCCAGACACTCTCAGATATAAATTTTAGCGGCCGGTTGGGCCATACACCCAAAATTTTTTCGGGATGTGAGGGGGGCGTTGTCCCCCTTCAATCCCCCCCCCCCCCAGAATATTTTTAGTGGGCAGGCGCGCGAAAAAACAGGTCACTTTTTTGCCCAACAAATCCTAAAGCAAACATAACTATCCAGGGGTAGAAATGCAGATTTGAGGTGCTTCTGGGGCTTAAAATGGGGGGGGGGGGGTGCAGACACGTAAAAACACGTATCTGAGTGTTAAAGTGTTAAGGGGAATGGATACACCTTCAGGGGAGGCAACTCCTGCAAGTTTTTTTGTCTCCCATGTCAATAGGGGTCAACTCTAAGAATTTGCTCCTTTCAGTGGGACAGAGCTTATAGAACAAGAGGCTCAATGAGCCTAAACCGCTCACCTGAGGAACTTAAGTTTTAACAATTCACAGACTTGACTACTAAATCTGCTAATAGAATCCAGCCCCTATTCGATGTGACACACCAAAAAGTTAATCAGCGCATCGTCACATGGTCAGGGTACTGTATACCAAATATCAACTCCATCGGTCAAAGGTTCTTAAGTTATCGCATCCGCAAAATTTTATCATAGGCCCCGCCCTTATACAAGTTGAAAAGAGGAATAATTCTGTTATTAATGGATTAATCGAAAAACGAAAAAATATGGGTCTGCTTATTTTTCATATAGAATGTGCATATAAAGTTCCAGGGTCCTAGGCTTATTGGTTTCCAAGATACAGGGGGTCATTTTGACTATGTCAAATTTGTCAAAAAGGGGCATAACTCTGTAAGTATTCGATGTGACACACCCAAAAGTTAATCAGCGCATCGTCACATGGTCAGGGTACTGTATACCAAATATCAACTCCATCGGTCAAAGGGTTCTTAAGTTATCGCGTCCGCAAGAAAAGCGTAACAGACAGACGGACAGACTGACAAGGCCAAACCAATATGCCCCCTCAACTTCTCCGAAGTTGGGGGCATAATCAGAATTTTTCATATGGAAGTTATCATTTTTCAGCAATTTTTTTCAAGGTGTTTGAGGGGGAATATTTTGTATAATGTACCGTATTGATCCTATGTTTTCGGACAGACAGGCATATGCAAACAGTGCAGACCTAGATCACACTGCTCCTAGAGGAGCAGTCTGATCAGGGTCTTCACTGTTTGCCATTCCATCTGCACATTTTGGACACACTTTTGAAGCATGAAATTACTCTTCTCGAATTTTAGAATAATTACAGCACATCTTTGGGGTGTCCAAAATTTTAGGACTTTTATGGTAGGAGTTGTTTTCTAATAAGAAGACATCTCAGCATTATCTAATTAATTGCATAACTGAACTGACCTGGCTGCAGAATTGTATGGCCAAAGTAATAAGAAACTTACCGGCGTGTTTTAGTATTATGGATTAATTATCAGGGCGCAAAATCTCTAAGTTAGTAGTAGTTTTAATACACAAATCTGCAGGCAGATATAATTCACTGACTACTCCCAGACTTTTCACTGACCAAAATTAATATTTCCTTGACCATTTAACAATGACTAAAAACCTTCTCCCCTTACAACCATCTTTTCCGATTTATTAGCTTTAAACTTGAGAACAATTTTTCAATTTTTTTCCTGGACTGAAGACGAGAATCCTTATATTATAAACTTGTAGAATCTTTACAATCTTTAATAAATTTAAAAGAATTAATAAACCACCAAAAATCAAACAGCAGATGTGCTAAAGAAGTCTGGAAAACTTGCAAAACATTACATTTGTAATGGTTGCAAAATTTCCTGACCATTCCCTGAATCTTTTATTTTTTTTTAAATTTCTCTGATCATTTCACAAAATTCCCTGACTTTTCCCTGACTGTGAAGAAAAACAAAATTCCGTTGACTTTTCTAAAACCAAAAGGGCACCCTGTGCAGCATGTCATTTGCTTCCATTTTCATCCATAGAAGATAGGTGCTCAGCTTATAGAAGAAACATCTTTCTTCTATGATCACATGGCAGCTGTCTTCTATAAGCACATGAACAGTGGGCCATTCCATAAAATGAGCACTTTTTGATCATCGAAACCCTTTCTAAACAGCTTAACATAACTTAATTGTGCCATTAAATCGTTTACGACTTCAATGGGCTTTGATGACATTATTAAATTAGCACAATGTTGCGTGTAACGTCGCCTCCCAGCCAGCCAAGGCAGGCGGGGGCATAAAAATAATCCATCATGAGCCAGTTTATGTAGGATAGGGAAATCTTACCCTCGGGGTCGGAATTTCAACCAGGGACTCAGCATAGCCTTGTTCCTGGTTGAAATTCCGACCCCTTGGGAAACATTTCCCTATCCTACATAAGCACTCATGATGGATTCTTATAATCTGCTTTCAAGTGTGCTTCTTCTTAATACATGTATCCGTTTTGAAGTTAAATCTAACCAATTCACATGATGTTTGAGGATGGTTTAAACGATACAGGAATACTTTTTTTTCCTCCCCATTTAATTTGCCAAGTTCTGTTGTTACTTTGTAGATTTCCTCTTCTGACTTTGGAGAATCTTTGTAGGTATGAATAAGAATATTTCAACGCTCCATTTTACATGTGAATGTATTTACAAGTGAAAGTGCACATTCTGAATTCTGCTATCTCTTAAGAGCCGCTACTCTCTTTGTGTGAATTTTGAACTCTCTGGTTTGAAGGTTCTAACAACTCCCTTGTATGGCTGTCAATATTTTCAGCATCGAAAACCACTGAAGCATCCAGTATGTTTACGGTGTCAAGAACTCTTGTTTTCACACATGATACACCTTTACTGCTTGCATCTTCCATTGAATGGTCTGAACATAGACAAGATGCATAAAAATACTGTCCTGCTTTTAAGTAAATACACCAAAACCTTTTTATAACACTATTGTTGGGGTCCAAGGCAATTTCTGTGTTAGTTATCCAAACAGTGTTATATTGAGAGTAAAATGTATAGATTAAATAGGAAAATTGTCTTTTATAGCCAGTTGGGGTCCATTACTCAGCCGTGTTGTATCCAAAACCGTGTTATGAAGAGGTTCAAGTGTACATCATTTTATGATATTCCAATGTTTTCGTTGACTATATGAGCCTACCCACTCATACTGTATGACGTTTAAATTTAGCGGATGCAAATTTTCACGGTTTTCATCTAAGGACCTTTTAGCGGTTTTCAATTTTAGCGGATTTCCAATTTCAGGAAATAAAAATTCGCGCAAACACAAATGCATAAAAAGTGATTTCTAGCATTGCCATGCATGTCCGATGCGTTCAACTTCTACACAGTGATTCGCAAGTCAAACACGGTGATTTCAAAGCGTGTTCATTGAATTGTTCTCCAATTAAATGCATCATTGAAGCAAATGAGTGCAAGTAAGCGATTGCCCTTTGTGTGTGAGCGACAATAATAATCAGTTTGATTGACATTTGATTGATATAAAACTGCTTCACCTTTTTCATTTTGGTCATTCAAAAATATGATAAAAATATTTGGTTTGTTGTATTTTCTTACGCTTTTTTTTATCTTAATTGGCGGTTGTTTATTTTAGCGTTTTTTCCTTTGACCGCTAATAGCGCTAAAATAAAACCACCGCTAAATATAAATGTTATACAGTATATCCAACATGCACAAGGTCTAATGATGCTTTACATTACTGTAGAAACTCTGACATGAACATCATCAGAAGATGTCAGGTCCAGTTTAGCATTTATGTGAACTTGCATGCAAATATCTCAAACAGATTTCATCTTGCAGAGCAGACATGAGTTTATCAAAGGTCCATCAGAAAGTATACCTATGGACACCCTTGTTATCATCTTTAGGGATACCTTGTTACAAATTTTATATCGAATTTTAAAATGCTCAAGGGCACATAACTCTCAAGCAAATAATCCAATTCTGCTCAAAATCAAACTTGACCTATGCCAGTCCTGGATATCTGCAAGATTAAAGCTGATCTGAAAAAAATTGAAGCAACTACATGTAGAATGATAAAGTTTTCCTAATGTAAAATCTATAGGTGCTTTATGTTACCATGGCAACAAGAGTTCCAATCCCATCTACCTCCAGGCCTTATGCAGTCATTAACCCAAGCTCAATGGTGCTACATATTAAATTTGATCAAGATCGTTCAAGTAGTATTGGAGATATACATCTCTGAAATTTCCATTGACCCTAATGCAAAAAGAGTCAAGTACAGGTAACTCCTAAGTGAATGATCCAATTCTTCAAGTTATCGAAGTTGACTGAAATTTCAAGCCTGTCCTGGTAATCTGCAAGAATAAAGCCAATCCAAAAAAAAATTGAAGCCGCTATGGTGATGACAACATTCTCCCCATGTTACGTCTATAGGAAATTTTTTAGTCGCTCAAGGGCAAGTAACTCCTGAGTGAATTATCTGATTCGGTCCAAAATCAAACTTGACCGAGATTTTATGCCTGTCCTTATTATCTGCAAGAATGAAGTCGATCAGAAAAAAATTGACGGAGCTAGAGTGATGACAAGCTTTTTCCTATGTTAAGTCTATGGGAGCTATATGTTGCCATGGTAACCAGAGTTCCACTCAGATCTGCATGAAAACCTTATGCAGTCTTTCCACTTGCCCAATAATGTTACACATGAAATTTGATCAAAGTCGGCCAAGTAGTCTTCAAGATATACATTTTTGAAATTCACATTAACCCTTATGCAAAAATGCACAAGGGCAGGTAACTCCTAAGTGTATGATCCGATTCTGCCAATTATCGAACTTGACCGA
Source organism: Lucinisca nassula (assembly GCA_963580285.1). Classification (NCBI taxonomy): domain Eukaryota; kingdom Metazoa; phylum Mollusca; class Bivalvia; order Lucinida; family Lucinidae; genus Lucinisca; species Lucinisca nassula. The sequence goes on from OY757018.1 coordinate 101,912,769, forward strand.
GATTTCATGGCTGTGCTGGTTATCTGTAAGAATGAAGCCAATCCGAACAAAATTGAAGCAGCTACAGTGATGACAACATTTTCCCCATGTTAAGTCGATAGGCAATTTTTCGGGCGCTCAAGGGGACGTAACTCTTGAGTGAATTATCTGATTCGGCCCAAAATCGATCTTGACCAAGATTTTATGCCTGTACTGGTTATCTGCAAGAACGAAGTCAATCAGAAAAAAATTGACGGAGCTAGAGTGATGACAAGCTTTTTCCTATGTGAAGTCTATGGGAGCTATATGTTGCCATGGTAACCAGAGTTCCACTCAGATCTGCATGAAAACCTTATGCAGTCTTTCCACTTGCCCAATAATGTTACACATGAAATTTGATCAAAGTCGGCCAAGTAGTCTTTAAGATATACATTTTTGAAATTCCCATTAACCCTAATGCAAAAACACACAAGGGCAGGTAACTCCTAAGTGAATGATCCGATTCTGCCAGTTATCGAACTTGACCGAGATTTCATGTCTGTGCTGGTTATCTGCAAGAATAAAGCCAATCTGAAAATAATTGAAGCCGCTACGGTGATGACAACATTCTCCCCATGTTAAGTCAATAGGCAATTTTTTCAACGCTCAAGGGCACGTAACTCCTGAGTGAATAATCTGATTCAGCCCAAAATCGAACTTGATCGAGATTTCATGCCTGTCCTCGTTATCTGCAAGAATGAAGTCGATCAGAAAAAAATTGACGGAGCTAGAGTGATGACAAGCTTTTTCCTATGTTAACCAGAGTTCTCATCCGATCTGCACGAAAACCTAATACAGCCTTTCCCCCTACCTGATGATGGTTCATATGAAATTTGATCAAGGCCGGCCCACTGGTTCCAGAGATATACTTCGTTGAAAGTGTGGACGACGGACGCCGGCTCGTGGTATACTAATACCTCACATGAGCCTTCGGCTCAGGTGAGCTAAAAATGAACAGGAAGTTCCGAAAGTTGTCTCCCTTTGAAAAATGGCAGAAAAATCTGCCAGGTGTTCCCATTCCCCTTAATTTGATGTTGAGTTTAACGGCCCAGTTAACACTATTAAGATCATGTTGAGCTGGCCATTTTAATTAACTACACTTTTCCTGAGTTGGCTTATACACAAGAAGTAGCCAGTGCAGTGCACATTCTTTTACCAGAAACTGACAACAGTCCTTCTTGAATCAGCAGAAGGGTGGGAATGACTGTAGAAACAATTCCATGTTCAATTTCTGGGAATCAAAACCCATGACTGCCTGATCACCAGTCAGATATGCATCCAACTAAGCAACTGAGGCTGGCCTTTGACATGTACGTCAATGGATGTCTCAAGTCAATCTGTACACAGATTTAGTTAGAAGACAGCCAGCTTCAACTGCATCAAGAAGCTTTATGTCAATGGCCAATCATATAATACTCAGAAAAGTCTGATCGTGTGTATGTACAGGCTAATCAGAGTCTTTGCAGGGTGCACATGCTCTACTAACTCTTCTTGCATGGTGTTGCCCATATAATGACAAGCTGAACATAAAAATGTGCTTTTCTTCACAACTTGGTTGTTTTTAAAGCCAGTTTAAAGTGTAGGAATACACTGCTTTGCTCTCAGAAACCATCCTTTGAACACACACACATATGCATGCACACACACTAGACAAACTAAACAATCGTTAACAGTGTACTGCAAATCTTCTTCAATTGCCGTTTTCACAATCTCGATTTTTTTTCTGACACTGCTGAAAGCCGCCATCCCAGCCATGGCTCATCTTTGACTGAAGTTTATCCACCTCTGAATGCAAACAGTTGGATATGATAGTGCATTTTCACCATAAACTTTATCGAAATCGGCTTTGATCTCCAATGGTGTCACATCTAGCAATGCGTGCACTTTGCAGTACACCCTCTGTTCTTCTACTTTAACATTGCTATTTTTGGCCATACTGTAGCCCAATGTCAATGACTGCTCCTGCGCACTGCATGCATAAAATCGTGCAAATTTTACTTCGGTCAAGTGATTAAAGAATAGATTTTTATGCATGTTTGAAAAATACATGAAACCTTTGACACTATTATGCAATTAGGCTACTATTAATACTTTCCAAATGACCATTGTATGCTGTAGACAGGCACACATTCTTACTAAACAAGAAACTGCAACATTCTCCAAGAAACATATGGCCAAAATGTTTAAGTCATTCAAGGGGAGACAATTCTGCAACAAGGGGCTGGATCAGAATCTTATTTCCTTTATGCCCATGTTCAATGCATGTTTGAACTGTGTTGCAGGTTTCAACGTTCTGCATCAAATACTGTAGGATGAGTTGTGGAGACACAAACAGTACTATTTAACCTTCTGTGCTACACACATGGCCAAAATATAAAGTTGTTCAAGTGGACATAATTCTGCAATCAGGGGCTGAAGTAGAAGTAAAACAAAGATCAGGAATTGATACAATTAACTTACTCCACCCATAAAAGACACCAAAGGGAAAGAAATACAAACATTAAGCGACCAGACCATAATGGAAACCTAAACAAAGGAAGGCCATAAGGACAGTTACTTTCCCACAAAATGGCCATATGGCCATCCAAAACCAAAAGACACAAGTGATACACACAGTAAGTAACAAACAACAACATAAATAAATCGCCACAGAAGAGCCGCCTTGGAACGGTCAGTGGAAGATTTCCACTGGGGGGCTTAAATCGATTTTACGTGGCCACAATCCTCGCCCTTACTTCCGTCGCGATTTAGACAAATAATTTGTTCAGTCCGCATGAAGGCCTCCTAACTCATCAGTGCAACATCTCTGTGAACACGAAAATCAAAGAACCACAGAGGTGAGACAATGGTGAGGACTCGACAGCAAGAAACCACTGAAATGCTGGAGCAAAAGAAAACCAACAGTTAGACTCCGATGAGCCCGACCAGAGACAGAGCATCAGGCACCAACCGACATTATCTCCTATTTCCTTTATGCACATGTTCAATGCATGTCTAACTGTGTTGCAAGTTCCAATGTCCTGCCTCAAATACTTTAGGAGAAGTTGCAGAGACAAGAACAATACTATTTAACCTTGTGTGTTTCATATATGGCCAAAATGTGTTAGTCGTTCAAGAGGATATAATTCTGCAATAAGGGGCTGGATCGGAATCCTGTGTCCTTTATGCATATGTTCAATGAATGTCTGAACTGTGTTGTAAGTTTCAATGCGCTGCATCAAATACTGTAGGAGGATTTGCGGGGACAAGAATAGTACGACAGACAGACATACAAATGTACGTACATCTATTACATACAAGGGCAAAACTACATGCCCCTCCCCACTTCATGCCAGGGGCATAAAAAAGTAACAACATAATTTTGCATTACTCTGAAAACCTAGCATGTTTTTGTATCTTTATACCAGGACCCATTTCTTCAAAACTAACAATGTCATTAGTAAACATATTATTAAAACTTTGGCTATTTGATATGGTGTATAGAGTAATATTTTTGCTGAAAAAATGTGAGTAGCTTTTGCAACTGCAAAAGCTACTAACATTTTTTCAGCAAAAAATTTAAATACATACCACTGCACTTGATATTGTTCTTACTAAAACACTGGCCACTAACAAGCTTGTTTAGCTTGCAATGCTTTGAACAACTAGACATAGAAATCTACACTACTGGCACACTGTCCTCTAATCTGGTCAAGGTAATACAACAGCCATTTAGCACTGAAAATTATCTTGTGTCAATATGACACAGATGCCCCCTCCCAGGAGCCATCCTCAACCAGAAACAAGCATTTTTTCACCAAAAGCTGTCATGAGATCTTTGCCTGCAAAAGTGTTATTGAAAACATGGGCATAGGGAGTGGGGTTATTGCAGATTAAACCTTTGGACCAATATCTATCACCATACCAAGTATGAACCAAATACATCATGTCGTGTAGAAAATACGAGCTCTTAAAAATCTTATATAAAATTTCTAAGTATGTGACCTTGACCTCGAGGTCAGAAGCATGGGCAGGGGTATTGCTGATAAAAACTTCCGACCTGTATCTATCTTTATACCAAATATGAACCAAATCCATCAAATGGTTTGGAAAATATGAGCTCTTAAAACATGTCTAAGTCCAATACCTTGACCTTGAGATTATGGGCTGAATAAAACCTTGGACCAATATCTCTTTCACCACAATGAATATGAACCAAAACCAGCATATGGTTTGGAAAATACATGTATGAGCTCTTTAAAGTTCAGGTTCTACCAGGTACACAGGCTTGGAAAATATGAACTCTTTTAAAGTTTTGGTTCTACCTGGAACAAATGCCTAAACCTGAAATTTCCAGGTCCACGACCTTGACCTTTAGGTCATTGGCATGGGTGGGACTATTGTTGAATAAAACTGTGGACCTATATCTATCATCATACCAAATATGAACTAAACTGATCATATGGTTTGAATGATATGAGCTCAGGTTCCACCAAATACAAGTGCCTAAGACACAACCACATACACACAAAAGAACATACATATGTATGCATGTATGCACATCCGAAAAACCAGAAAACTATATGCACCCCCCCCCCCCCCCCACACACACACACACACATCATGAACCTTAAACCTGATAACAAACCGATTCCCCACCTTAACTTTGAGTTTTAACCCATTCAGTACCAGAAACCCCAAAACGGGTACCTTGGCAAACAGTGCAGGCCCAGATGAGACGCTGCAGTTCTGCGGCTTCTCACCAGGGCCTACACTATTTACAGAAAGTTCAGGCATTTTCCAAATAGATTTTGACAACCTGACACCCCTAAATGTTAAAATGGTCTTGCTGTGTATAAGGAGGAAGATTCCATTTGGTACAAACCTCTTGTTTCTTCAAAGTTGCTCGTAGAAAATCTATCTCTTTGTCTTTCTTTTTCACTGCATCTTGATATTTTGCTGTTATCACAGATTCAGCTGCATATTGCTGAAATAAAATGAAAATCAAGTACATGAAAAAATTAACATTCAGTATTCAAAAGGAAAAGAATTTACAACTTACTTCCTTGGTATTCGAGTCATATCTCAAACAGGGAGTGGAAGGTATGTACGAGGGCTGTTCCAAATGTAATGTCACTTTCATTGTTTGGCCTTTACTACAAATGTTAAAATCTTTTTGACTTGCTCTGCCCTTCAAAATACTCTCAATCTGCCTTAACCCTTGTCCTGCTGAGCCCGGATATGCCTTATCTTTCAAACAATGAAGATCCCGATCAGAAGAAGCCATCTAATCAGGATCATCATTGTTTGTCATTCAGCTCATGAATTTGTTGCAATAATTTGCATCAAGTAATCTGATTGGCTGAACTACTAACTGGTAGTGGTTGTGGCATATATAAATATTCAGCAGGTCAAGGGTTAATATGCCATTATAGCTGGTCAATCCACTTTTGGAAGCAGTTTTCATACTCTTCAATGTGCACACCCATCAGATACTGATAAACTGCAGATCCAAGGGCATTTCTGCAATTGCATCCCTTTCCAGACAGATGATATTTGAGTTTAGTCACAGGGGGTTAGGTCTGGCGACAATGGAGGTTAGAAGAAGGATGGTGACCTTCTCTGGCGAAAACTTGGTAACAAGGTGTGCCTTGTGAGTGGGTGCATTATCATGCAAGAGTCGAAGGTTCTTAGGTCCTGTTTTCAGGTGACAGGTTTCGCAGAACTTCTTCAATTTTCTTGGTATAACATTTTTATAGAACTTTGCTGTGACTGTTCTGCCTTGTGCCACCGGAATTTGCATGACTCGACCCTTATTATTGAAGAAAATTGAAACTAAAACCTTTACCATTCATGTTCATTCGCCAAAAAATGGACCTCTCTCACTTTTGGTCGGCAAAATTTGGTTGGAACACTTCTACTTTGGTTCAAAATGGTAAACCCAAGTCTCTACATTTTGGATACATTTTCAGAAGCTTTTTTGCATTTAATAGATTTTTGGGTTCATCAGTCAACAAATTGTGTATCCATCTTGCTAAGTTGTAAAGGCTTCTTCTACCCACTGGATTCTGGAAACCCCAAAAGGGATACCTTGGCAAACAGTGCAGGCCCAGATCAGACCCCACAGAATGTGGCATCTGATCAGGGCCTGCACTATTTGCTAACAGAATTTTCCATCAAAAATAGAATAAAAACGAAACTAGAAATGTGTCAATACAACACAAATGCCCCCGCCCAGGGACCTACCTCACCCCCCCCCCCCATCACCTAAAGGTCATGCGGCAGGGGCGGAGTTATGGCTGAATGAAACTTTTGACATGTATCTTTCATCATTACAAATATGTAGCAAATCCATCACATGGTTCAAGAAATATGAGCTCTCAAAAATATAATATAAAAAATTTCTATGTCTGTGACCTTGACCTTCAGTTAAGGGGTGGGGGGTATGGCTCAATGAAACTTTGGACCTGCAACTATTGTCATACCAAATATGAACCATTATAGAGTTTGGAAAGTATAAGCTATTAACATGCTTAATTTTGAAAATTTCTATGTCTGCGACCTTGCCCTTGAAGTTATAGGCATGGGTGGGCGTATTACTGAATAAATCTTTGGACCTGCATCTATCATTAAACCAAACATGAACCAAATGAATCATAAAAGTTATAGTTCAACGTAGTACAAATACCTTAACCTGTATGTTTACCATTAAAAATTCCTAAGTCCGTGACCTTGACCTTGAGACCATGGGTAGGTGTGGGGGTATTGCTGGATAAAACTTTGGACCCATATCTATCATCATACTAAATATAAACCACATCCATTGCATGGTTTGGAAAATATGAGCTCAAGTTCTACCCTGACCCAACACCTTAACCTGAGATTAACAGGATTACGTACGTACGTACACACTTTCGTACATTCGGACGTACGTACACACTTTCGTACATTCGGACGCACGTACCCACGGATGCACATACGGAAAGCCGAAAAACTATATGCCCCCGGCATCATATGATGCGGGAGCATAAAAACAGGCCTTATATGACATATAGGACTGGAGGAGTCGACTGGAATACAATAGGTTAAAATACCATGAACTTTTGCTAACCCCAAGTTTGTCAACCAGGCTAATTGCCTCACTGTGAATCTGGCATCTTTTTGTAGGATACTGCGGATGTTTTCTGTGTACTTTGAGTTGTTGTTGTTGCAGGGGACCTTTGTGAGCAGCATCTTTATGTTGCTACTGCCCGCATCTAAATTGAGCTATCTATCTACAAATCATCCTGTAAGACATTTCATTCTCCCCATAGATATTGCATACCTCACAGTGGATGTCTACAGGTTTTATACCGAGTTGCAACCTACCTTTTATATACATCCTAATTTCAAGCATGTTGTTAAATCTTTTCAAAGTCATTTTTTATATACAGTCGAACTTCAATGACTCGAACACATTTGGGACCATGAAAATCTGTTTGAGGCAGGGGCAGATCGAGCCACTGATGGTTACTGCCAGGAGGCATAATGGGGTTAATTTTAGAACATCTTTTCCATGTTCTATAATGAAAATGTATGCTGTGTGTACTCATTAGAATTGCCTCACCGAGCAATTCTAATGAGTACACACAGCATAAATTTGCAAATCTCCTAAATTATCCCCCACTGTTTCTTATGTAGAGGTTTCCCTAGGGGCTCAAGAACGGGTTCGACTCAGCCATGGTAAACGAGCCATCGGTGTTCAAGCCAGCGAAGTTCTACTGTACCAGGTAGTGCAATGAATTCAAGTAAGAAAATGTACTCTGTAAAAGTCAATGAAGTTGTGAGCAAGATTTTTACCTATGCTACTCTTTAGTAATCATTCTGTTTTGAGCACACATTGCAGGACTGGTGCAAAATAAAACTACACAGACATTAACACTTTTTGTACCAGATGGAATCTTCTTCCTTACATATGGCAGGAGTCCATTTAAAAATGTAGGGGTGTCAGGTTGTGTTTTCTTCAAAGATTTTTTGGAAATTGGTTGAACTTTTTTGCAAATAGTGTAGGCCCTGATCAGACGCCAATGGGCCTGCACTGTTTGCCAGGGTACCCATTTTGGGGTTTCTGGTACAAAATAGGTTAATTTTGGAAGTCCTCATAAGTTTTCTAAGTAGACTTCTATTTTCTGACAAGGAAAGAACAGTTATAACTGTACATGAAATTCCAAATAGGGATTTAATGACTTATAAGCTGTTTCAAAATAATGTATGTCCTGATGGGACTGTCATTATAGGCTGTCTTAGTGCTGGATCTAAACTGTTTACCAGTCTAAGAAGTTGAAAGGGTCAACAGAGTTTCAGGTATCTGAACTGCATCACAAGAGTTATGCACTGGTTGAATATGACCTCATGTGCACTGTTGTTAAGGTTGACGTCACAGAATGTTACGTGACATCACTAAACATCACTGTAGTGTCATCATAATATGGTGGACTTCGGCAACCAAAGTGACTGCAGTACTAAAATCCATGCTCAGAAATGGAGAGCTGTCACTGTAAGCGACCAATGCCCCCCATGGGAGCCAATTTTTATGTCGGTTAAAGGTTTTGTGACAGACAGACAGACAAACAAACAGACAGATGGACAGACAGACAAACAGAGCAAAAACTATATGCCCCCCGAATCAAAGATTCTCGGGGGGGTATAAAAAGAATCCTACATGGGTGTGAGGGGTGGATAGAAAAATCCACCCCTAGGGATCGCCGTCCGGCATTACTCAGCAAGCCTCGTGATGCGGGACAGTGATCCTTGGGATGGATTTTTCCATCAACCCCCTTACACCCATGCAAGATTCTTATATTCATGCACACCAGACAAGGAAATCCGCGATTTTACCCTGGGATAGAAATTTATGTTCTGACCCTGGTGTTCCGACTCCAAATCGAATACAATCACGTGTTTGATAAATGCACTGGTTGATTATGACCTTGTGTGCCCTGTCTTTAAGGTTGACGTCATGCACGATCCGTGACGTCACTTTACATTCCAGCAGTGTCAACACAATATGGCGGACATTGGTAACCGAAGTGACTGCAGCATTGAAATTCCACGCTAAGAAATAGAAGGTATGCAAGCCTCGTGATGCCGGACAGTGACCCTTGGGATGGATTTTTCCATCCACTCCTCACACCCATGCAAGATTCTTATATTCCGTCACAGAATAAAAACTAATAATTCTTACTTTTTTGTACTCTTCTTGCATCTTTTCCTGTCGTACAATTCTGGAGACATCACTCTGTACTGTGTCAAAAAATTTGTCATCTTGTTGTGAGAGAGGCACTTTGGAGACAGGGGACTGAGGTAACTGTTCTAGTTCTGTAAGTTAGAGTACAGTCCCTTATAATACTACTGTCGGGAGTCATATAGAATACTGTATCACAATGTCTGAATGAGGAGGTTCTAATGAGTACCCTCAGCTGATGTTTGGAGTACAAATACAGAAACTAGGTAGTGATTTTCAACAAAGAATGCAAAAAAATGAGAAATGTAAGGCCCCTTCCCTGCAAGGACCTGTAAATCTTTAACCATAAGGCTAAGAAACTCAATTTTGTGTTCCCTAGTAAGTGATTTTCAATGGAAAATGTCACAAGGAATACACATGTGAAACATGAAAGCCCTATCACCCATGGTTATGAAATAACAGGAGATATGTTTTTGAAAAAGGGGAGATGATTAGTGAAAATAAGCAATATAGTAATGGCCCTTTGTCAGAATGTAGGTTTTTGTAATGTAAGTATGTGTGAAGTTTCATGAGAGTAGGACAAATACTTTTAAAATTTTGACAGGAGTTTAAGTTGTTTGGGTATGGCCTGACAAACACACGCCCAAATGAAATTTGTCAGGATGTAGGTCTTGTGATGGTAATTATGTGTGTGATGTTTCATGAGAGTAGACAAAATACTTTTGAAGTTATCACCGAGGTTAAGGTTTTTGGTTTAGGTGTGACAAACACACAAGTTATTCTCCTTTGTCAGAATGTAGGTCTTGTGATGGTAAGTATGTGTGTGAAGTTTCATAAGAGTAGGGCCAGGTTAAGGCGTGACAAACACGAGTTTTGTGGCGTCTGATCTGGGCCTGCACTGTTTGCCACTTACCCCTTTTGGGGTTTCCAGTACCAAATGGGTTTAACCTAAAGTCTTAGAATTCCCTAGTTAGTGATTTTCAACAATGACTGCAAAAATAAGGAGAAATGTAAGGCCCCTTCCGTGCAAGGGCATGTAAATCTTAAACCATAAGACAAAGAAACTCAGTTTTGTGTTCCCTAGTAAGTGATTTTCAATGAAGAAAGTCACAAGGAATACATAGATGTGAAATATGAAAGCCCTATTACCCATGGTTATGAAACAACAGGAGATATTTTTTGAAAAAGGGGAGATAATTCAGTGAAAATAAGCAACATAATTATGGCCCTTTGTCAGAATGTAGGTTTTGTGATGGTAAGTGTGTGTGTGAAGTTTCATGAGAGTAGGATAAATACTTTTAAAATTTTGACCGAGTTTAAGTTGTTTGGTTATGACCTGACAAACACACACCGAAAAGCAATATAGTTATGGCCCTTTGTCAGAATGTAGGTCTTGTGATAGTAAGTAAGTGTGTGCAGTTTCATGAGAGTAGGGCAAATACTTTTGAAGTTATGACCGAGGTCAAGTTTTTTGGTAAAGGCGTGACAAACACACGGACAAAAGCAATATGGTTTGTCAGAATGTAGGTCTTGTGATTGTTAGTATGAGTGTGAAGTTTCATGGGAGTAGGGATAATACTTTTGAAGTTATAACTGGTTAAATGTTTTGGTTTTTTTTTTTTTCTTTTTTTTGGTTTGGGTTTTACGGCCCTTTCAAGATTATTTCACTCATATCGAGCCGATCGTTAATCAGAGGTGGGCGAAAACCGGAGTACCCGGAGAACAAGAGGCCCAAGAGGGCCTGTCGCTCCACCGGCTAACTTCAGACAATTGTCATATTTATTACATTAACCAATGGTATACTAGTGGACTCTTCTATTGCTATATGTTGGACCAGTCCATTTGTCATATAAGGGGTGTCAGGCCTATTTTTTTTTCTATTTTTGATGGAAAATTCTGTTAGCAAATAGTGCAGGCCCTGATCAGACATGGTGTTCTGTGGGGTCTGATCTGGGCCAGCACTGTTTGCCAAGGTACCCATTTAGGGTTTTCCCGCATGCAATGGGTAAAAAAGAAACAAGTGATCCACCCAAGGAATGTCCATTCTATATTTTTTGGACCCCAGAGCCATGGTTGGCAGGATTTATGTGAGTGACCATTTGGCATTGCTCCGTTCTAAATATCTAAAGCTCTGGGCCTTATGGTTTCAGAGAAGAAGACTTTTTTTAAGTTTTTCCTATTATAAGTCTATGGGAACTAATATGCCTCTGGGCGTGACCAATTTTTTACCCCAGGGGCATTGTTGGCAGGATTTATTTGAGTGACCACTTGACGTTGCTGCATATTTAATATCTAAGCTCTGGGCACTGATGGTTTCAGAGAAGATTTTTGTCAGTTTTTCCCAGTATAAGTCTATGGGAGCTTATGGGCCTCAGGGTGTGGCCAATTTGGACCCCAGGGGCATAGTTGGCAGGATTTATGCAGATGAATACTTCAAGTTGCTACATACTAAGCTCTTGGCCTTATGGTTTCAGAGGAGAAAAGTTTCAAGATTTTGTCATTATTAGTCTATGGGAGCTACTAAGCACCGGGGCGTTGCCAATTTGGACTCAAGAGTCATAGTTCGCAGGACTTAGCAGGTGACCACATAACTTTGCTACATACTACAGTTCAACCTGTATTAAGCAAGTGCCTAAGGGATAGTCAAAATATGCTTGCTTAAGACAGGTTCTTGCTTAATACAGGTGAAATTTAACACATCTGCCTTTCTTGGGAACTGAATGCCTGCTTGCTTAAGACAGGTTGCTTGCTTAATAGAGGTGGCCACTAAGACAGGTTTTACTGTAAATGTCTTAGCTTTAGGCTTTATGGTTTCAGAGAAGAAGTTTTTCCGTTTATTGGTCTATGGAAGCTAATGAGCCAAAGGTGGTGGCCATGGCGGCCATGTTTTTTGTCTGATCAAAATTTCTTCAATGAATCTGACAATGGTAGACACAAGGAACATTCATGAAAATTAAGAACGAAATCCATTTAGCGGTTTTGGAGGAGAAGATTAAAAAAAAAAAAAGATCCCTTTATGAGTCTATGGAAGCTAATTAGCCAATGGGCGTGTCCATGTCGGCCATGTTTTTTGTCTGATCAAAATTGCTTCAAGGAATCTGACAGAGGTCCACCCAAGGAACATTCATGCAAAGTAAGAATGAAATCCATTACGTTGAGCGGTTTTGGAGGAGAAGGTTTTTAAAACTTTTCCCCATATAAGTCTTTGAAAGCTAATGAGCCAAGGGGCATGGCCATGGCAGTCATGTGGGGCATGGCCATGGTGGCTATGTTTTTTGCCTGATCCGAATTTCTTCAAGGAATCTGACAGAGGTCCACCCAAGGAACATTCATGCAAAATAAGAATAAAATCCATTGAGCGGTTTTGGAGGAGAAGATTTTTAAATATTTTTTTTTGCTTTCGATGCCATTTTGTTCTGCATGTAACAAAATTCTTTGAAGGAATTCAGAAGAGGACTATGTGAGAAACATTCCTGTGAAGTTTGGTTACAATCGACCAAGTAGTTAAGGAGGAAATGTTTAAAGAAAAAAGGTAACGCACGGATGCACAACCGCACAGACGCACAACAGACACAGGGCCATAACATATAACATAAGACCCGCCGGTCTTTGGCCAGTGGAGCTAAAAAATGAACAGATTGATGTTTTTATTTCTTTATTTATTTATTTTTTCCTTTCCTCCGTCGGATTCGGTATGCCTCCCTTTTCAACTAAGCCATTTTAACCCTCAGGGATCTGGAGAACTGTTGACACTGTAGTATAATTAATTCTAATAAATCAATCTCCCTCAGTATTTTGAATTTATTTTGAAACATCAAGTCGTATAGAGTTTGTGTTGAAAACATCAGTTCTATCACCAGTGTGATGGGCATGTGAAATTTCTGATGTTTTGAATTTTAGAATGACAATTTGTAGGTGGACCTCTATAGATATGTGATAGTCAGCAAAATTGGAGGAGATTAATTCAGATACAGGAAGGTACTTTTAAATAAATAAATAAATAAATAAACAAGAACTTTTGAAGAAGAAAAGACTTTTTTAACATTACACTACATGTTATATAGTGAAAATAAACCCCGCCCACTGCAGCCATGTTTTATGTCGGATCAAAATTTCTTCAAGGAATCTGACAGAGGTCCACCCAAGGAACATGCATGCCACATAACTATGAAATAAAACAAGAACTTTTGCAGAAAATATTTTCAGCATTACACTATATGTTATATAGTGAAAATAAGCCTCGCCCATGGCGGCCATGTTTTTTTGTAAGATCAAATTTTTTTCAAGGAATCTGACAACAGTCCACCCAAGGACAATTCATGCAAATTACAATGAAATCCCACAAGTACTTTTGCAGAAAATGATTTTTTTAGCATTACGTTATATGTTAAATAGTGAAAATAAGCCCCGCCCATGGAGGCCATGTTTTTTGTCGGATCAAAATTTCTTCAAGGAATCTAAAAGAGGTTCACCCAAGGAACATTCATGCAAAATAAAAACAAGGCATCGCATGCGATACAAATCCCCTCGCACTAGACAACTTCGTGTGGAAAACACTGAAATGGCAAAAGTCCAACTTGCTTGAGATATTATCATATGCAACATTTGTGTAAAGTTTGTTTAAAAATCCTCCAATAAATGTACATTCTGGAGTGATGACGTTTCTCTAAAAATAGCCATAGTGACCTTGACTTGAGGCCATGACCACGAAAGTAGATCTTGCTCAAGATATTATCATAAGCATCTTTTGTGTGAAGTTATATTAAAATCTGTTAATAAATGTAGGCAATAGAGCGATGACAAAGTTTTTCTAAAGATAGCCACAGTGACCTTGACTTTGAGGTCATGACCTTGAAAGTCGAAGTAAGTCGAGATATTATCATAAGAAACATTTGTGTGAAGTTCTATTACAATCCATCATAAAATGTAGGCGCTAGAGCGATGACAAAGTTTTTCTAAAAATAGCCACAGTGACCTTGACCTTGAAAGTCTAAATAGCTCGAGATATTGTCATAAGGAACATTTGTGTGAAGTTATATTGAAATTTGTGAACAATGTAGTCACTAGAGCAATGACAAAGTTTTTCTAAAAATAGCCACAGTGACCTTGACCTTGAAAGTCAAACTCGCTCGAGGTATTGTCATAAGGAACATTTGTGTGAAGTTATATTGAAATGGATGAAGATATGTAAGCGCTAGAGCCATGACAAAGTTTTTCTAAAAATAGCCACAGTGACCTTGACCTTGAAAGTGGAACTCACTAGAGATATTGTTATAAGGAACATTTGTGTGAAGTAATATTGAAATTGGTGAAAAAAAATGTAAGCGCTAGAGCAATGACAAAGTTTTTCTAAAAATAGCCACAGTGACCTTGACCTTGAAAGTCAAACTCGTTCGAACGATTGTCATAAGCAACATTTGTGTGAAGTTATATTGAAATCAGTGAAGAAATGTAGGCGCTAGAGCGATAACAAAGTTTTCTAAAAATAGCCATAGTGACCTTGACCTTGAAAGTCGAAATGGTGGGATATTGTCATAAGGAACATTTGTGTGAAGTTATATTGAAATCGATGAAGAATTGTAAGCGCTAGAGGGATGACGAAGTATTTCTAAAAATAGACACAGTGACCTTGACCTTGAAAGTGGAACTCGCTAGAGATATTGTCATAAGGAACATTTGTATGAAGTTCTATTGAAATTGGTGAAGAAATGTAAACGCTAGAGCGATGACAAAGTTTTTCTAAAAAATAGCCACAGTGACCTTGACCTTGACCTTGAGGCCTTGACATTGATAGTCGAACCCGCTTGAGATATTGTCATAAGGAACATTTGTGTGAAGTTATATTGAAATCAGTGAAGAAATATAGGCGATAGAGCGATGACAAAGTTTTTTCTAAAAATAGCCACAGTGACCCTGACCTTGAGGCCATGAGTTGGAAAGTCGAACTCGCTGGAGATATTTTTATAAGGAACATTTGTGTGAAGTTATATTGAAATTGGTGACGAAATGTAGGCGCTAGAGCGATGAAAATGTTTTTCTAAAAATAGCCACAGTGACCTTGAGGTCATGACCTTGAAAGTCCAACTCGCTCAAGATATTGTCATAAGGAACATTTGTGTGAAGTTATATTGAAATCAGTGAAGAAATGTAGGAGCTAGAGCGATGACAAAGTTTTTCTAAAAATAGCCACTGTGACCTTGACCTTGAAGCCATGACCTTGAAAGCGGAACTCGCTCAAGATATTTTTATAAGGATCATTTGTGTGAAGTTATATTGAAATTGGTGAAGAAATGTAAGCGCTAGAGCGATGACAATGTTTTTCTAAAAATAGCCACAGTGACCTTGACCTTGAGGTCATGACCTTGAAAGTCCAACTCGCTCGAGATATTTTTATAAGGATCATTTGTTTGAAGTTATATTGAAATTGGGGGAGAAATGTAGGCGCTAGAGCCATGACAAAGTTTTTCAAAAAATAGCCAGAGTGACCTTGACCTTGAGGTCATGACCTTGAAAGTCGATCTTGCTCCAGATATTGTCGTAAGGAACGTTTGTGTGAAGTTATATTAAAATCGGTCAAGAAATGTAGGCGCTAGAGCGATGACAAAAGTACGTACGTACGTACGTGGCGCTAGAGCGATGACAAAAGTATGTACGTACGTTGCGCTAAAGCGATGACAAAAGTACGTACTTACGTACGTACGTACGGGACAAATGCTATATCCCCACTCACAACTATGTTGTGCGAGGGGATAATGAAATCCAACAGGTGGGTTTGGAGGAGAAGATGTTTAAAGATTTTTAATTTTTTGTGTGGTTTTGTTGCTATGGCAACCAGAGTTCTGGGTGTAACAAAATTCTTTGAAGGAATTTAGAAGAGGACTAAGTAAGGAACATTCCTGTGAAGTTTGGTTACAATTGGCCCAGTAGTTTAGGAGGAGAAGATGTTTTAGCATTACACTATATGTTAAATAGGGAAAACAAGCCCCGCCCATGGCGGCCATGTTTTTTGTCGGATCAAAATTTCTTCAAGGAATCTGAAAGGGGTCCACCCAAGGAACATTCATGCAAAATAAAAATGAAATCCAACAGGTGGTTTTGGAGGAGAAGATTTTTAAAGATTTTTAATATTTTGTGTTGTTTTGTTGCCATGGCAACCAGAGTTCTGGGTGTAACAAAATTCTATGAAGGAATTTAGAAGAGGACTAAGTAAGTAACATTCCTGTGAAGTTTGGTTACAATGGGCCCAATAGTTTAGGAGGAGAAGATGTTTTAGCATTACACTTTATGTTAAATAGGGAAAATAAGCCCCGCCCATGGCGGCCATGTTTTTTGTCGGATCAAAATTTCTTCAAGGAATCTGAAAGAGGTCAACCCAAGGAACAGTCATGCAAAATAAAAATGAAATCCAACAGGTGGTTTTGGAGGAGAAGATTTTTAAAGATTTTTATTTTTTTTTGGTTTTGTTGCCATGGCAACCAGAGTTCTGGGTGCAACAAAATTCTTTGAAGGAATTTAGAAGAGGACTATGTAAGGAACATTCCTGTGAAGTTTGGTTACAATTGGCCCAGTAGTTTAGGAGGAGAAGATGTTTAAAGAAAAAGTTAACGCATGGACGCACGGACGCACGACGGACACAGGGCCATGACAATAGCCCCGCTGGCCTTCGGCCAGTGGAGCTAAAAACCACCTGACCTTCCGTTGCAGAACTTGGCGTCTCACACATGGCCCGAGCGAGGCTCGAACCTACGGCGGTGAGAGACCTAATGACTAAGAGTCAGCGCTCTTATCCACTAGGCCACGGAGGCCCGTTAAATGTTTTGGTTTAGATTTGAAACTGACTGACAAGGAGATTACTATAGGGCACCCAAAATACTGTGTGGGGCCTAATTAAGAAGGGGAGTAACTCTGTAAATACTGTTGGTAGGGTTAGGCTTCTTGCATTCTGCGATTTCTCTCATAGCCCCCCTATCAGTGTATCAAGTTTAACTACATTACCTTATAAACTTTTAGAGATATGCTCCGGACAAGCTTAATATAGCAAAAACTAAAAAGGGAAATAACTCTGTAATTACTTGTGATAGAGTCACAGTTCTTGCACTCTGCACTTCCTCTGATGGCCATCTATCAATGTATCAAGTTTCACTGATATCCCTTCTATACTTTCAGAGATATGCTCCGGACAATCTTTTCATTGAAATAGTTAAGAAGGGAAGTAACTCAATAAATACTGGTGACAGGGTTATGGTTCTTGTATTTTACGATTCCCCTCATCGCCCTCTATCAGTATATCAAGTTTCACTTAAATACCTTTAATACTTGAATATAGAGCGTGATGGCGTGACGGACGGACGGTCGGACGGACGGACAAAGCGGCGACTATATGGCTCCCCCTTCGGGGAGCATAAAAGACTTTTTTTTACCTTTGACCTCTTAGTGTGACCTTGACCTTGGAGGTACCGACCTGAGTGTAGTGTGCAACACATCATCCCATGATGGTTAACATTTCTGCTAAGTAATTTTACATTTCTATCCAGGATTCCTTATATAGGGTGACTGAACACTTAACAAGAGCACCGCAAGCGGGTGCCAACGCTCGTCTGCAGTTTCTTTTAGAAAACAAAAGTTCTAAGTCAAATCAAATTGCAAGATGGAGTTATAAAACTTGTAGGGAATGTAGCTCTTGTGATGTTGAGTATGTGTATGAAGTTTCATGAAGGTAGGCCAAATACTTTTGGAAATATGGTCAAGGTTAAGGTTTTCGGTTAAATTTTCGAAAAAAAGGTCAAAGTTCAAAGGTCAAGGTCACAGATCAAAAAGTGTGGTATCACTGAAAAGGTCTTGTCCCAAGGAACATTCATGTGAAGTTTGAAGGGTCTGTTGTGAATAGTATTAAAATGAGAGCAAAAAATGTGTTTCAGAAAAAAATTGGAAAAGGGGAGATAATTCAGCCAAAATCAACAATGTTGTTATGGTCCTTGGTCAAAATGTAGCTCTTGTGATGATGAGTGTGTGTATGAAGTTTCATGAGGCTAGGTCAAATACTTTTTAAGTTATAGCCAAGGTTAAGTTTTTTTGGAACGACGCAGGACGACACAGGACGACGCAGGACGACTACGCAGACGCCGGAGTGATGACAATAGCTCGAAAGTTTTTTTTCAAAAAACAGACGAGCTAAAAAGGCCCCTTTTTTACCTTTGACCTCTATGTATGACCTTGACCTTTGAGGTACCAACATGGGTCATCCAAGAGACACATCGCCTCATGGTGGTCAACAATTCTGCCAAGTAATTTCAAAATCCATCTAAAAATACGAAAGTTATTGACCAAACATGAAAAAAAGGGCCCCTTTTTTACCTATGACCTCTAAGTATGACCTGGACCTTTGAGGTACCAACCTGGGTCATGCAGGCAACACACCATCTCATGGTGGTTAACATTTCTGCCAAGTCATTTTAAAATCCATCAAAAAATAAGAAAGTTATTGAACAAACATGAAAAAAGGCCCCTTCTTTTACCTATGACCTCTATGTATGATCTTGACCTTTGAGGCACCAACCTGAATCATGTGTGCAACATATCGTCCCATGATAGTTAACATTTCTGCCAAGTTATTTGAAATTCTATCAAAAAATAAGAAAGTTATTGACAAATCATAAAAACAGGCCCCTTTTTTGACCTTTTACCTCTAAGTATGACCTTGACCTTTGAGGTACCAACCTGGGTCATGCACGCAACACATCGACTTATGGTTGTTAACATTTCTGCCAAATGATTTCAAAATCAATCCAAAGATAAGAAAGTTATAGACCAAACACGAAAAAAAGGCCCCTTTTTTTACCTTTTACCTCTATGTATGACCTTGACCTGAGGTACCAACCTGAATCATGTGTGCAACACATCGTCCGATGATAGTTAACATTTCTGCCACGAAATTTCAAATTCTATCTAAAAATAAGAAATTTATTGACAAAACACAAACTAGAAATGCGTCCATAGGACACGGATGCCCCCGCCTGAAAATATCTCTTTGTTCGTATTCATCCATAGAAAGTTATTGACCGTGTTTAAGTTTTGGACCCTTTTTTCACATTTGACGCCTAAGTATGACCTTGACCTTGGAGGTAAGGACCTTGGTTCAGTGTGAGGCAGATTGTCTCATGATGGCCAACATTTCTGCCAAGTAATTTCAAAATCCATCCAGAGATTAGGAAGTTATTGACTGCGTTTAAGTTTCGGACCATTTTTTTACCTTTGACCTCTAAGTATGACCTTGACCTTGGAGATTCGGATCTGGGTTTGCAGGTGACACATCGTCTCATGATGGTTAACATTTCTTCAAAGTAATTTCAAAATCCATCCAGAAATAAGAAAGTTATTGACTGCGTTTAAGTTTCGGACCCTTTTTTGACCTTTGACCTCTAAGTATGACATTGACCTTGGAGGTACGGACCTGGGTTTTGCACGTGACACGTCGTCTCATGATGGTAAACATTTGTGCAAAGTAATTTTAAAATCCATCAAGAAATAAGGAAGTTATTGACTGCGTATAAGTTTTGGATGCACGGTCGAACAGCGCACGGACCAACGGACAGGGGCAACGCTATATGCCCTTTCCACCATTCTTCAATGGTGGGGGCATAGAAAAGCCCCTTTTTTGACCTTTTACCTCTAAGTATGACCTCGACCTTTGAGGTACCAACCTGGGTCATGCACACAACACATTGACTCATGGTTGTTAACATTTCTGCTGAATAATTTCAAAATCCATCTAAAAATAAAGTTATTGACCAAACATGAAGAAAAGGCCCCTTTTTTGACCTTTGACCTCTAAGTATGATATTGACCTTTGAGGCACCAACCTGGATCAACAAATCGTCTCATGGTGATTAACATTTCTGCCAAGTAATTTCAAAATCCATCTGAAAATAAGTAAGTTATTGACCGGACACAATTTGCCCATACATACATACATACCGACAAACTTCCAAGGGAGATAATTAAAAAGAAGTATGAATGTGAGAGTTATAGTTCTTGGGCCCTGCACGTCGTCTAATATTGATTAATATTTACATGAAGTTTCGTGAAGATAGCTTGAACAGTTTTCAAGTTATAGAGCAGACACGATTTTGTGACAGACAGATGGACAGACAGACGCCCGGGGGAAAAAGAATATGTCTCTCCAAAAAAAATTTTTCGGGGGGGAGACATAATTATTTGACCCCTTTGAACCCAACTTTCATACAGTAAACCTGGGGTTTATAGGGGTAAACCTTATTTTCATATTTCTGCTCTAAAATATAGATTGTAGGTACTCGTTAGAACTGCCTCGATGAGGCGGTTCTAACGAGTACCTACAATCTATATTTTGAATTTAGAGTACCTACAATCTATATTTTGAGCAGAAATAAGAAAAATATCACAATTTTTCATCTTAAAATTTTCATTTGTTTCGGCGATAAAGCTAATAATGTATTTGTATAGGCCTGTTTTTGTAATGGCTCTCATTTTTCGGAGGCAATTCTGATCAGTGGGTTTTCTGGTGCATCTTACCATCAGAATGTGTTTTCTTCTCATCTAGCTGTTTATTAAACTGTTCTAAACTCATAGTACTTTGTTTGTCTTTCTTTTTCTTCTTCTTTGTATCTTTTTGATCCCCTGAGCCATCATGGCCATTGGCTAGTGAGTTGCCCGAATGATCTTTCTTTTTCTGGAAAATGTTAATGTTATAGGAATTAATTAGGGCTGGCTATTCGAAGATGAAAAGAAAATCGATTATCAGTCCTGACATTGTGATCGATAATCAATTAGTAACACTCAAGATTTGATAATAATTTTACCTGTCTGGCTTTGTCTGAGCCTGACTCTGAGCATATGTTGTACTTTATGCTGGCCTCCATGGCCTAGTGGTTGAGAGCGCTGACTCTTGATCATTAGGTCTCTCACCGCTGTGGTTCAAGCCTCGCTCGGGTCATATATGTGACGCCAAGTTCTGCAAAAGAAGGTCAGGTGGTTTTTCTCCAGGTACTCCAGTTTTCTCCCACCTCTGTATAACGATCGGCTCGATATAAGTGAAATAATCTTAAAAGGGCCGTAAAACCAACCCCACCCCCCACCCTCCCCAAAATGCTGTACTTTACCAGAAGTATATTATTTGAACAGGCAGGTCTGAGCAAACAGTGTAGATCCAGATTAAATGCTGCATAATGCTGCGTCTCATCTTGGTCTGTCCTGTTTGCCACTGAACCAGCTGTTTTAGGCACAACTTTGGGTAGTAAATTGCACTTATCAAAGAATCAATTACAAGCAAATCAGTACTGATAATCAATTTTGTGGAATTTATCGATCGATTAATCAATTATCAGATTTATCGTGCCAGTCTTAGAATTAATTACAATTTTTGTGGCTTTATTGATGTATAAACTCCGGCAAATCACTCACAAACTTGGCCGAGATAACATATCGAGAAAATCAACAAAAATGGTAATTCATGCCTTATAATTCCAACCATTTCATTGAAATGTTAAAAATGTCTCCAAAATGGTACGAGGACTGTTCAAATATGAATTCAAGAAGAACGTTTTCTCATGCACTAATGCGAAAATCACCTGGAAATAAATATCACAGCGTAGAAAAACATTTTACCTATACATTGATACCAAACCTGTTAAAATCCGTCCACTTTAGCTATGTATATCATTCGATAAACACTGTCTACTCTTGTATACTAATACAAAACATGGTTGGAAGAAGGTCAGAGTACGCCGTTGAAATACGGTCCTATATTAAGAATAGTTGTATTCTTGGTATACGGTGCAAAGACATTTTTGATGAAATATGTTCGGTTTATGGGCAAAATGAAATGTCTTTTCCGACAGTTTTTCGTTGGTGTAAGAAATTCAGCTGTGGGCTAGGCTCAACAGAAGATGCACCACATGATCGTCGGCTGAAAAGAGCAACATCTGCCAAGATGGTTGCTAGAGTGAAAGAAATAGTTGCTACCGATGCACGATACACCACCAGGCAAATAGCTTGTATGGTTGGCATCTCATTAGGAGCAGCTCATACAATTCTGAAACGGGATTTGAAAATGAGAAAGATCTGTGCTAGATGGATTCCCCATCTGTTGACAGATGAGCAGAAAAAGATGTGTGTTTAGTGTGCCAAGAAGTTGCTTAAAAACTTTCCAAATTACAATGCACAGACTTTCGCTAATGTCGTCACAGGTGACGTGTCGGGGGTTCACTTTTTTTAGCCAAAACGAAAGATTCAGAACAAAATATGGGCAACAAAGTATTGCAAAAGACCATGCATTGCAAAGCGGACCATGAGCGTCAAGAAGGTAATGTATGCCATATTCTTTCAAATCAGGCCCCTGCTATTCAGGTTGCTGTGCCTAAAGGCAAATCTGTAAATGCGAAGTTTTACAAGAATAAAGTTCTTCCAAAATTGAAGAAATATTTCAAAGAACGAAGACCCGCAATTGGTTTGGCCAATGTCAGATTGCTACATGACAATGCGTCATTGCACAAGGCGTTCATTGTGCAAGACTATCTGAAGCACTGAAGCAGGAAAAGGTTGTTAAACTCCCTCACCCCCCGTATTCCCCTGACCTTGCCCCGTGTGACTTTTTTTTTTGTTCCCGCGGCGGAAAAAATACTTTTCTGGTCGAAAATTTGTACAGCGCAAACACCTCGGTTCTGCAATATTCCAGTGCCTTCATAGTATACCTCAAAAAGACTACCAAAATGCATTCAATGATTGGATCAGAAGACTGAAAGTTTGTATATCTGTTAAAGGGGAATACTTTGAGGGGACAAAATAAATTTTTCATCGAAATCTATCACAGAATCATTTTTATGTGCTTAGTTGCATTCATATTTGACCAGTCCTCGTAAATTTTAGGAATTCTTTCGAAAGCGTAAAAATGGACTTACCGACAGCCAGTGCGGAATGATTATTCGATTAGAGGCTGCCGTATTTGAAAAAACACAAGCGAAAAAACATTAAGTCTTTAAATTCAATTTATTTATCTTTTATAATTTACGTTTTCAATAGTTTCTCATCTTTTAATCAACCGCGGTTGACGTCACTTCATATACAAAGATGCACCATGCGGTTTTAAACATGCTCGTAACTGTCACGTTATATTACTACATGTCCCTGTCGCTGTGTAAAACAGTTCTGAGATTCTTGATCGTGGAATTTAACTAAGTATAAAACTTTTATTTAAACCAATCATATCACTCGAAATGTACATAATGATGGAGAATTGGAATTATAAACATGTAATAAAGCATCATCACTATGCATGTTGCTCAAAACCACACCTCCTCATGATATAAAATGTTTGATATTTAGCACATTTTGAGTAGTACATGAATATGAAGTCAACACACACACACACAGTCACATAAGCACAATCACACACACATACACACAGCGAGAGTCTCAGACATTACCAGTTTCTCTTGTTCAGTCTCAAGTCGGCTGAGCAATAAGGCTTGTTGTAGATCTTTTTCAAATGTTTCTGCTGTATACTGGAACAGAAAGAGGAAAATGTGAGATTAACCCTTTTCGTACCAAATGGAATCTTCCACCTTATATAAAACACATTTCCATTTCAAAATTTAGGGGTGTCAGATTGTGTTTTCTTCAATATTTAATATTTTTTGGAAAAAGGCTGAACTTTTTGCAAACGGTGTAGGCCCTGATCAGACGCAGGGCCTGCACTGTTTGCCAGGGTACCCGTTTTTGGGTTCCCAGTACAAAATGGGTTAAGGGGAATGAGAACACCTGGCAGTTTTTGCCGCCACTTTTCAAAGGGAGACAACATTCAAGACTTCCTGTTCGCTTTTCTATAAGCCCTGTCCGACTGAAAAAGGGGTCTACTCTTAAAGGAAAGAATTTGCTCCTCAGGAGCAATTCTTGCCTTTAAGTGTTGAACCCTATTGTCAGGGGAGACAAAAATACTTTTGCAAGAGTTGCCTCCCTTGAAGGTATCCATTCCTTGAAGAACAGAGAAGCTATTTGTATGGAATTGGGTAATACCCACTGTGTTCAACTTCAAATGGGTATTTGAATAGATGTCTGGATATATATATTTGGTTACCCACTTTATTGGATCCAATTGGCTATAATATGGTTTTGAACTAATTATTTAAGCTTACCTTACGACTTGACAGGCCTAAATTGCATCTTCACAATGTTTTGTCCTTAAACAGTTTTCTCATCCCTTGTACATTTGAAAAAAGCAAGCACCTCAAAGTAAATAATGAATGACAACCTGTACAGGTTATTGTGCACAGAAAGTTTAAAACCTATGAAAATTATATGCAATTATTTCAGTATGATTTGGGTATCTTGGATTTTTATTTGGGTTTTGTTACCCATCAATATATTTTTAATTGGGTTACTTTCAATTTTATTGGGTATTTATGCAAATATCCTGCTTATCTGTTCCTCTGCATTCCCCTTAATGCACATGGCTCCATACTAGGAAGAGTACCGACAACCATCAAGTGAACAAGCCCGTGAAATAAGGGCCCCCCTGAATCCCACTTTATATAGAGAAAACTGGGGTTTAGGGGGGTAAACATTATTTTCCTTATTTCTACTCCAAGACATAGGTTGTTGGTACTTGTTAGAACCGCCTCAATGACGCGGTTCTAACGAGCACCCAAAACCTATGTTTGGAGTATAAATAAGAAAAACATCATAAATTTTCATCAGGAAAATAACCTTTTAGAGGTTTGAAAAATGCACTATACCACACAGATGTGTTATCGTAATGAATATGAGGATTTATTTTCTTCTTTCTCCATCACAGCATATGTTGTTGGAACTTGTTGGAATCACCCCATCAAGAGGATTCTAACAAGTGTCCACAACATACCCGTGTTTCTAACAAGAAATAAGGAAACATCTCCCTGTTCCTCGTTACAACTCTTTATCTATGCCCCCACCCATCGAATGTTAACTGCAGGAGAAGTTAGCCACAAAACTAGACATGTGTCCAAAGTACACAGATGCCCCCGCCATATATCTTTGTCGATATGGCTTGTACTCATTCTCTAGAATGGCACGGGGTTGTCCGCAGGGACCCGGAGCTGTCCACAGGGACCCAAGGTCTGTGTCAGTGAATGCATCTTATCATAAGGAACAATAATATATATGGTTAAGTGGTGGGGATATCAATTGTTTTTGAGATATAAGGCCTTTTATGAATTGAAGGGGGCGGGGCATGGTCCGGGGTTGACCAAAGGGAGACAAAGTCTGTGTCTTAGAATGAGTCATATCATAAGGAACAATAATATGTATGGTTTAGGTGTTCGAATCTGATTAAGTCTGTGTCAGTCAATGCATCTTATCATAAGGAACAATAATATATATGGTTTAGGGGTGGTGACATGGATAGTTTCTGAGATATAACGAAGGGGGCGGTGCATGGCCCAGGGGGGACCCAAAGTCTGCGTCTTGGAATGTGTCATATCATAAGGAACGATAATATATATGGTTTAAGTGTTCGAATCTGATTAATTTTCAAGATAATTAGGTGGGGCATGGGCGAGGGGTGACCCGAGGGACCCAAAATCTTTGTCTTGGAATGTGTCATATCATAAGCAACAATAATATATATGGTTTAGGGGGGGAGGGGTCGGGATGGACCCAATGTCTGTATCAGTCAATGCACCTTATCATAAGGAACAATAATATATATGGTTAAGGGGTGGGGATATGGATAGTTTCTGAGATATAAAGACTTTAATGAACCAAAGGGGGCGGGGCATGGCCCAGGGGTGACTGTAGGGACCCAAAGTCTGTGTCATGGAATGTGTCATATCATAAGGAACAATAATATATATGGTTTAGGGGTTCGACGAATCCGATTAATTTTCAAGACAGTTAGACATTTTGACAGTTTTGCATACAAATTTCTATATGACGGGGGGGGGGGGGGGGGGGATAGACCCAATGTCTGTATCAGTCAATGCATCTTATCATAAGGAACAATAATATATATGGTTAAATGGTTAAGGGGTGGGGATATGGATAGTTTCTAAGATATAAAGACTTTAATAAAGCAAAGATGGGGGGGCATGGCCCAGGGGTGACTGTAGGGACCCAAAGTCTGTGTCATGGAATGTGTCATATCATAAGGAACAATAATATATATGGTTTAGGTGTTCGAATCTGATAAATTTTCAAGATAATTAGACATTTTGACAGTTTTGCATGCAAATTCCTATATGACAATTTTGACCTGTTACGCAATCTGACCCCTAGGCCCACCCAGGGGCACGACTTTGGGTCAACTTGAACATGAACTGATAGGTCTTGGTCTGAGTAGATGTCATACCAAATTTCAACTTTGTAGCACAACAGGTAAAAAAATTATATGCAAATCCGAGGTTTCAGCTCGACATTTCAGCCCGAGGTGGTTACGAACGTGACATACGCACGAACGCACATACGCACGTACGGACGTAACATCACGGCGAAACGCTATATGCCCCACTCCTGGGCATAAAAATGTGTACAGAAATGTTCATAGGGTATATCTCAATTAACTTTTGGAGGACCATTAATTTTACTGCAGGAGGACTTAGCTAGAGACAAAATGTTCACAAAATTTTCAAAGGGGATAACTCTGTAAATATTTGTTGGACCGTAACCTCAAAACAATATGCACTGGTCTAACTATACCGTATTTATTTTGTTTTTTGGTGTGTGTTTTTGGTTTAGGTTTTATGGCCCTTTTCAAGATTATTTCACTTATAATATGGAGCCAATCGTTAATCGGGTGTGTGAAAATCAGAGTAGCCAGAGAAAAATCAGCTGCCCTTCTGTGACAGCGTAGTAACAGGACTTGGCATCTCACATGTGACACAAGCCAGGTCTAACTGAATATCAAGTTTCAGCCTGACAGGATCTAAATTGCCAGCGAAGTCAGCTAAAACAAAATGTTATCAGAAATTTTCAAAGGGGCATAACTTTGTTTTTATTTGATGGAAAAAAGCCTCAAACCTAGATCACTGACCATGTCAGAAAGGGGCCCACTAAAGCTGGTATGGTAAAGTTTTTGTCAGAATGTAGATCTTGTGATGCTAAGTACTTGTGTGAAGTTTTAATGAGAGAAAGGCAAATACTTTTGAAGTTATGACCGAGGTTATTTTGGTTAAAGCAGAATGTAGGTCTTCTGATGGTAAGTATGTGTGTGAAGTTTCACGAGAGTAGGGCAAATACTTTGGAAGTTATGACCAAGGTTAAGTTTTTTAGTTAAGGTGTGACAAACACATGGACAAAAGCAATTTTGCTATGGCCCTTTGTCAGAATGAAGGTCTTGTAATGGTTAGTATGTGTGTGAAGTTTCATGAGAGTAGGGCAAATACTTCTGAAGTTACGACCAAGGTTAAGTTTTTTGGTTAAGGCGTGACAAACCCACAGACAAATGCAATACAGTTATGGCTGGTATGGGGCCATAACAACATACTCCACATCATCGTCTAACTATATATCAAGTTTCAGCTTGATCAAATGTTAATTGTGGGAGGAGTTAGCCGGAAGCAAATTTGGTGGACCGTAACCTCGAAACAATATGCGCTACACCACCTCATGGTCTAACTATCTACTAAGTTTCAGCTTCATCTGATGAAAACTGTAGGAGTTATCCGGAAACAAAATAGATCCAAACTTTTCAAACGGGCATAAATCTGTTAATATATGGTGGACCATAACCTCGAAACAATATGCACTACACCACCTCAGTCTAACTATCTACCAAGTTTCAGCTTCAACCAATTAAAACTGTAGGAGTCATCTAGAAACAAAATAGATCACAAATTTTCAAAGGGGCATAACTCTGTAAATATTTGGCAGACTATAACATCCTCATCATTATCACGTGTGAAAACAGCCTGGAAGAAATTCAAGAAGTTGCTACCAGTTCTCTCTTCCCGCCACCTCTCGTTCAAGACACGTGGCCGTGTGTATAGCTCTTGTGTGCGGAGCGCAATACTCAATGCCAGTGAGACATGGCCATTGACAAGGCCAAACCTCCAACGTCTACAGCGAAATGACAGGGCAATGATCAGACAGATCTGCAATGTCAAGCCACAGGACAATGTCACCATCAGGTCCGGGGAGTTACTTGAGCGTCTTGGCATTGAGGACCTGGACCTCATCCTGAAAGAGAGAAGGCTTTGCTGGTATTGACATGTGGAACTCTCCAATGGTGCAGTCAAGACTGCCTGTGACATACAGGTAGGTGGAAAGCAGGGGCCAGGAAGGCCCAAGATGACCTGGAAGCAGCTAACAGAGAGAGATTGCAGAGAATGATAGACAAGCCTGTAGATCTGGTGTAAGATCTGCCATGCGTGCAGCAAGCCAGCTACCTGGAAGGGGGCCACTTATGTGGACATTGCCCCTGTACCTGCATGTTAATCAAAAACCCATTGATGATGATGAGACTATAACCTCAAAACAATATGCGCTATATCACCTCACAGTCTTACTATCTACCAAGTTTCAGCTTGATCGGATGAAAACTGTAGGAAGAGTTATCCAGAAATGAAAAGATGAGATGCCACAGAATAATGTGCCACAGAATAATGTGGCATCTCATCAGGGTCTACACTGTTTGCCACTTTCCAGCTTTTCTAGACACAATAGGACATAAATAGTACCTGATTAAATTTTAGAATAAGAATGTTATGGAGTTGAGGTGTTCAAATTCTAAAGGTAACTCACTAAATACAGTATATCTGGAGATATTGTCTTGTGAATCATCAAGTGAACAAGTCCATGAAATGAAGACCCACGGTACCTATACCCCACCTTATATAGAGAAATCTGGGGTTTACGGGGGTATTCATTATTTTTCTCATTTTTTGTTCCAATGCATAGGTTGTGGGTACTCGTTAGAACTGCCTCAATGAGGCAGTTCTAACGAGCACCCACAACCAATGTTTGCAGTTTTTTTAAGAAAATTATCACAGATTTTCATAAGAAAAGTAGCCATTTTGGAGATGTGAAAAATGCACTATGTTGCACGGGTGTGTTATCATAATGGCACTACCCACTCCCCTAATTTACCTCTGCATCCAGTTTCTGCCATTCATTCCACTGTGTATCTGGCACTTGTGACTGGGCCCCATGGTCTGAACCACCTGACTGTACCCTGTGACGTGTGGGCTGACCAAAGGCTAGGTGTTTTAACTGCAATAGGACAGTGAGACATCAATGGACCACAGAAATTATGGTAAAGAATCAGACATAGCTTTATTTATTTTTTTATTTTCACTGATATAGAGCCGATCGGCCCAATCATTAGCCCCTATCTTACTGTTCACGACAACCCCTATCTTTGGAAACAGTGTAGATCCAGATCAGATGGCTTCTGAAGAAGCCATCTGATCATGATCTACACTGTTTGGCATTCAGTTTATGAATTTGTAGCAAAAAATTACATCAAGTAATTAGATTGGTTGATAGACAGAAATGGGTGTGGCTTAAATGGATATTCAGCAAGAAAAGGGTTAATCAGTGGTTAGCAAAAACAAGTGTACTGACAGAAAAACAACCTCATCTTTTTTTTGCAGAACTTCAAGTGTGCCTTGGAGTGGGTCGACCCCACAGCTGTGCGAGACATACTGTTTAACCCTTAACACTCTCTAGGCTAATCAAGCGGATGACAGACTGCTGATAGCACCCGCCCACCGGTGCTTGAAGAAATAAATGGGCTGCATGATGCTTCCAGGCAGAGCTGAAACCGACCCGCACACAAGTACTGGTAAACCGCTTAGAGGATCTAAGCCTGCCCAGGCAATGCAGTGCGAGTTTGGCATGTCCATGCTTATAAACCCTATTGGTTTCATTGGGTGACAGGGCTTGAGATGTCATTTCATCTCAATGTCAGGTAAAAGTCCCACAAAATTGGAAGCAACGTCTCCAAAATGACCTATACAGTGATGACGGGGACGTTAAACCTCAAATCAACAACCAACAACAACAACGACAGACTGCTGATATTTTTCTTACTGTTCCTAGAAAACAGGACTTGACATCTCATGAAAATTGTCTCCATAGGAAAATAGGAGAAAATTTGCTTGACATATCAAATCCTGATTTCTGGAAAAAAAAAGGAAAATATATTTCAAAATTGGATAATGCCGTCTGCTGAAAAATATAACCCAGCATGCAGAGCGTTAAGGGTAAGCAGCCATTGAGGCAAATAAGTTTTTGAAAGCAGAACTCAGCTCCAAATTCGGGGGAGAATCAAGAGAAATTAAAGGTTTTTGTTTTTTTTTCTTTTTTGTTAATAAAAACCTCTGTTGGAGTCACTTGTAAGAACCACATGCGCGAGACGATTCTAACAAGAACCCATAACATAGGTTTCTGTACTTCAAAGAATATGGAAAATTATCCCTGAGCTATCTTTCTCACTCTCCCTTATCTTAACCCTTATCTTGCTGAATATTCATTTAAACCACACCCATTTCTGTCTATCAACCAATCAAATTACTTGATGTAATTTATTGCTACAAATTCATAAACTGAATGCCAAACAGCGTAGTTCCTGATCAGATGGCTTCTTCAGAATGGAGCGGTCTGATCTGGGTCCATACTGTTTGCTTGTTATAGAAGTTTGAAAGAAGATTCAGCAGATGACATAAGCAGAAGACAATTTCAGATGTAATTTTTTCTCGGCATCTTAAGGGTTAAACTATTGGATACTATTGGACAATAAGCACATCCTTCTTGTGGGTCTGGTCAATAAGGTCCTGAAGTGCTGATAGAACACATCCATGTCTTGGTCGCTGTGTCCAGCTCTCTTTCCCAAACAGGTGGTGACTCAAAATATCCACTGCCCCCAACCATCAGGGCTTGGAGAAATAGATTGGGCTGCACCATGCTTCCACGCAGAGCTGATACCGACCACACATGAGTACTGGTTATCCGCTTAGAACATCTAAGCCTGCCCTGGAAAATTGCTGGGAGTCGGCCTGTCCATGCTTATATACCCTATTGGTTTCATTGGGTGGCAGGGATTGAGATGTCATTTCATCTCAATGTTGGGTAAAAGTCCCACAAAATTGGAAGCAATGTCTCCAAAATGACCTAAATAGTGTTGACTGGGGGACGTTAAACCTCAAACCAAACAAACAAACTCAGAATATCTAAACCTAACTAAAAAGGAGTAAAATACATAATGTGAGAAAGAATCAGAATCAGCAACATGAGAAGGTGGCCCCCGCCCATAGGGGCTTGAAGAATTATATGGGCTGCATGATGCTTCCACGCAGAGCTGAAACCGACCCGCACGCGAGTACTGGTAAATCGCTTGGAGGATCTAAACCTTTAACACTCTCTAGGCTAATCAAGCGGATGACAGACTGCTGATAGCTCCCGCCCACCGGGGCTTGAAGAAATAGATGGGCTGCAAGATGCTTCCAGGCAGAGCTGAAACCGACCACTCACGAGTACTGGTAAACCGCTTGGAAGATCTAAGCCTGCCCAGGCAAAGCAGTGGAGTCACCCGTCCATGCTTAAAAATCCTATTGGTTTCATTGGGCGGCAGGGCTTGAGATGTCATTTCATCTCAAGTCCCACAAAATTGGAAGAAACGTCTCCAAAATGACCTAAATAGTGTTGACGGGGACGTTAAACCTCAAATCAAACAAACTCAGAATATCCAAACCTAACTAAAAAGGAGTAACATACATGAGAAGGACAAACCTTACTAAAAATGAACAACCAAAAAGGGGAAGGAAACACAATATTCAAATTAACAACATAATTACAGTAGAACTTCGATGGCTCGAACACCGATGGCTCGTTTACCATGGATGAGTCGAACCCATTCTTGGGCTCGAAGCGAAATCCTCTACATAAGAAATAGTGGGGGATAATTAAGGAGATTTTAGTCTTTTATCTTGCAAATGTATGCTATGTGTACTCATTAGAATCGCCTCGATGAGGCGATTCTAATGAGTACACACAGCATACATTTTCACTATAGAACACCGAAAAGATGTCTAAAAGTGTCTCGTTATGCCTCCTGACCGTAACCTCAGTGGCTCGAACTACCCCTGTCTCGAACAGATTTTCGTGGTCCCAAAGGTGTTCGAGCCATTGAAGTTTGACTGTAATTATATGATTAGGGAAAGAATCAGAACCACCAACACAAAACATGAACAAACCTCAGCAAAAGCACCAACTTGACAGGTCAGTGAAAATTCCTGGTGGTTTAACCCTTATCTTGCTGAATATTCATTTAAGCCACACCCACTTCTGTCTATCAACCAATCAAATTATCTGATGTAATTTATTGCTACAAATTCATAAACTGAATGCCAAACAGTGCAGATCCTGATCAGATGGCTTCTTCAGAAGCCATCTGATCTGGAACTACACTGTTTGCAAAGATAGGGGTTGTCGCGAACAGCAGGATAAGAGTTAAGTTATCTTTACGGGATCCCAACCCTCACCCCCACTTTCACTGTAGTTCAAACAAGTATTTGTTCGGCCCGCTTGAAGGTTTTCCAACTTATCAGTGAGTCAACTCGGTAAACAAAGAAATCACAACCAAGAATGACATTGAAAAGTCCCCAAGATATTGCGAGCATTCCAAGCAGAAACAGAAGGAAGCATAACGAAAACATGCCTATTCAAACACATTGTAAACAAAAAACCTAAATACAAAAGTTTTAAGATGAAAAATTGTGTTATTTTTCTTATTTCTGCTCAAAATATAGATTGTGGGTATACCTACCCACAATCTATATATTATAGCAGAAAATAAGAAAAATATGGCTTACCCTTGTAAACCTCAATTTTACTACATGTCTATAAAAGTGGGGTTAAAAGGGATCAAAATTATATAGGCTTGCTTTCGTGATGATTTGCAATAGACAAAGACTTGTTCACGGCAGCAATTAACAACGGTTCAACTGTCAGAAACAGCTAGCAAGATTCTTGATAACAAAGACGTACCAAGAAACCTTGGGTTACATTGGTAAACAAAACATTGATATGCGCTTTAAATAGCAGGATTGTGACAGGTAAAATAAACAAAACAAATTGTTTTACTGTGTAGTTTAGATTGTACAAAATTAAGCTTTATGACGAACTCAAATATTCGCACCAGACAGCCGAAAATACACCCAGACCTCGTTATATCACTATTCGTTACAGCACCAATTTGGATATAGCACCGTTTTGCATTGGACCCCAAATTTTACCTAACCAACATTTATAAATATAATCTAAGATTTCTATCAAGTTTCAAGCACAACTTTATTTTCCTCCAACTTTTCGTTGCGGTAATATGGTAGATAATACTGCAGTTGTCATGGTCAATATCTGTACCTTTTCAAGTTAATTGCAGACAGATCATAACACCTTATCCAAATAGCAATTAAAGATACAGTTATATAAACTTAATTAGCTTGACATGCATGATAAACACGAGCTGCAGGCGATAACATGAGCTGCAGTCGATATACTCAAAAGATCAAAAGTGTCAGCTTAGTGAGATAAGAGATTAAAGAAAGCAGTTTAGTTTATAATTAAATGATCCAGTCACTGGATGAGGACCCCTCCATCCAAAATGAGACCAAACTTTTACACCCCTCCTACAAGCAAGTTCAAGTAGAACATCAAAGTTTCCCCCCACCCACATTGCCCAAAAATCCACCATCCTCAAACCACCGCTAACATTTTTTTTCTGCACATGATCAGAAAATGATGTCAACTGACTCCAGCAAGCCCACACGTGTTTAATGTCATTGTTTTATTTTAATAGGCTGTATTTCTTCCATAAAAATTTTGTTTGGAACCAGTAAAAATATTTTCTCTACGGCTAAATGAATGTGGGTAGAGAATGACGCCCTACACAACTCCTGACTTATCCCCGGAATCTCTGTGTCAATAACCAACAATGTGTTTACACAAATTAAAGCGTTCGACTTTTCCTGTCAAGCGTTCGATATTTGGTGCCAAAACATAACTATTCATGAGACAGTAGAATAGTCTGTTTTTATTAGGTATGCATACATCAACTGTTAGATCTAGCTAATCACCTTAGGAGTGATTAAATCATTTTCACATTTATTGTCGAATAAATTTTATCATTGAGGGAAAAACGAAAATTAGAGACTAACTTGACCTTATTTAACGTTATTTTCACGCCTTGTCATGCAGAACATTGTAGGCTTATCGACAGCGCTGGAGGCTTGTGTTTACAGTGTAATAGTAGAATAGACTGATCCGTAACAAATACAGTAGGCGTATATAACACGATTCGGTTCACTAACATGGTCTGTTGGTTGGATCCGGAGTTCCATATTATAAGGCGGTTGAGAAGTAGTGTAAGAATCACGAAAACGCTAAATTGAAAAGGCACAAACTTCTGCCATATTTGTTTGTTTGATTTGAGGTTTAATGTCCCCGTCAACACTATTACGGTCAGTTTGGGTATGTTGCTTCTACTTTTGTGGGACTTTTACCCGACATTGAGATGAAATGACATCTCAGTCCCTGCCGGCAATGAAACCAATAGGGCTTATATGCATTGGTCCGACTCACATCACTTTGCCTGAGCATGCTTCCTTCCAAAGGCAACCTTTTAGCATTTTATTTTACCTCACTGCAGCTGGTGTTAAGTACCATGTGGCAGCAGTAAAAAGTCTCCCCGTGCTTCATCATAGTGCAGATTATATTTTCTTTTCCTTTGTGATCATTGAGCCCATTCTGGTTGCTTTGGAAATTGAGTATCGCTTAAGCCAGTGCCATGAGGCATATGCAGCCATGCAAACTATAGAGACTCAATAAAACCAGTCTCTGATTTTCGTTCTTTTATGTGTTCTTTGTTTCCAAAGGCAATCTTTTAGCTTTTTATTTTATTTGGTGTTAAGTACCATGTGGCGGCAGTAAAAAGTATCCCCATGCTTCATCATAGTGCAGATTATATTTTCTTTTCCTTTGGGATCATTGAGCCCATTCTGGTGACTTTGAAAATCGAATATCGCTTAAGCCGGTGCTAGGAGGCGTATGCAGCCGTGCAAACTATATTGCTGTGTATGAAGAGACTCAATAAAACCTAGCCTCCGATTTTCATTCTTTTATGTGTTCTTTGTTTCCAAAGGCAACCTTTTAGTTTTGAATTAGACCGTCTAAGCGGCTTAGCAGTACTCATGTGCCATCAAGTTTCAGCTCTGCGTGGAAGCATCATGCAGCCCAATCTATTTCTCCAAGCCCCGATGGAAAATTTAACAGTACGGCAGCTGTAGGCTTCAGTAGAGCTGAGTTCTACTGAATTCTATTCTATGAATTTTGAATATTTATTATTTTTAGTTATGTTGTTGTTAGCACAATCCTCTTTTGAATAAATATTGAATTATTATTGGAAGCAACCTACCCTACATAGAAAAATCTAATAATTACAATGTGTTTTGGTAAATACAGGTGCACTTTGGTGGTTTGGTGCATTTTGGTTTTTTATGGACTGTGCAAGAGAGGAAGCATGATTGGACTTCGAAATTTTATTGCTGCTGCCCAGGATCGAATGGGCATCTCTCAAGAAAAGGAGGAGAGACAGTAGGCTCATACTCTTATACAAAGGTCTAAAGGGTGCTGCCAGCATTCCAACAGATGACCTTGTTCCCCTAGCTAGGCACTGTAGAAAGCACCATTCACTGGCGTTTCAGACCCTTACTGCAATAACTGACATTTATAATGAATCTTTCTTCCCCCGAACCATTAGAGATTGGAATGCCCTTCCCGATTGGATTATTCTGACAGCAAAAGGTGCTGAGGATTGTGTAGCAAAGTTTATCTCTTTGGTTAGAGCTATGGACTAACTTCCCATATCAAAGGTCCTGGCGTATGAATGTGATTTGACATGACACCAGTAACAATTCTGATTCTTTCTTGCTTCGATTTCACCTTAACCCCAGAAGGGATACAGACTATGTACATTATATACACTCCAGGTTTGCAGGATGAAAGCCTACATAGTGATCATGTAATTATGGTAGGGGGTCTTTAACCTGCACAGGGGATAACTTTCCCTGCACAGGTGGCCTCCAGTTAATGTCCCAATCCGAAGGATGGTGCACTTAATGACATTCATCCCTGTAAATTCTGCCAATGCAGTGTTTCCCCCAGCTCCCAAAAAGGGCATGGTGCTGATCAGGAAAAAGGGCACTTTCAACACACGAAAATATGTAACAAGAGGACCATGATGGCCCTGGATCGCTCACCTGATCCATAGAGTAACAAGTGGGCCCTGCGGAGGGCTATTATTAACCCCAGGGCTATAATGTGCATAATGTTGAGAGGATTCCATGACATTTGCTCACAAGACAATTGCCCACAAGACAGTTGCTCACAAGACAATTGCTCACAAGACAATTGCCCACAACCTTAATGGAAAATAAGACAATTGCTCACAACACTATTTTTTCATTATTTTATTATTTTTTTTTAATGTCTTTTATTTCAATATATTTTCTATAGTTTATGGGAATCATTTCTTCCTGAAAGTATTATGCAATAGTTAATCAGCTAGATTTCAACTAATTAGTGATAACTTAAACTTCAGTAGTTGGATGTAATGATAGCCAACTAATCACTTAACTATAATGAGCAGCAGTCAGCTTAAATTATCAATATTATATATTAAGCAGCTTGATTTTGATTGATTGATTGGAGGTTTAATGTCCCCGTCAACACTATGTAGGTCATTTTGAAGATGTTGCTTCCAATTTTGTGGGATTTTTACCCGACATCGTGATGAAATGACATCTCAAGTCATGTCGCCCAATTAAACCAATAATGTTTATAAGCATGGCTCACACTGCTTTGCCTGGGGAGCCTTAGATCATCTAAGTGGTTTACCAGTACTCTTGTGTGGTGGGTTTCAGCTCTGTGTGGCAGTATCATGCAGCCCATCTATTTCTTCAAGTCCCAATGAGCGGGGGCCGTTAAGCAGCTTGATAAATATACTCATCAAACAAAATTAACCATTATTTAATTATTTTATTTTTGTTTCCAACGTTTTATAAAAGTTCATTTGATCTCCTTAATCAATTAAATGTGAGCTTTTTTACATGTATCACCTAAAATTGGTGAAATGATTCAATTTAATTACTGAATGTTATTAATAAACTACTAATGTTTCAATTATCACTAACTAGTTGAAATTCAATTATCACTAATTAGTTGAAATCCAAAGGAAAAAATAGTGCCCATAATTATTGATGATATAAAAATACAAATAAAAGACTTTCAAAATAAAAATAAAATAATGAAAAAAAATAGAGTTGTGAGCAATTGTCCTATTTTCAGTTAAGGTTGTGGGCAACTGTCTTGTGAGCAATTGTCTTGTGAGCAACTGTCTTGTGGGCAATTGTCTTGTGAGCAAATGTCTGCGCACCGTTGAGAGAGGTCTAAAAAGGTGAAGCTTCATACCAAATATCAACAAAGGCTATAATTTTAACAATCTTGGCAAAGGTCCACTAGATGAAGCTACACACCAAATATCAAAGACCTGGGCTTTGGGGTTTCAGAGAAATAGATTTTTTTTTAAAGGTCCACTAGATAGAGCTCCATACCAAATATCAAAGACATGGGCCTTGCAGTTTCAGAGAAGATTTTTAAAGATTTCCCTATATAAGTCTATGTAAAACCAAAGGGTCTCGGGGCAGGGGCATATTTGGCCCCAGGGCTATAATTTGAACAATCTTGATAGAGGTCCACTAGATGAAATTTCACACCAAATATCAAAGACCTAGGCCTTGTGGTTTCAGAGAAGAAGATTTTTCAAGATATTCCCTAAATAAGTCTATGTTTAACAAAAGGGCCCTGGAGCGGGGGCATTTTTTTGCCCAAGGGCTATAATTTGAACAATTTTGGTAGAGGTCCACTAGATGAAGCTTCATACAAAATATCAAAGACCTAGGTCTTGCAGTTTCAGAGAAGAAGATTTTTCAAGATTTTCCCTATATAAAGCCTATGTAAAACCAAAGGGCCCCGGGGCGGTGGCATTTTTGGCCCCAGCACTATAATTTGAGCAATCTTGGTAGGGGTCCACTAGATGAAGCTTCATACCAAATAGCAAAGACCTGGGCCTTGCGGTTTCAGAGAAGAAGATTTTTAAAGATTTTCCCTATATAAGCCTACCGTATTTTGCTGTGTATAACACCCACTCGTGTATAATACGCACCCGATTTTCAGTGTCTGATCGGCGGGAAAAAAATAAGTTTGTATATATAACACGCTTCAGTTTTACCCAGATGCCCCAAAGGTAAAAGTTGGTTCCCTGTTCCAGACTTAAACGAATTCTGTGTATGGAAATGTGACATTACAAGTGTAAATGTGTTCTGTTTATTTTTTCTTGGTGGGAGTAAAAGACAAATTATCGTAAGTTTTTCCCCAATCTCGTCGCCAAAAGACATAATTAAAGTGTGACAAGGGTCATTTCTAAGGGTACTGTTCTCTCTATCTTGTGAAAAAAAAATGACAATATAGTTTTATTTGACAAAAAAAATAATTTCCAAGACCCAGAGTGTTAAAATAAGTCTTTGTTCTGACACCCCCTTGGGGATTACAAAATGTGTGTATATTGGGCACAGTTTTCCACAGTTTTGAGTTGCTTGACACGTCCAATAATTAGCACCCTCTCAACTGCAGTATTCTAAATCCGTTTGTTGTGAAATTCACACCTCAGTGCAATAAACACCAATCACTGTTGATAGCATTTCATACTGCAACGCTTCATTTAATTATATACAAAAAGGCAAATGGAATATTTTTATGGTGAAGTGACTCTTCTTATTTACAAGCAGTCGTATTGTTTGGAATAATTTCCTACAATTCACATTGAGGACCGTCTGCTCAGAGCTGCCTGTGCAGTCGCGCAGTCTGATCAGTTCGTTGTGCGCTGTAACGATAGCTAAGAGCCCAATGCTCTACAAATTTCTACAATTTACATGTGCGCCCTGCAAAGACCGTCTCCTCAGAGCAGCCTGCGCATCCACACAGTCTTATCAAAGTTTGTTGTGCTCCTTCGTGCAGCAAGTGAAATCTCTACAAAATACATGTGCGCCCTGCAAAGATCGTCTGCTCCGAGCAGCCTGCGCATTTGCGCACCCTATCAAATTTCGTTGTGCTCCTTCGTGCAGTAAGAGAAATCTATTCAATTTTTATGTGCACCCTGCACACTCCGTCTGCTCCGAGCAGCGCAGCGCATTTATGCAGTCTTATCAAACTTTGCTGAATGCTCTAAGGATTGCTCTTTCGTCCAGGAAGAGAAATCTTTATAATTTTCATGCGCGCCCAGCAATGACCATTCACTCAGAGCAGCCTGTGCAGTCTTATCAGTGTTCAATGTGCCATCTAAGGAAAGCTAAAAAAATCTGGTCAGACTATATGGTTGCATAGGCGGGTCTGATTCTTCGCGGGGACGCACATGTTAAATTGCAGGAAATTATTGCCCTGGCTCAAATTAAAGTTACGCACAGTTGCTTCCCTTACTTAGCTGTCAATCAAATTTATTTATAAATTCAGGTTTTTCTTTCATTCGTTATTACGTAAATAAAGTCAAATTTATGAAGCAAAAATAAGTAATTTCAGTTTCCAGGTAAGAAAATATATTCAGGGGCTTGCTTGGTATCCAAAACTATCTGTTTATCGTTGAAGTCAGTCTACCAGGAATTTTTTGTAGTAAATTCGCGATTGTCATTAGATTTCGCGACCGCAAAACTTCGACAACGCTTGGAAAAATGTTGGAAGTATTGTGTTCTGTTACATTACAAGCACCAAGTTTTGATTTCATATTTCTGAGAGAAAAAAGTGCTTATTATACACGCCGAAATACGGTATGTAAAACCAAAGGGCCCCGGGGCGGGGGCATTTTTGGCCCCATCACTATAATTTGAATAATCTTGGTAGGGGTCCACTAGATGAAGCTTCATACCAAATAGCAAAGACCTGGGCCTTGCGGTTTCAGAGAAGAAGATTTTTAAATATTTTCCCTATATAAGCCCATGTAAAACCAAAGGGCCCCGGGGCGGGGGCATTTTTGGCCTCAGCACTATAATTTGAACAATCTTGGTAGGGGTCCACTAGATGAAGCTTCATACCAAATAGCAAAGACCTGGGCCTTGCGGTTTCAGAGAAGAAGATTTTTAAAGATTCTCCCTATATAAGCCCATGTAAAACCAAAGGGCCCTGGGGCGGGGGCATTTTTGGCCCCAGCACTATAATTTGAACCATCTTGGTAGGGGTCCACTAGATGAAGCTTCATACCAAATAGCAAAGACCTGGGCCTTGCGGTTTCAGAGAAGAAGATTTTTAAAGATTTTCCCTATATAAGCCCATGTAAAACCAAAGGGCCCTGGGGCGGGGCCATTTTTGGCCCCAGCACTATAATTTGAACAATCTTGGTAGGGGTCCACTAGATGAAGCTTCATACCAAATATCAAAGACCTGGGCCTTGTGGTTTCAGAGAAGAAGATTTTTTAAGTTTTTGGTGAAAAAAATCTATTTTTGGCTCCTGTGACCTAGATGTGCAATGGACCGGAACCATTTGAACAACTTTGAAAGGGGACCACCTAAGGATCATTCCTGAAAAGTTTGGTCAAAATCCGATCCGTGGTTTAGGAGGAGATGTCGTTTGAAGAAATTGTTTACGCACGCACGGACGGACACACGGCGGACAAAAAGTGATCCCAAAAGCTCACCTCGTCACTACGTGACGGTGAGCTAAAAAGGGCACTTAAAATGGGAACAAGACAATTCACCGACAAGACAATTCATCGACACGTTTTTTGGAGACAACTCATCGACACAAATGAAGACAACTCATCGACACTTTTTGAAGACAATTTATCGGCACATTATTATTTTGAAATTATACACAAGTTGATAAAATGAAGACACTGTTTTGAAAATAAAATGATCTTTTATCACGTTTATGATCAAAATAACGAATTTAGAAACATTACTTCAATATTTTGGCTTATTGACCCTTTTAACCGCATATAAGAAAATGTATACGGTCAAATATTATTCAAAACTTTCATAATCAAAACAAGAGGGCCATGATGGCCCTGGATCGCTCACCTGATCCATAGAGTAACAAGTGGGCCCCAGGGAGAGCCATTTTTGACCCCATGTGCATAATGTTGAGGGCGGTCTAAAAAGGTGAAGCTTCATACCAAATATCAACAAAGGCTATAAATTGAACAATCTTGGCAAAGGTCCAGTAACATCTAAGACCTGGGCCTTGCAGTTTCAGAGAAGAAGATTTTTTTAAAGATATTCCCAGCATAAGCCTATGTAAAACCAAATGGCCCCGGGGCGAGGTTCACTAGATGAAGCTTCACACCAAATAGACCTTGACCTTGCTGTATCAGAGAAGAAGATTTTCAAAGATTATCTCTTTATATTATAAGCCTATGTAGAACAAAAGGGCCCCGGTGCGGGGGCATTTGTGGCCTGAGGGCTATAATTTGAGCAATCTTGGTAGAGGTCCACTAGATGAAGCTCCATACCAAATATCAAAGACATGGCGCTTGCAGTTTCAGAGAAGCAGATTTTCAAAGATTATCTCTATATAAGTCTATATAAAACCAATGGGTCACGGGGAAGGGGCATTTTTGGCCCCAGGGCTATAATTTGAACAATCTTGATAAAGGTCCACTAGATGAAATTTCACACAAAATATCAAAGACCTAGGCCTTGTGGTTTAACTGGAGAAGATTTTTAAAGATTTTCCCTATATAAGTCTATGTAAAACCCAAGGGCCCCGAGGCAGGGGCATTTTTTGTCTCAGGGCTATAATTTGAACCATCTTGGTAGAGGTCCGCTAGATGAAGCTTCATACCAAATATCAAAGACCTAGGCCTTATGGTTTCAGAGAAGAAGATTTTTCAAGATTTTCCCTATATAAGTCTATGTAAAACAAAAGGGCCCCGAAGAAGGGGCATTTTTGGCCCCAGGACTGTAATTTGAACAATCTTGGTAGAGGTCCACAAGATGAAGCTTCATATCAAATATTAGAAGCCTCCGTGGTCGAGTGGTTACGCTACTCGCCTTGTAAACCAGGGGTCGCAGGTTCGATCCCGGGCTTCTCCAGACTTTCGGATGAGTCTTAAAACCGAGGTCCCATCTCCGTATGACCTTAGCTGTTGGTGGGACGTAAAACTGAAACACTCACTCACTCATATCAAATATCAAAGACCTTGGCTTTGCGGTTTCAGAGAAAAAGATTTTTAACGATTTTCCCTATATAAGCCTATGTAAAACCAAAGGGCCCCGGGGCGGGGGCATTTTTCGCCCCAGCACTATAATTTGAACAATCTTGGTAGGGGTCCACTAGATGAAGCTTCATACCAAATATCAAATACCTGGGCCTTGCGGCTTCAGCGTAGAAGATTTTTAAAGATTTTTCCTATATAAGCCCATGTAAAACCAAAGGGCCCCGGGGCGGGGGCATTTTTGGCCCCTGCACTATAATTTTAACAATCTTGGTAGGGGTCTACTAGATGAAGCTTCATACCAAATATCAAAGACCTGGGCCTTGCGGTTTCAGAGAAGAAGATTTTTAAAGATTTTTCCTATATAAGTCCATGTAAAACCAAAGGGCCCCGGGGCGGGGGCATTTTTGGCCCCAGCACTATAATTTGAACAATCTTGGTAGGGGTCCAGTAGATGAAGCTTCATACAAAATATCAAAGACCTGGGCCTTGCGGTTTCAGAGAAAAAGATTTTTAACGATTTTTCCTATATAAGCCCATGTAAAACCAAAGGGCCCCGGGGCGGGGGCATTTTTCGCCCCAGCACTATAATTTGAACAATCTTGGTAGGGGTCCAGTAGATGAAGCTTCATACCAAATATCAAAAACCTGGGCCTTGCGGCTTCAGAGAAGAAGATTTTTAAAGATTTTCCCTATATATGCCCATGTAAAACCAAAGGGCCCCGGGGCGGGGGCATTTTTGGCCCCAGCACTATAATTTGAACAATCTTGGTAGGGGTCCAGTAGATGAAGCTTCATACCAAATATCAAAGACCTGGGCCTTGCGGTTTCAGAGAAGAAGATTTTTCCTATATAAGCCCATGTAAAACCAAAGGGCCCCGGGGCGGGGGTATTTTTGGCCCCAGCCCTATAATTTGAACAATCTTGGTAGGGGTCCAGTAGATGAAGCTTCATACCAAATATCAAAGACCTGGGCCTTGCGGTTTCAGAGAAGAAGATTTTTAAAGATTTTTCCTATATAAGCCCATGTAAAACCAAAGGGCCCCGGGGCGGGGGCATTTTTCGCCCCAGCACTATAATTTGAACAATCTTGGTAGGGGTCCAGTAGATGAAGCTTCATACCATATATCAAAGACCTGGGCCTTGCGATTTCAGGGAAGAAGATTTTTAAAGATTTTTCCTATATAAGCCCATGTAAAACCAAAGGGCCCTGGGGCGGGGGCATTTTTCGCCCCAGCACTATAATTTGAACAATCTTGGTAGGGGTCCAGTAGATGAAGCTTCATACCAAATATCAAAGACCTGGGCCTTGCGGTTTCAGAGAAGAAGATTTTTTATGTTTTAGGTGAAAAAAATCTATTTTTGGCTCCTGTGACCTAGGTGTGCAACGGACCGGAACCATTTGAACAACTTTGAAAGGGGACCACCTAAGGATCATTCCTGTGAAGTTTGATCAAAATCCGATCAGTAGTTTCGGAGGAGATGTCGTTTGAAGAAATTGTTTACGCACGGACGGACGCACGCACGGACGACGGACAAAAAGTGATCCCAAAAGCTCACCTCGTCCCTACGTTACGGTGAGC
This sequence comes from Lucinisca nassula, assembly GCA_963580285.1. Taxonomy (NCBI): domain Eukaryota; kingdom Metazoa; phylum Mollusca; class Bivalvia; order Lucinida; family Lucinidae; genus Lucinisca; species Lucinisca nassula. The sequence goes on from OY757018.1 coordinate 101,956,832, forward strand.
TAAAAATGGTGAAGCGTAATGTATTTCATTCGTGAAACTTATGTAAATGGAGCTAAGCTTGTGTATGAATCGGTAAAGGAAGATTCCAACTGATGACTGGAATGTAGAGGACTTGCAAAAACTGACAAAAGAAGCAAACTGATCAGGATCTTCACTTTTTACCAAAAAAAAAAAAAAAAAAAACCCAAATTCACCACTTAATTTCAAAATAGACTTCTGACATACATAGTAATGGTTGACAGGGTTTGAACTGCGTTTTGGTCCGCTCGAACAACATTTTAATCGATCCATAATTACTCGTCCGGATAAACGGCATCATAACATGTACATGTAACCCTTTTTGTACCAAATGTAATTTCCTTCTTATATATGGCATGAGTCCAATTCAAAATTTGGGTGTGTCAGGTTGTGGTTTCTTCAAATTTTATTTGGAAAATGGCTGAACTTTTTGCAAATAGTGTAGGCTCTGATCAGATGCCGCGTTCTGTGGCGTTTGATCTGGGCCTGCACTGTTTGCCAATTACCCATTTTGGGGTTTCCGGTACAAAATGAGTTAAGGGACCGCATTTTATTATTTTACCAGTCTGTCCTTTTCCAAGAATTAAATGAAGAGAACATAAATAAGTGCCTTTGGTCACAATTTTTATGAACAAAAAAAAAAAAAATTCCTTCCACAACATTCAACATATTGTAAGCATCTTTGGGCCCCCGCCCATAGGGGCTTGAAGAAATATATGGGCTGCATGATGCTTCCATGCAGAGCTGAATCCGGCCCGCACACTAGTAATGGTAAACCGCTTAGAGGATCTAAGCCTGTCCAGGAACCGCGGTGCGAGGCGGACCGTCCATGCTTATAAACCCTATTGGTTTCATTGGGCGACAGGGCTTGAGATGTCATTTCATCTCAATGTCGGGTAAAAGTCCCACAAAATTGGAAGCAACGTCTCCAAAATGACCTATACAGTGTTGACGGGGACGTTAAACCTCAAATCAAACAAACAAAATTGTAAGCATCTCCGATAAAACAAGATCGCAAACATTGCAGTTCCTATTTGTCACCATGCAAACCATACTAAATTGCGTTAAACTGACAAATAAAATCAATTTAGGCTATTAAACATAAAAAAGATAGTCTATCTGTTTATATTTGATGTTAATTTTACTAGATGTGCAAGTAGGAAATTTTAACAAGAGGACCATGATGGCCCTGGATCGCTCACCTGATCCATAGAGTAACAAGTGGGCCCCGGGGAGGGCCATTATTGACCCCAGGGTTATAATGTGCATAATGTTGAGGGAGGTCTAAAAAGGTGAAGCTTCATACCAAATATCAACAAAAGACTATAATTTGAACAATGTTGGCAAAGGTCCACTAGATGAAGCTACACAACAAAATATCAAATTAAGACCTGGGCCTTGTGGTTTCAGAGAAGAAGATTTTCAAAGATTACCTCTATTATAAGTCTATGTAAAACCAAAGGGCCCTGGGGCGGGGGCATTGTGGCCCCAGGGCTATAATTTGAACAATCTTGGTAGAGGTCCACTAGCTGAAGCTTCATACCAAATGTCAAAGACCTAGGCCTTGTGGTTTCAGAGTAGAAGATTTTTCAAGATTTTCCCTATATAAGTCTATGAAAAACCAAAGGGCCCAGGAGCGGGGGCAATTTTGGCCTCAGGGCTATAATTTGAACAATCTTGATAGAGGTCCACAAGATGAAACTTCATACCAATTATCAAAGACCTGGGCCTTGCAGTTTCAGAAAAGAAGATTTTTAAAGATTTTCTCTATATAAGCCTATGTAAAACCAAAGGGCCCCGGGACGGGGGCAATTTTGGCCCCAGCACTATAATTTGAACAGTCTTGGTAGGGGTCCACTAGATGAAGCTTCATACCAAATAGCAAAGACCTGGGCCCTGCAGTTTCAGAGAAGAAGATTTTTAAAGATTTTCCCTATATAAGCCCATGTAAAACCAAAGAGCCCCGGGGCGGGGGCATTTTTGGCCCCAGCACTACATTTGAACAATCTTGGTAGGGGTCCACTAGTTGAAGCTTCATACCAAATATCAAAGACCTGGGCCTTGCGGTTTCACAGAAGAAGATTTTTAAAGGTTTTCCCTATCTAAGCCTATGTTAAACCAAAGGGCCCCGGGGCGGGGGCATTTTTGGCCCCAGCACTATAATTTGAACAATCTTGGTAGGGGTCCATAAGATGAAGATTCATACCAAATATCAAAGACCTGGGCCTTGCAGTTGCAGAGAAGAAAATTTTTAAAGATTTTCCCTATATAAGCCCATGTAAAACCAAAGGGCCCCGGGGCGGGGGCATTTTTGGCCCCAGCACTATAATTTGAACAATCTTGGTAGGGGTCCACTAGATGAAGCTTCATACCAAATATCAAAGACCTGGGCCTTGCGGTTTCAGAGAAGAAGATTTTTCAAGATTTTCCCTATATAAGCCTATGTAAAACCAAAGGGCCCCGGGGCGGGGGCATCTTTGGCCCCAGCACTATAATTTGAACAAATTTGGTAGGGGTCCACCAGATGAAGCTTCATACCAAATATCAAAGACCTGGGCCTTGCAGTTTCAGAGAAGAAGATTTTTAAAGATTTTCCCTATATAAGCCCATGTAAAACCAAAGGGCCCCGGGGCGGGGGCATTTTTGGCCCCAGCACTATAATTTGAACAATCTTGGTAGGGGTCCACTAGATGAAGCTTCATACCAAATATCAAAGACCTGGGCCTTGCGGTTTCAGAGAAGAAGATTTTTAAAGATTTTCCCTATATAAGCCTATGTAAAACCAAAGGGCCCCGGGGCGGGGGCATCTTTGACCCCAGCACTATAATTTGAACAATCTTGGTAGGGGTCCACCAGATAAAGATTCAAACCAAATATCAAAGACCTGGGCCTTGCAGTTTCAGAGAAGAAGATTTTTAAAGATTTTCCCTATATAAGCCCATGTAAAACCAAAGGGCCCCGGGGCGGGGGCATTTGTGGCCCCAGCACTATAATTTGAACAATCTTGGTAGGGGTCCACTAGATGAAGCTTCATACCAAATATCAAAGACCTGGGCCTTGCAGTTTCAGAAAAGAAGATTTTTAAAGATTTTCTCTATATAAGCCTATGTAAAACCAAAGGGCCCCGGGACGGGGGCAATTTTGGCCCCAGCACTATAATTTGAACAGTCTTGGTAGGGGTCCACTAGATGAAGCTTCATACCAAATAGCAAAGACCTGGGCCCTGCAGTTTCAGAGAAGAAGATTTTTAAAGATTTTCCCTATATAAGCCCATGTAAAACCAAACAGCCCCGGGGCGGGGGCATTTTTGGCCCCAGCACTATAATTTGAACAATCTTGGTAGGGGTCCACTAGTGGAAGCTTCATACCAAATATCAAAGACCTGGGCCTTGCGGTTTCACAGAAGAAGATTTTTAAAGGTTTTCCCTATCTAAGCCTATGTTAAACCAAAGGGCCCCGGGGCGGGGGCATTTTTGGCCCCAGCACTATAATTTGAACAATCTTGGTAGGGGTCCATAAGATGAAGATTCATACCAAATATCAAAGACCTGGGCCTTGCAGTTGCAGAGAAGAAGATTTTTAAAGATTTTCCCTATATAAGCCCATGTAAAACCAAAGGGCCCCGGGGCGGGGGCATTTTTGGCCCCAGCACTATAATTTGAACAATCTTGGTAGGGGTCCACTAGATGAAGCTTCATACCAAATATCAAAGACCTGGGCCTTGCGGTTTCAGAGAAGAAGATTTTTCAAGATTTTCCCTATATAAGCCTATGTAAAACCAAAGGGCCCCGGGGCGGGGGCATCTTTGGCCCAAGCACTATAATTTGAACAATCTTGGTAGGGGTCCACCAGATGAAGATTCATACCAAATATCAAAGACCTGGGCCTAGCAGTTTCAGAGAAGAAGATTTTTAAAGATTTTCCCTATATAAGCCCATGTAAAACCAAAGGGCCCCGGGGCGGGGGCATTTTTGGCCCCAGCACTATAATTTGAACAATCTTGGTAGGGGTCCACTAGATGAAGCTTCATACCAAATATCAAAGACGTGGGCCTTGCGGTTTCAGAGAAGAAGATTTTTAAAGATTTTCCCTATATAAGCCTATGTAAAACCAAAGGGCCCCGGGGCGGGGGCATCTTTGACCCCAGCACTATAATTTGAACAATCTTGGTAGGGGTCCACCAGATAAAGATTCATACCAAATATCAAAGACCTGGGCCTTGCAGTTTCAGAGAAGAAGATTTTTAAAGATTTTCCCTATATACAGTACGGCTCAGGTATAAGAACCAAAAAACTCTTTATTCCGAATCTCGGCGTTTCGAGTACTTTCAAAAACACTCGGAATTGTTCCGAGTATATGTATATATTCGGCGGACACTCCTCGAAAACACTCGCAAGGTCCGCGGTACGCGAAATTTCGCGAAATTATTCCGAGTCGTAATATCGTACCTGGAGGCAATATTTTCTCGTGAAGTTATGCGGAAATACTCGGAAGAATTTGACGAAATACCTGGGCATTTTTTTGTTTATTTAATGTTCTTTTACCATCATATATATTTATATATAATTATAAGATAATAATTATCACTGATAGTTATTATAATGTAAACAATGTCAAAAGTCAACAAAGAGGTAATCATTAATTACCCAGGGTGTGAAACTGCACAGTGATTTCAAACAAAGGAATCAGTTGGGCATGACGAGTACATACAACTCTTTCAAGTCCGTAATTGAAAGCATGTTGAACATCATAAAATTACAGGAAAATCGGTCAATTTGAACTCAAAATTTCTCCATGTAATTTTAATATTTTCAAAAAAAGAAAATTATTTTTATATAATATAATCATTTGTCTTTCATTCTTTAATAATTTTAATGTGAAGTATTATCGGACAATTGATAAATAAATAATCAAAGGTGATAACTGTCAGCGAAATTTGAACGGATTTCGGCTGCCATTATTGGCTTCTTTTAAACTGCAAAATCGGTCATTTTGAACTCAAAATTTCTCCGTGTAATTTTGATATCTTCAAAAAAAGAAAAATTATTTTGATATAATATAATCATTTGTCTTTCATTCTTTAATAATTTTAATGTGAAGTATTATCGGACAATTGAGAAACAAATAATCAAAGGTGATAACTGTCAGCGAAATTTGAACGGATTTCGGCTGCCATTATTGGCTTCTTTAAAACTGCAAAATCGGTCATTTTGAACTCAAAATTTCTCCATGTAATTTTGATATTTTCAAAAAAAGAAAATTATTTTGATATAATATAATCATTTGTCATTCATTCTTTAATAATTTTAATATGAAGTATTATCGGACAAGTGAGAAACAAATAATCAAAGTGATAACTGTCAGCGAAATTTTGATGGGTTTCGGCCGCCATTATTGGTCTCTGATACGTCGCACCGGCGACACATGTTTAATTAAATTAATCACCACTCGCAAATACTCGCAAACACTCCAAATATCACATGTAAGCTCTGAGGTCCGCGGAATTTCGTCGGAATATCGAGCGCATAACTTAAAGTAAAATATTTTCACTCGGAGTGGTTTACTCCAAAACATTCGGCGGAAAAACGCGGATTTAAAAAGTTGTCCGCGGAATGAAAAAGAAAAACGGTTCAAATACCTGAGCCGTACTGTAAGCCCATGTAAAACCAAAGGGCCCCGGGGCGGGGCCCCAGCACTATAATTTTAACAATCTTGGTAGGGGTCCACTAGATGAAGCTTCATACCAAATATCAAAGACCTGGGCCTTGCAGTTTCAGAGAAGAAGATTTTTTAAGTTTTGGGTGAAAAAAATCTATTTTTGGCTCCTGTGACCCATATGTGCAACGGACCGGAACCATTTGAACAACTTTGAAAGGGGACCACCTAAGGATCATTCCTGTGAAGTTTGGTCAAAATCCGCTCAGTGGTTTAGGAGGAGATGTCGTTTGAAGAAAAAGTTTACGGACGGACGCACGCACGCACGGACGACGGACAAAAAGTGATCCCAAAAGCTCACCTCGTCACTACGTGACGGTGAGCTAATAAAAAGATGGCAAGTGAAGCTTGATTGTGAGGTACATGTATGTTTGCATTTTTTCCCTAAATTTTCAGCATTAAATAAGATTCTGCCCAAATCAAAACGATTCTAACGATAACGCCTAACGTTTATAGGCAGAAATATGAAACGTAAACATAATCCCATTTAACCCGTTTAGTACCATATACCCCAAAACGGGTACCCTGGCAAACAGTGTAGGCTCAGCTCAGACGCCGAAGAATGCGGCGTCTGATCAGGGCCTACACTGTTTGCAAAAAGTTCAGCTATTTTCCAAAACAATTTTAGTTGAAAACACAACCTGACAACCCTACAATTTTTAAATGGACTCATGATATATATATAAGGAGGAGGATTCCATTTGGTACAAAAATTGTCAAACTGAACTTTTACCCCTAAAGTGGGATTAATTAAGGTCCATCGCATGGGCTTATTATCTCGATGATAATTCACAAACACGGTTTATATCTCATGATCAGAATTAGGTATCTAAATGCAAATTGTACAAATCTCGAGGCTAAATTATCCTTCAACTCCAGTGGTCGTACTATCAATACTACCACTACATAGCAATCAGCATCCTAAAAGCTACATGCTATCCTCAATTAATTTCTGGTACTTATATCAGAAATGTTTTCAACAACACCATACACAATAAAACAATTCAAATAAGTCATAAATAACATTTGTAATAAAAGAAATATAAAAAAATTCAAGTGTGTTCCGGTAATTACCAGTGTGTTCCGGTATTTCTACGAACCCACAATATAGGGTTCGCCGGCGTGACGTCACTGCCCGTAGCAACCGATAGGCCGCCATTTTTTGAGGTGAAAACAATAACAGAGCGACCGGCAATTACCGTTTAGATCGCTATCAATTACATTGAATAAAATCGTTTTTTTGACCTGAAAATGCATGTTACTGTAAGTAAAAATGATTAAAAGTAAAGAATAACGAGGCGGGAAATTTCCATTCAGTGAAATAACAGCTGCCTGATAACCGATGTCTACGGACTAGTGTCAAGTGTTGTGTATTCGGAGGTGTCATGGACTCGGGAAATAAACTCTATCCAAGTGTCAAGGTAGGTTTGACATTATGTTTATTGTCAAAATAACACAGATCAGATTCCTTAGAGGAGCTGTCTGATCTGAGTCCACACTGTTTGTCTGTAAAAAATCGTTGACTGCCGGTAGCTTTAAGTCATTTCTGCAAACAGTGTGGACCCAGATCAGACTGCTCATCTGATCTGGGTCCATACTGTTTGCATGTCATATGCCATTTCTGCAAATAGTGTGAACCCAGATCCGAGGTAGTGCCAAGGCTAGGGGGACAGGCTAGTTTGTTAGTTCATTTACAAGGCACACATTCTAAAGACCTTGTTGTTGTTTTGACCTTTAGATCAGAGACATTCATTTTAGGACCCCTGTTCATCTTCTTTAGCACACCCAGTAAGGAGGTTTTTTTTTTCTACACTTTAAAGTTAATTACAATCAATTTCTAAATTTAGTCACCCATCCAACACCTGTGGTGATGTTCCAAGGGATCGCCTCGGTAAGTGCAGAAATGTTGTTGAAAGGGAGAAATACGAGCACTAGTTCGTGCCGAATTCGTGTTGCTAGAGAGAAATCAACAGACAATTTTATCAATAGAAAGGACAATTTCAGTTCATTATCAACAAAGCATGGCCCAAAGAATAATGTATTGTGAATCAATTACCTGTTATAAAATGTTCACTGCACATGTAAACATATTTTGATGTAGGAATCCAGTCTGAACCATCAGCGTTCTGGCGCTGCAGGCCCTTATCCACCGAGACCGTCTCTCTGGATGTTTTTCTCCATTTGGGAACTGACAGAACGATAGCTTTTTATCCAGTTGTAAATGATGATTTGTACAACCACCTGCACTACAGATTTTTGGCATGTTTTATCAAAATTGTAAGAAATATGCTAGTGACATGGGTTTTATTTACACTATTTGCTTATTCAAAATGGCGTTTGTATTCACCCGCGTGCTCGTTGCTATCACGTGACAAACGAAAGTACCCGGATGACCGGCGAACCCTATGCTGTACTTTGCCATATCTTTTTGAACAGACGGACCTGAGCAAATAGTGTAGACCCAGATGTGACACCGCAGAACGCGGCGTCACATCTGGGTCTGCACTGTTTGCCACTTGTACAGCTATTTTAGGCACAACTTTGCCACTGCCGGGGATCGAATCGGGGGCCTCTAGCATCAGAGGCAAATGCACTGAGCTATCACAATCCCAAGCCTCTCAGCCTCAAGCATCAAGAATGCTTATCACTGAGCATGCTCCACAATAAATGAAATGGAAACTTGCAGTCATGTTTGCACGGATGCTTTTGAGATCAATTGTAGATTTAGTTTATGGTGAATCGGTTCCGGCCATACCTCCTCATTTTCAGCCTGAATTTGAGAAGTTTTCTTCTTTTTGTTTTTCTGTTTCTTTTGGGTGCCTTTGCTTGGCTGATTAATTTTCTTATTCTGCACTTTGTCAGACTCTTCATCTGAGTCATCTTCAACCCGTAACAAAGCAAATCTTGATTCCTTAAGTTTTGCCATTTCTCTGTGTTCTGCTCGTGTTGATTTTCGCAATCAAGGGGCATAACTGCAGAGGCACGGTGTAAAATCCACCAAAATGCTGATATAAATCGGACTCAAACTCCGGTAATAGCGTTGCATTACACACTGATCAGACATACCGTCGCGATTTAGACAAATAATTTGTTCAGTCCGCATGAAGATAACGGAGCGTGATAGCTCAGTGGTTAGTGCACTTGCCTCTGATGCTAGAGGTCCCGGGTTCGATCCCCGGAAGCGGCGATAAAATTTCGGTGGCCGAACACGCTCCATTGGCATCATTTGCAGGGATGAATGTCATAAAGTGCACCGTCCTTCGGATCGGGACGTTAACTGGAGGCCCCCTGTGCAGGGAGAACCATCCCCTGTGCAGGTTAAAGATCCCTACCGTAATTACATGATTACTGTGTAGGCTTTCATCCTGCAAAAACCTGGAGTGTATGTAATATACACCTGCGGTAATGGTCAAAGGTGACCGACGCAGTATCAGAAGATAGATAGATAGACATGAAGGCCTCCTAACTCATCAGTGCAACATCTCCGTGAACACAAAAAAATCAAACTTTCTCTTTCTTTCTTCCGATACTTCTTAACCTCATAAGAGGGATATACACGCGGAGCGTGATAGCTCAGTGGTTAGTGCACTTGCCTCTGATGCTAGAGGTCCCGAGTTCGATCCCCGGCAGCGGCGATAAAATTTCGGTGTCCGAACACGCTCCATTGGCATCATTTGCAGGGATGAATGTCATAAAGTGCACCGTCCTTCGGATCGGGACGTTAACTGGAGGCCCCCTGTGCAGGGAGAACCATCCCCTGTGCAGGTGAAGGTTAAAGACCCCCTACCATAATTACATGATTACTATGTAGGCTTTCATCCTGCAGTGTATATAATGTACATCGTCTGTATCCCTTCTGGGGTTAAGGTGAAATCGAAGAAAGAAAGAATCAGAATTGTTTATTTTTTTATTTTTACCCCTTTTCCCCGCTCGGCATTTGTATCATTATTTTCAATAAGGCAGTGGCTAGCCGTCCGGTACCGGACGACCAGCCTTCGAGTCTGCCCGTCCGGTACCGGACGACCAACCAACGAGTCTGCTCGTCCGGTAACGGACGGCTAGCCAACCCACGAAGGAATGGCTAGCCGTCCGGTAGTAAATTTTAGTCTCTCATTTCATATACGGTATGAATGCTGAATAGCACTTGTATCCTTTTCTGGAGTACTGGATGCTAAATAGTTCCTACTTTGAGACTAAGTAAATGTCCCCTGTGCAGGTTAAAGAACCCTAACGTAATTACATGATTACTGTGTAGGCTTTCAGCCTGCAAAACTGGAGTGTATGTAATGTACACCGTCTGTGTCCCCTCCTGGGGTTAAGGCGAAAGCGGAAGAAAGAAATGTCATTGAGATCATTTTAAAATGAGGCAAATAAGCACAGTCGTATCGGTATTGCATGATTATCGTAACAGTTATGCCTGTGATAATAAAAGCTGTTGTCAGTGTTTACTTATTTCTAGTATTATTTCTATCAATAATAGATTTATAAGTAACTACCAATCGGTAATATAAGTTAATACTTTTTATAAGTTTATATATTTTACTTTTCCTTTCTTTATGTAAATGCGGCTTGGAGGTACCAAGCGTCGCGAAAAACATCTAATAGCAATTGAGCACTACCGTAAAAATCCTAAGAAATAAGGTTCTTGATGAATTGCAGTTATTCTCCAATGTTTCTTTAACAAATTTGTTTCACGATCCAGCAAAGAGTCCAAAAGGTGCAGATGGAATGGCAAACAGTGTAGACCCTGCTTCAGGAGCAGTCTGACCTGGGACTGCATTATTTGCCGAAGCCCATCTGCCCCAATACATAGGATCATTACGGTAATTGCTCTACTCATAGGGTTTCGGATCGCTGCCTTTATGTGTGCCCTGCTAACAAGATAATTACCCCTAATTGATATGTCTTTGTATCTACCATGTTGAACTGATAGGTTAAATAAATATGCTTCCCAAATTTAATGTTAATCTATCACGATTAATATCAAGCTCAACATCGGACAAATATTTGCAAATTTTAATAATAACAATAATAGTATAAAATAGAAATTATAACATTGAAATAATAATAATAATAATAATAATAATAACTGTCAAAGTGCCCGGACAAGGCTTTAAGTACAACAGTCTATTGTATCAGGGCCAATTACAATTATGTCCCTTACTGAAATTTAGTTACAAAAATGGCGACAAACAGGTGATAAGAATACAGTCAGAGTAAATTAGAAATATTTTTATAACACCATAAGTTGATAATATTATTTGGACCGCATACCCTATATAAAATGATATACTTAAATTTACTACCGGACGGCTAGCCATTCCTACGTGGGTTGGCTAGCCGTCCGGTACCGGACGAGCAGACTCGTTGGCTGGTCGTCCGGTACCGGACGGGCAGACTCGTAGGCTGGTCGTCCGGTACCGGACGGCTAGCCATTGCCTTTCAATAATTACCTCCCTCAGATGTGAGTCTTCTCGCAATGCAAACTTTTTAATGGAATAGATATGAAATAAAAATAATATAAAAGAGGGTCTAGGTATTTTGAAAAAAAAAATGTATATTTATGAACTTGGAAATTGTAGTTCTGGGGTCATTGTTTATTTGTTTATATTGTTGGCACATGTCGGTATGCAAAATGTTCAATAGTCACTTTACGTTGTTACCTTTATCGACACGTGCCTTAACCTAACAAACAGAACGATTATCATATTACTCAAACCTCACTCATTATTGGGGCACGTGCCAATCATCCATTAGTTTATGGCTCTAATGCGGGTCTTTAATACTTTCTTTGTTTCTTGCTTTCGGTTTCGTTTTATGAATGTTATTGGATAGGGGCACATCTATAGCTACTTGTGGGCATAGCGCCGGGGCCCAATTTGAGAAGACTCACATTAGTCTGTGCCCCCCGCGCAGTCTGATTTGTGTGTAACTATGAATCATAAAGTAGCCAAAGCTTCCTCATGCCTCTAGCGATTATGACCATACTGTGCGGCTGAATAAGTCGAGGTGTGTATGCTGGGCTCGTGAAGTAGCCAAAGCTTCCTCCTCCAAACCATTATGACTATACTGTGCGGCTGAGCAAGCTGATCTGTGTATGCTGGGCGAATTGTAGAAATTGCTGGGCCACTGCTTACTTATTTACTTTGTGTTTCAATCACCTGGCAAAAGTTAATGCACGAAAACCTTTGGGTGATTCCTGTAATAAAATGGAAGATTTTCTACTGAAAACTAATCAATTCATAACGTATTCCATTTCTTAAAATGGAAATAAGAAAAACAATATACACAACGAAACCCTTAACAATATAATAAGCCCAATGTGAATGTGAACAGCGCTTGATGTCAGTTTTCTAACCATTTCCTGCAGGAGAAACAGTCAAATATCATAAACCCTTATTAAAGCATTTTCAAAATTCTTAAGAATGCATTTTCTTTCTTTATATCCATTATGATAACACACCCGTGACATAATGCACTCTTTCATTTTCTCGAAAATGACTACTTTTCCCATAAAAATGTGATATTTGTCTTATTTATACTCCGAGCCTACGTTGTCTTTGCTCTATAGAACGCGTCTAACGAGGTCCAGGATCAGAAATAAGCATAATAATATACACCACTTTATACTCCAAATTTCCCTGTATAAAAAGTAGAAGTAAAACAAAGATCAGGAATTGATACAATTAACTTACTCCACCCATAAAAGACACCAAAGGGAAAGAAATACAAACATTAAGCGACCAGACCATAAAGTTGAGTTTAGAGCGGTATTATTGTCTTGGACTTGTTAACATGATGTGATTTTTTATCATTTGAGGAAAGAATATTAATTTCTCAAACTGAACATATTTTTCACTTTATCCCATTGTTCGACTTACATGCTACTGATTTGACCCTGCAAGCAAACCAGTTATATGCATACATAGTAATTATACCATCATTAAAATTTTGGATCGATATTGCTATGGGCCGATTTTGTATGGGCCGATTTTGTCATGGGCCGATTTTGTTATCGGCCGAATTGTCCAGGGACCCATAAGAGGACAACAGAAGGGTATCCGGTTTACCAAGTGCTAAAGGGGGTTAGCTGAAATAAAAGGTAAGCAAAGTAGGTGAAATGAGTTTGTACAGTGCGAAAAGAAAGTGAGTACAGTTAAAAGATAAAACAGAATCTGATGGCTTTAGGGGGACACATGCATCACCCGGCAGACAGCATGACAGAACTGTGCCAAGGTTGGTAGCAATACAATATAGGCTGGCAGAGCGTTCCATTGTATAACTGATCTTGGGAAGAAGCTATACTTGTGATAGTTGATCTGGGTGGGGATTTGCTTGTATGCCAAAGGGTAGATAAATTTCGACTCTCTGCGATTTGGTGTGAGGTAATCTGAGACAGGGATTGCAACAAGGTCATGCTTGACCTTGTATAGCATTATTAAGTGAATATCGATGCGTCTCTGATCTAGTGGACGCCATTGGAGTTTGCCAAGCATAGCTGTAACACTTGATGTGTACCTATAGTCTCGTGTGGCCCACCTGGCAGCTCTGCGTTGGACAGAATCGAGTTTGTAGATATCTGTAGCTGTATGGGTTGACCAGACACTGGAAGCATATTACAATTGTGGTCGGACAAGAGTTTTGTATGCTGTGGACTTAAGGTCCTGGTTGTGTACTTTGATATTTCTTTTGATAAAGCCGAGGGTTTGATTTGCCTTTTTTGTGATATTGTCTATGTGCGTTCCCCAGCTGAGGTCGTCAGATATGGTGACCCCAAGGTACTTTGCAGCAGACACACTTTCAAGTTCAGTGTTATGGAGAAAGTATTTGGAGGGAATGGGTGTCTTCAGCCCGGTGACATGTAAAACCTGACATTTTGTCGGGTTGAAGTTCATGTCCCAGGCCTTTTCCCATAGCTCCAATTTACAGAGATCTTCTTGAAGGAGGTTTGCTTCAGACAAGGAGCTAATGCATAAGTACATTGCTGTGTCGTCAGCAAAGAGTCGATATTTTTACCTAACCTGCTCTGGGAGGTCATTTATGTATGCAAGGAATAGTATAGGCCCGAGAACAGAGCCCTGTGGGACACCAGAGGAGACCGGGATAATGCGGGAGTTGGTACCATTAGTGACAACAGACTGTGACCTGTTATCTAAGAAATTTTTGATCCAGTTTAGAGTGTCGCCCCTGATGCCATAGTAGTGAAGTTTTTGTAAAAGTTTTTCGTGGGCGACTTTGTCAAAAGCTTTGCTAAAATCCAGTAATATCAAATCAGTCTGTTTACTTAATTGCATGTTTCTAGATAATTCATCTATCAACATGATTAATTGGTTCTCGAAGGAACGCCTTTCTCGGAACCCATGCTGTGGTTCATAAAGAATGTTCTGGCTGTTGAAGTGTTTGGACATACTGAAGGCGACAATGTGTTCTAGCACTTTGCAGGGAGATAGGGCGATAGTTGGCAGGATCAGTTTTATCCCCCTTTTTGAATATGGGGGATAAATTGGCCTCTTTCCATGTGGTGGGCAATTTTCCCTGGTCAGTAGACTTTTGGAAAATTATTTGGAGGATTGGGGCTAGCTCTTTGTGGAGGTTTTGAAGTACTATAGGTTTCAGCTGGTCTGAACCTGGTGCCTTATTGTGGTTGAGCTTCTTAAGAAGGCATTCAATACCATTTGCTGAGATTTGAATGTCAGGCATGTTCGTATAAGGGCTGGGCTGAAAGGGCTGGGCGATTCGGGAATCATGCAGGTCCTGCAGAGTCATTTGGGCAAGGGCTTTCAAACTTACAGGGGACTTGGGACTGAAAACTGATTGAAACTGCTGGTTGAGCGTGTTGGCTTTGTCTACATCTGACGTGAGAGTCTGTCCATTAGCCTTTAGGGATGATATGCCGCTGTTGTCCTGCTTTGAATGTTTTAGTAGGGAGATGAAACAAGTGTGAGGACTCGACAGCAAGAAACCACTGAAATGCTGGAGCAAAAGAAAACCAACAGTTAGACTCCAATGGGCCAAACCAGAGACAGAGAATCTGGCACCAACCAACATTACATTGAATTAGATTCTCTCTAATTCTCAGTAAGCCTTTACGCGGGAACCGTCAAAGTCTCTGAGGCCTGAGCCACCGGTGTGCAATTAACCGACTTAGTACTTTTAGACTTCAGTAAAGTAGAAGTAAAACAAAGATCAGGAATTGATACAATTAACTTACTCCACCCATAAAAGACACCAAAGGGAAATAAATACAAACACTAAGCGACCAGACCATAATGGAAACCTAAACAAAGGAAGGCCATAAGGACAGTTACTTTCCCACAAAATGGCCATATGGCCATCCAAAATTAAAAGACACAAGTGATACCCACTGTAAGTAACAAACAACAACATAAATAAATCGCCACAGAAGAGCCGCCTTGGAACGGTCAGTGGAAGATTTCCACTGGGGGGCTTAAATCGATTTTACTTGGCCACAATCTTCGCCCTTACTTCCGTCGCGATTTAGACAAATAATTTGTTCAGTCCGCATGAAGGCCTCCTAATTCATCAGTGCAACATCTCCGTGAACACAAAAATCAAAGAACCACAGAGGTGAGACAACGGTGAGGACTCGACAGCAAGAAACCACTGGAATGCTGGAGCAAAAGAAAACCAACAGTTAGACTCCAATGAGCCCGACCAGAGACAGAGCATCAGGCACCAACCAACATTATCTCTCTAATTCTCAATAAGCCTTTACGTTGGAGCCGTCATAGAATCTGAGGCCTGACCCACCGGCGTGCAATTAAAGAGGGAAGCAAAGTTGCCAACCGTGATTGGGTTAACTACCATGCATGCAGTCTGTCGTATAATATCCATGTTGTACCCAATCTTTTTATATCGAAGAATGATTTTACGAAATTGGGTGCTGAAGTCATTGCGGTTATATATTTTTCTGAATTTATATACTAAGTCACCATAAAATTCGGGTTCCGATAGACCTTGTTGCAGAAGAGATTTAAGTCCAATATTGATTTTGAAATTAAATCAGAATGGCGTCTATAAAATTTTGAAAAGACTCCGCGCAGCCTATGGCACCGACAACCCCGACCAAGGAGTTTAGCCGTTAATAATTTATTACGAGTGTTGAAGTCAGTTACATGACTACACACTCTAGCAAATCGAATTAATTGCGAAATATAAACGTCATAGGATGGCGCACGAGGAACAGCACCATCCAATAAAAGGAAAATTTACAATCTCAAAATCAAAGTCATCGCGTTTATCATAAATTTTGCACGAAACAAATCCATCTACAATAGATAGATGTAAATCCAAAAACGGGGCCTCGGTATCAGAAGAATTTTCTTATTTAACTGAAGTTCTATGGGGTAAATCTGACTGATCAAACCATCAAAATAGGTATTATCAATATTTAATAAATCATCTAAATATCTAGAAGTAGAGCTAAAAGCTTCAATAATTTCAGATTGGTTATCAATGGAAAGCGACAAAATGAAGTCTCTTTCATAACAATACAAGAACAGATCAGCCACAAGAGGTGCGCAATTAGTACCCATCGGAATACCCACAATTTGTCTAAATAACTTAGTACTGAATCTAATATAAATATTGTCAAGTAGAAAGGTGAGGGCATCACACACTTTCTGACATGACCAAAGTGTATAATTCTTATGCTCTTTAGAAGTGAAAAATGCATTTCTGACATTACATGCAAGATAGAGAGAATCTTCTCTGTGAAAAGCCCATTCAATTAAATCATTAAGCTTTTCTTTTATAAGATTATGAGGATGTGTAGTGTAAAGAGTGGAAAAATCGTAGGTAGACAGACTAGAAGCACGAAAATGTCTAGATTTCAATTTATTTAAAACCTCATTCGAATTTTTTATAGACCAAAACAGATTTCTTCCTGATCTTTCAAAGACTTTATCACAATATTTAATTACATGCGTTTTAATAGCAGTAAGACAGGAAGTTAATAATTTAGAAAGTTCAGTTGTAGTGCGAGAGCTAGAATTTGCAATAAACCATGCTTTGTAAGGTTTTTTTATGAAGTTTTAGTAACCAGTATAGCGTAGGAAGCTTGTCTTGGCCTTCGTTAACACACACAGCAAACTTGGTGGCTGAAAGACAAACATGTTTATCTACTATAGCTCTCTCTTCAGCTAAAGGCTGAAGTTCATAGGCCTTAGTACCACCAAGCTCCTGCTTAAGCGTGTTAACATAGTGGAGCCGTCACACAACGACGACGTTGTTAGCGGCCTTGTCTGCAGGGGCAAAAACAAACTTCTTATGAAATTCTTGAATACCTAGTTTAAGATGACGTAAAGACGTCTAGGGCTTAGGAGGTAATAAGTTAGTATTTTGAGAATAGAAAGAAATGCGTTTATTCACTAGTTTTAAAATGCTAAGTTTCCAGTCCTTAAGGGCTTTATGCTCAACATACTCTCGCTTACACCATCGATTACCGAATTCATTCAAGGAAGCAGCGATTTCATCTCTACATTTACTGAAATCAATTTTAGAAGGAAACCAATATTTCGGTCCTTTAGAAATTATATTCCTTATCCTAGAATCAGGAATAATTTTCAAATTGCCAGTAATTACATGGCCAGCAGCAGGATAGCAATACTTTGAGTTTTTACAATCACATGAATCAGGAGTATTAGTATCAATATCAAGATCTGAAACAAGTTTATTGAAATTAAAAATGATAGATCTAACAGGTTTGTTATATTTATAGCAAATTATAGGTGTTTCAGTATTTGGAAAATAAGCAGGAATGGAAGAAAGTACCGATCTCTCACGGAAGATACTGGGCAAATCTATAAAATCCATACCCTTATTAATGAAGAATATTTTGAAGAAATGGCGTTTATGATTAATTTCAGAATCAATGTAAGGACGGAGAGTATGCTGAGTATAGCCTCTAGTTAAGAGAGCCGCATCATATAACTGATGAGAACTATCGTAGAATTTATTCGCCTCGGTGTCCAGAAGACGTAAAACAGAAACGGGTAATGAACTTAAAAATGAAAGCATAGAGTGGCGTCCATGATTTAATAATATAATTGACAGTCACTTCAGTCTAGTATTGTTTCGTTTAAACGCACGTGATTTACGTTTAAAGTTACCATTTTTCCTGGTGCCGTGAGATCTAGTTCTGCGTTTTCGACATTCCAGGAGTGAGAAAATATCAAAGACCGGCATTCTGGAAATATTACCCTCATGATAAATGTTTTCATTAAATCCCAGTGGAAAAGGGGTCTGTGAAAATTTAATCCATTTCAGTTCAGCTTCATGTCTTTTGATTATTTTGAATCTAGATGTAGAATTTGCATCGTAATAAAGTTTTTCCACTGGTTGTATAACAATGTTATTTACAGAATGACCTGTACGTCGAAAGTGACGGTACAAGAAAGTGTCAGTTTTCTTAGGCTTACTCATTCTACGATAATGCTCGTTCAATCTAGTTTTAAGCATGCGGTTAGTTTGACCGACGTACTGCATATTACAGTTTGCAGCACGTCAAGTAATTAGATAAACTAAATCTGTAGACTGTCATGTCAAATCAGACATGTTAACTACAGAGAAGCGTCTACCGTTTACAGATGAAGTAACGGTAGACGCAGTGCTTAAATGCGAACAACATCTGCACCTCTTGGCATTGCACTTAGAAATACTAGGATACATTCCACTTCTTTTCCACGGATTAGTATATTTTCGAAGGATGGGCGATTTGAGAGGAGTTAGTCTTATACGAAGACTACTCCCAAAAACATTGGTATTGCCTGCTCCTTTGAGATTAACTGAAGTTACAGAAGACAAATTTAAGGGTCTAACAAATACCGAAGGCAACATAGTATTAAAGTTCTTAATAGAATGGGGAATCCGTACAAAAGAAGCAGAGTGTAACCTAAGGGGTGATATTGATATTTTAAATGTATTTGTAATACTCATTTTGGTTAATAAGGTTGTGATACCGTCAAAACTAAAGCGATGTTCATACCGGTTATTAAATAAATAAATAAAACAGCATATAAAATTACTGAAGAAGATTCCTTCGAATAGAAGGAAGGTACAACAAAAGCCCACAAAACATCTTAGTCTACTTAAAGTACAGGGATGTCAAACAAGCAGTTGTTATACAACGAGGAACGAACATCGGTTTAATAATGACCTTCAACAGGTATCTAAAGGATGTCAATTGATGGAACAGTGAAAAGCAATTGCATAAGCAATCCCTGAGGATTGGAAAAATAAGAGCATTAAATGCATGTACGGGGAGACCTTTTACAGCCACCACACGGCACAAACAAAACAGCCCTGATATGCAAAGTAGAAGTAAAACAAAGATCAGGAATTGATACAATTAACTTACTCCACCCATAAAAGACACCAAAGGGAAAGAAATACAAACACTAAGCGACCAGACCATAATGGAAACCTAAACAAAGGAAGGCCATAAGGACAGTTACTTTCCCACAAAATGGCCATATGGCCATCCAAAATTAAAAGACACAAGTGATACACACTGTAAGTAACAAACAACAACATAAATAAATCGCCACAGAAGAGCCGCCTTGGAACGGTCAGTGGAAGATTTCCACTGGGGGGCTTAAATCAATTTTACGTGGCCACAATCCTCGCCCTTACTTCCGTCGCGATTTAGACAAATAATTTGTTCAGTCCGCATGAAGGCTTCCTAACTCATCAGTGCAACATCTCCGTGAACACAAAAATCAAAGAACCACAGAGGTGAGACAACGGTGAGGACTCGACAGCAAGAAACCACTGAAATGCCGGAGCAAAAGAAAACCAACAGTTAGACTCCGATGAGCCCGACCAGAGACAGAGCATCAGGCACCAACCAACATTATCTCTCTAATTCTCAATAAGCCTTTACGTTGGAGCCGTCATAGAATCTGAGGCCTGACCCACCGGCGTGCAATTAAAGAGGGAAGCAAAGTTGCCAACCGTGATTGGGTTAACTACCATGCATGCAGTCTGTCGTATAATATCCATGTTGTACCCAATCTTTTTATATCGAAGTAGAAGTAAAACAAAGATCAGGAATTGATACAATTAACTTACTCCACCCATAAAAGACACCAAAGGGAAAGAAATACAATTATTAAGCGACCAGACCATAATGGAAACCTAAACAAAGGAAGGCCATAAGGACAGTTACTTTCCCACAAAATGGCCATATGGCCATCCAAAATTAAAAGACACAAGTGATACACACAGTAAGTAACAAACAACAACATAAATAAATCGCCACAGAAGAGCCGCCTTGGAACGGTCAGTGGAAGATTTCCACTGGGGGGCTTAAATCGATTTTACGTGGCCACAATCCTCGCCCTTACTTCCGTCGCGATTTAGACAAACAATCTGTTCAGTCCGCATGAAGGCCTCCTAACTCTTCAGTGCAACATCTCCGTGAACACAAAAATCAAAGAACCACAGAGGTGAGACAACGGCGAGGACTCGACAGCAAGAAACCACTGAAATGCTGGAGCAAAAGAAAACCAACAGAAGAATGATTTTACGAAATTGGGTGCTGAAGTCATTGCGGTTATATATTTTTCTGAATTTATATACTAAGTCACCATACAATTCGGGTTCGGATAGACCTTGTTGCAGAAGAGATTTAAGTCCAATATTGAATTTTGAAATTAAATCAGAATGGCGTCTATAAAATTTTGAAAAGGCTCCACGCAGCCTATGGCACCGACAACCCCGACCAAGGAGTTTAGCCGTTAATAATTTATTACGAGTGTTGAAGTCAGTTACATGACTACACACTCTAGCAAATCTAATTAATTGCGAAATATAAACGCCATAGGATGGCGCACGAGGAACATCACCATCCAAAAAAGGAAAATTTACAATCTCAAAATCAAAGTCATCCGCGTTTATCATAAATTTTGCACGAAACAAATCCATCTACAATAGATAGATGTAAATCCAAAAAACGGGGCCTCGGTATCAGAAGAATTTGCTTTATTTAACTGAAGTTCTAGGGGGTAAATCTGACTGATCAAACCATCAAAATAGGTATTATCAATATTTAATAAATCATCTAAATATCTAGAAGTAGAGCTAAAAGCTTCAATAATTTCAGATTGGTTATCAATGGAAAGCGACAAAATGAAGTCTCTTTCATAACAATACAAGAACAGATCAACCACAAGAGGTGCGCAATTAGTACCCATCGGAATACCCACAATTTGTCTAAATAACTTAGTACCGAATCTAATATAAATATTGTCAAGTAGAAAGGTGAGGGCATCACACACTTTCTGACATGACCAAAGTGTATAATTCTTATGCTTTTTAGAAGTGAAAAATGCATTTCTGATATTACATGCGAGATAGAGAGAATCTTCTCTGTGAAAAGCCCATTCAATTAAATCATTAAGCTTTTCTTTTATAAGATTATGAGGAAGTGTAGTGTAAAGAGTGGAAAAATCGTAGGTAGACAGACTAGAAGCACGAAAATGTCTAGATTTCAATTTATTTAAAGTAGAAGTAAAACAAAGATCAGGAATTGATACAATTAACTTACTCCACCCATAAAACCATAAAACCTCATTCGAATTTTTTATAGACCAAAACAGATTTCTTCCTGATCTTTCAAAGACTTTATCACAATATTTAATTACATGCGTTTTAATAGCAGTAAGACAGGAAGTTAATAATTTAGAAAGTTCAGTGGTAGTGCAAGAGCTAGAATTTGCAATAAACCGTTCTTTGTAAGGTTTTTTTTTATGAAGTTTTGGTAACCAGTACAGCGTAGGAAGCTTGTCTTGGCCTTCGTTAACACACACAGCAAACTTGGTGGCTGAAAGACAAACATGTTTATCTACTATAGCTCTCTCTTCAGCTAAAGGCTGAAGTTCATAGGCCTTAGTACCACCAAGCTCCTGCTTAAGCGTGTTAACATAGTGGAGTCGTCACACAACGACGACGTTGTTAGCGGCCTTGTCTGCAGGGGCAAAAACAAACTTCTTATGAAATTCTTGAATACCTAGTTTAAGATGACGTAAAGACGTCTAGGGCTTAGGAGGTACTAAGTTAGTATTTTGAGAATAAAAAGAAATGCGTTTATTCACTAGTTTTAAAATGCTAAGTTTCCAGTCCTTAAGGGCTTTATGCTCAACATACTCTCGCTTACACCATCGATTACCGAATTCATTCAAGGAAGCAGAGATTTCATCTCTACATTTACTGAAATCAATTATAGAAGGAAACCGATATTTCGGTCCTTTAGAAATTATATTCCTTATCCTAGAATCAGGAATAATTTTTAAATTGCCTTCGATAAAGTTAACCATCTAATATTATTGTATAAACTTTCAAATTTTGGCATAACTGGAAATACCTTAAAATGATTGAATCCTTCTAAATTGGACGTTCTCAAACTGTTGTACTAGATGGGGAGTCTTCAAATGAGACACCGGCCACCTCTGTGGTACCACAGGAGTCAGTCCTGGGCTCGATCACTCCCCTTTTCGTTGTACATAAATGACCTACCGGCTAATATTCAGTCACAAGTCAGGCTCTTTGCTGATGATACCGCGGTTATCTTCGCTGTGTCCAGCCCAGCAGATACACAAGTGCTACAATCTAACCTGGAAAAACTTCAGCATTGGAAGCGAACCTGGGACACGGAGTTTAATCCCAGCAAGTGTCAGGTACTCCATGTCTCTAGATCTAAAATGCCCATTAAGTCCCAATACGTCATGCATGGTCAGGAATTAGAAAGTGTGGACTCAACCAAGTAACTCGGGGTAACAATCAGCAAAGACCCTAGCTGGAATTCACACATATCGCCTATTACATATTGAGGAGCGAGATAGCTCAGTAGTTAATGCACTTACCTCTGATGCAAGAGGTCCCCGGTTCGATCCCCGGAGGTGATGATTATTTCGGTGTCCGGATACGCTCCATTGGCATCATTTGCAGTGACGATTGTCACAAAGTGCACCGTCTTCGGATCGGGACGTTAACTGGACCCCACCCCCATGCAGGAAGAGTCATCATCTGTGCAGGTTAAATGGAAGTAGAGGCAATGATCAGGAATCGATACAATTAACCCACAACCCCACCAGAGACACCAAAGGGAAAGAAACACAAACATGAAGCAACAGACCCAAACAGAAACACCAACAGCGGAAAGCCAAAAGGACAGTCACTTTCCCACAAAATGGCCAAAAGTCTATCCAAAACAAAATAATATAAGCGACACAAACATCCAAAGACAAACCATCACAAAAATAAACCCCGACAGAAGAACCGCCTTGGAACGGACAGCGGAATCGAATTCCACTTGGGGGTGTGGGGGCTTAAATCGATTTTACGTGGCCACAATCCTGAATCCTCGCCCTTACTTCCGTCGCGATTAAGACAAATAATTTGTTCAGTCCGCATGAAGGCCTCCTAACTCATCAGTGCAACATCTCCGTGAACACAAAAATCAAACAACCACAGAGATGAAACAACAGTGAGGACTCGACAGTAAGAAACAACAAAAATGCTGGAGCAAAAGAAAACCAACAGTTAGACTCCAATGGAAGAATGCTATCGTAATTACACGATTACTGTGTAGGCGTTCGACCCTGCAACCTGGAGTGTATGTAATGTACACCTGCGAGTAATGGTCAAATGTGATCGATCGCTGTATAAGTAGAAAGAAAGAAAGAAAGAAAGAAAGAAAGAAAGAAAGAAAGAAAGAAAGAAAAAAAGAAAATGCAAACAGGACCCTCGGCTTCGTCTAAAGAAATGTTGAAACAAAAAGTCAGGAAATAAAAACGCTGGCATACAAGACTTTGGTTAGGCCACAGGTAGAATATGCCTCGGCTGTTTGGAGCCCCTATACAAAAGAAAATATCAACAAGATTGAAATGTTGCAGCGTATGGCAACCCGTTGGGTCACAAATGATTTCTCCTCCTACAGCAGTGTTACAGACATGATGGGTGAGCTTGGATGGCGGTCACTTGAACTTAGACGCTACGATACACGCCTTACAATGTTGTATAAAATCGTTTACGGTTTGGTCGCAATACCAGTTACGCCACAGTTTGAACGCTTAGCGACAAACACGCGTCACCACCCTCTGGCTCGTATTCATATTATTAGTAT
Organism: Lucinisca nassula; assembly: GCA_963580285.1. Lineage (NCBI taxonomy): Eukaryota > Metazoa > Mollusca > Bivalvia > Lucinida > Lucinidae > Lucinisca > Lucinisca nassula. Next base: position 101,980,710 of record OY757018.1, read on the forward strand.
TATTACTACTATTGATTTTTCCCTATGTCGGTTATTCTTTGGAACAGGCTACCAGCTGATCTCGACCTGGTTTCTGATCTTGACTCTTTCTAATCAAAAGTCAGTTTGATCAACCACAGGCTCCCTTAAGGTAATACTGTTTTTATCCTGCTTTTAAACTCTCCTTACAAACACCCATAATCTTTCATCTATCCTCACCTTTCTTTTATTCTTTTAACTCTGCACTATCACACGTTTACTTTTCTTACTAACATACCATGCGCAGCATCCGAATAATACTAGGAAGAGGGTCCAGGATTACATAGAGACAGATGTGGGAAGTTGGTCCCTAGCTCTAACCAAAGAGGTAAACTTAGCTGTTTAGTTTGCTGTGTGTGTTAACGAAGGCCAAGACAAGCTTCCTACGCTATACTGGTCACCAAAACTTCATAAAAAACCTTACAAAGCACGGTTTATTGCAAATTCTAGTTCTTGCACTACCACTGAACTTTCTAAATTATTAACTTCCTGTCTTACTGCTATTAAAACGCATGTAATTAAATATTGTGATAAAGTCTTTGAAAGATCAGGAAGAAATCTGTTTTGGTCTATAAAAAATTCGAATGAGGTTTTAAATAAATTGAAATCTAGACAGTTTCGTGCTTCTAGTCTGTCTACCTACGATTTTTCCACTCTTTACACTACACTTCCTCATAATCTTATAAAAGAAAAGCTTAATGATTTAATTGAATGGGCTTTTCACAGAGAAGATTCTCTCTATCTTGCATGTAATGTCAGAAATGCATTTTTCACTTCTAAAGAGCATAAGAATTATACACTTTGGTCATGTCAGAAAGTGTGTGATGCCCTCACCTTTCTACTTGACAATATTTATATTAGATTCGGTACTAAGTTATTTAGACAAATTGTGGGTATTCCGATGGGTACTAATTGCGCACCTCTTGTGGCTGATCTGTTCTTGTATTGTTATGAAAGAGACTTCATTTTGTCGCTTTCCATTGATAACCAATCTGAAATTATTGAAGCTTTTAGCTCTACTTCTAGATATTTAGATGATTTATTAAATATTGATAATACCTATTTTGATGGTTTGATCAGTCAGATTTACCCCCTAGAACTTCAGTTAAATAAAGCAAATTCTTCTGATACCGAGGCCCCGTTTTTGGATTTACATCTATCTATTGTAGATGGATTTGTTTCGTGCAAAATTTATGATAAACGCGATGACTTTGATTTTGAGATTGTAAATTTTCCTTTTTTGGATGGTGATGTTCCTCGTGCGCCATCCTATGGCGTTTATATTTCGCAATTAATTCGATTTGCTAGAGTGTGTAGTCATGTAACTGACTTCAACACTCGTAATAAATTATTAACGGCTAAACTCCTTAATCAGGGTTATCGGTACCATAAACTACGCAAAGCCTTTTCAAAATTTTATAGACGCCATTCTGATTTAATTTCAAAATTCAATATTGGACTTAAATCTCTTCTGCAACAAGGTCTATCGGAACCCGAATTTTATGGTGACTTAGTATATAAATTCAGAAAAATATATAACCGCAATGACTTCAGCACCCAATTTCGTAAAATCATTCTTCGATATAAAAAGATTGGGTACAACATGGATATTATACGACAGACTGCATGCATGGTAGTTAACCCAATCACGGTTGGCAACTTTGCTTCCCTCTTTAATTGCACACCGGTGGGTCAGGCCTCAGATTCTATGACGGCTCCAACGTAAAGGCTTATTGAAAATTAAAGAGATAATGTTGGTTGGTGCCTGATGCTCTGTCTCTGGTCGGGCTCATCGGAGTCTAACTGTTGGTTTTCTTTTGCTCCAGCATTTCAGTGGTTTCTTGTTGTCGAGTCCTCACCGTTGTCTCACCTGTGGTTCTTTGATTTCTGTGTTCACGGAGATGTTGCACTGATGAGTTAGGAGGCCTTCATGCGGACTGAACAAATTATTTGTCTAAATCGCGACGGAAGTAAGGGCGAGGATTGTGGCCACGTAAAATCGATTTAAGCCCCCCAGTGGAAATCTTCCACTGACCGTTCCAAGGCGGCTCTTCTGTGGCGATTTATTTATGTTGTTGTTTGTTACTTACTGTGTGTATCACTTGTGTCTTTTAATTTTGGATGGCCATATGGCCATTTTGTGGGAAAGTAACTGTCCATATGGCCTTCCTTTGTTTAGGTTTCCATTATGGTCTGGTCGCTTAATGTTTGTATTTCTTTCCCTTTGGTGTCTTTTATGGATGGAGTAAGTTAATTGTATCAATTCCTGATCTTTGTTTTACTTCTACTTAGCTACACAATCATCAGCACCTTCAGCTGTCGAAATAATCGAATCGGGAAGCGCATTCCAATAGGCCTACTCCGGTTATAGCTGATAAGCCAGGCGTGGTACATTATCTGCAAGCTTCAGAGCCAATACACTATATCTGGCATGGGGTTACATTGAGGTTAACTGCATTTATTACATATTAAAATCCATTCCTGGAGTGAAAATGTGAGAAAAAATCAAGCACATTAACATTCTTTGATTTGTCTTTGCATATGTACCATGAAATTATGTAGATATGGTGTGTAAAATGCTTTAACAATGGTTTCAAAAAGATAGGCGTAGTGAGAATAATGCTTCTGTATTGTCATAAGCCACATATGCAAGGAGTGACCTTCATTCAGGTGTAGACTATGAAAAATGTAGGTTTAAAAGATTAAATGATGGAATAGTCAATAGATTGTTTGGACTGATAAATTAAAATGAAAACATTTGATATAGTTTTGTTCTTGTAATATCAGCCTTTTTCATCACTATGCAACTAGTCTTTGATCCTGTGTATATTAATGCCTGACAGAATTTACCCAGTAGGCACAGAACGTCGAACTAACATCGATTCGATGTTGAATAGACCTTGTTACGATGTTGATGTAACAGTGTATGCCGGCTGGGTATGCTTCTGTATATCGAACAGTCATCATATCTAGTTGTGTTAACCCTTAAGATGCCGAGAGAAATTTCATCTGTAAATGTCGTCAGCTTATGTTGTCTGCTGAATCTTTTTGCAAACTTTGCATGTGGACCCAGATGAGACTGCTCCCCTACTCCTGCTAGGGGAGCAGTCTGATCTGGGTTCACACTGTTTGCAAAAATGACTTACGTTGTCTACTGAATCTTCTTGCAAACTTTGCATACATGCAAAGTTTGTAAACGGCATCGACCCAGATCAGACTGCTCCCCTACTGCTGCTAGGGGAGCAGTCTGATCTGGATCCACTCTGTCAGCAAAAAATGACTTTTAATTTTAGTAACGGGAAGTCAACAAAGCAGACGACAATTTTCGTGATTGGAAAATGGCATTTTATAGGTAACCCATTTGTCATTATCATTGCATCTTAGGAGTTTAACACTTTTTAAGACCCGCCAAACAACTTGACAAATATAGTTAAATAAAATTACCCTCTTTAACCTGAGCATAGTCCCTTTTTTATCTGCTTCCTCTGTTTTACAGAAGACCACCCACAACTTATAGTATTGTGCATATGATAGTTGCTTAAAATTACAAGATCATATTCAGCAGATGCCAGGTAGTTATAAATGTCAAAACTACCCACATGTGACAGAATAGAAATGTCACTGCACCCAGTAAGTGTGTCAGGATTAGGAAGATTTGTTCCATCTGGTTGCAATAAATTATTCTTCATAATTTTAGCCCTTTCTTCAACCAAGCCATCAGGGTCTACTTTAATATTCAGTTCCAAACAGGTCTCATACAATTGTACTAAATCTACATTCTTTTGATCACCAAATATTTCAGCTCCGTCATTTTGACATTGCTGTATATCTTTTACAGACTTGCTTTTGATATTTACACAATCTGTTTTTACTAATTGACCTTAAAATTAACCATTAATTAAGCTCATTACTCCATAGAAATACACCAGGTTTTATCTAGCAGAGTGAATGATGTACCGCACTCAGCTGATTTTGTAATCTGATACACCTGCTAGCAGCACTAGCGGATAAGCCCTATTTATAATGGTTCGGGGGAAGAAGGATTCACTATAAATGTCAGTCATTGCAGTAAGGGTCCGAAATGTCATAGATTGGTGCTTTCTACTAGCCTACTGTCTCTTCTCCTTTTATTGAGAGACTCCCATCTTAATTTTCTTAGAATTCCAGTCATCCTTCCATTTTAAATAAGTTCTGAATAGTTAGATCCTTTGGAAGCAAAGAATACACCAAATAAACGAAAATAGCAGACTCGGTTTTATTGAGTCTGTTCATGACCAGTACTGAAATGTGCTACACTGGCCACGCCCCCTAGAACCGGCTTAAGCAGAACTCTATTTTCAAAATGATTCTAAATGAACTCAGTGATCCCAAAGGACCAGAAAATATAATCTGCACTAGGATGGATGTACGGGAGACTTTTTACGGTCGCCACACGGCACAGCACCAGCTGCAGTGAAGATAAATAAGTTCTGAATAGTTGGATCCTTTGGAAGCAAATAATACACCAAATAAACGAAAACAGCAGACCCCCCCCCCCCCCCCCCAGCACCGGCTTAAGCAGAACTCTATTTTCAAAATGATTCTAAATGAACTCAATGATCCCAAAGGACCATCAGTAATTGCTTGTTACAAATCTAGCAGCTCTATTCTGAACTTTTTCAATGTCTTCGTTAAGGACCACTCCACTTGGGTCCCAGATGCATTACCACCGATCCGATGCATGAGTAAACGTACCCATTTTTTCTCTATTCTATTCTGTTAGTCATATTCATTATAATTACAGGGGTATTTCAATTACAAATGATATAGGTAAAGTTTTTAATACTTTATTAGATTCTAGCTTAGACACTTTCTTAACTGAGAAACATATCTATATGATGGTACTACCTTTTGCCCAAATTTTACCCAAATATCTATATGATGAGACACATTCTATTTCATTTTGCTGAATAGTAAACCTGTTCTTAATTAATCTACCAGAATTATCAACTCAGGAGAAATTTAAGACGCCTCCGCATATCTGCACATAGATTAAACTTTGAAACAGGCAGAAACCTGAAAATAGACAGAGCTAATAGACTGAGTTCTAGCTGTTCTATGGGTGTACTTGTTGATGAGGTACATTTTTCTTCTTGAATGTTCTGTCTATGGAAGTTCCAGAGTCTCTTTATTACATTCATTTACTACCTTTTGCCCAAATTTTACTTCCATGACTGACTCAGATAAGTGCTTTTGGCTTCTTAATTGCGAAAACAATGATGTATTAAAGAAGCTAGCAATTTTTGTACATGATAACTTAGACCCATAAATATAGAGGAAAAGAGTTTATAGTGCACAATATGTTCTGGCGTTGTATTAAACTTCTCAAAAGGGAGTTCATACTACCATAAGAATCCTAAAAGTTCGGACACCTTGAGGGTTTGCTGTAATTTTTCTGGGGTTGCGGCAGACTTGGCTCATGACACAGCAGGGGTTACAGACAGAATGGCACGCAGTGTAGACCCTGATCAGGCTGCTCCTTGAGCAGTCTGATCTGGGGCTGCACTGTTTGGTTTGGACTATCTGTCACGATGCTTGGTATCATTACGGTAAAACATATTAAAAAAATTAAACAAGCAACTATTGTACAAACTTGTTTCATGACACAGCAGTGGGTCCAGTGGTGCAGACGGAATAACAAACAGTGTAGATCCTGATCAGGCTGCTTCTTCCGGAGCAGTCTGATCTGGGTCTGCACTGTTTGGTTCGGACTGTCTATTCCTATACTTGGGATTATTACGATAAAACAATGGTGTATTAAAGAAAAGTAGAAGTAAAACAAAGATCAGGAATCAATACAATTAACTTACTCCACCCATCAAAGACACCAAAGGGAAAGAAACACAAACATGAAGCGACCAGACCATAATGGAAACCTAAACAAAGGATGGCTATAAGGACAGTTACTTTCCCACAAAATTGCCAAATGGCCATCCAAAATAAAAAGATACAAGTGATAAACACAGTGAGTAGTAACAAACAACATAAATAAACCGCCACAGAAGAACCGCCTTGGAACGGTCAGTGGAAAGAATTCCACTGGGGGGGTGGGGGGGGGGGCTTAAATCGATTTTACGTGGCCACACTCCTCGCCCTTACTTCCGTCGCGATTTAGACAAATAATTTGTTTAGTCCGCATGAAGGCCTTCTAACTCATCAGTGCAACATCTCCGTGAACACAAATAATCAAAGAACCACACAGGTGAGACAACGGTGAGGACCCGACAGCAAAAATCCACTGAAATGCTGGAGCAAAAGAAAACCAACAGTTAGACTCCGATGGGCCCGTCCAGAAACAGAGCATCAGGCACCAACCAACATTACCTTGAATTAGATCCCTCTAATTCTCAATAAGCCTTTACATTGGAACCGTCATAGAATCTGAGGCCTGACCCACCGGCGTGCAATTAAAGAGGGAAGCAAAGTTGCCAACCGTGATTGGGTTAACTACCATGCATGCAGTCTGTCGTATAACATCCATGTTGTACCCAATCTTTTTATATCGAAGAATGATTTTACGAAATTGGGTGCTGAAGTCATTGCGGTTATATAAGAAACTGGCAATTTTTATACATGATAACTTACACCCATAAATGAAGAGGAGAAGAGTTTATAGTGCACAGTATGCTTCAGCGTTTTACTGAAAGTCTCGTCTGGGAGTTTAAACTACCATTAGGGTCCTAAAAATTCGGGCACCTTGAGGGCTTGCTGTAATTGTTCTTGTGTTGTGACGGTCTTGGTTCATGACACAGTGGGGTGCAGACGGAATGGCAATCAGTGTAGACCCTGATCAGGTTGCTCCTTCCGGAGCTGTCTGATTTGGGTCTGCACTGTTTGGTTAAGACTGTCTGTCCCTATATTTTGGGATCATTACAAAACAATGATGTATTTAAGGAACTGGCAATTTTTGTACACGATAACTTACACCCATAAATGAAGAGGAGAAGAGTTTTTATAGTGCACAGTATGCTTTGGCGTTTTATTGAACGTCTCATCTGAGGGTTTATACATCCATAAGGATCCTAAAAATTCGGGCACCTTTAGGGCTTTCTGTAATTCTTCTTAAATTGTGACAAACTTCTTTCATGACACAGCAAGATGTCCGTGGGTCCAGACGGAATGGCAAATGGTGTAGACCTTGATCAGATTGCTTCTTATATGGGTCTGCACTATTTGGCTAGGACTGTCAGTCCCAATACTTAGGATCATTGCGGGAAAACGATAAAGTTTCAAAGCAACTAGTGCAATTTTTGCACATGATAACTTAATCCCATACGTGAACAGAAAAGTTTATAGTGTACAATATGCTTTGGCGTTGTATTAACCCTTTTTGTGTCGAGGCCCCCGGTTCGATCCCCGAAGGCGGTGATCATTTCGGTGTCCGAACACTCTCCATTGGCATCATTTGCAGGGATGAATGCCAAAAAGTGCACCGTCCTTAGGATCGGGACGTTAACTGGAGGTCCCCTGTGCAGGAAGAGTCATCTCCTATGTAGGTTAAAGACCCCTACCGTAATTATATGGTTACTGTGTAGGCTTTCAACCCTGCAACCTGGAGTGTATGTAATGTACACCTGCGAGTAATGGTCAAATGTGACCGATCGCAGTATAAGTAGAAAGAAAAAGAAAGAATGGAACCTTCCTCCTTATGTATAGCAGTATAGCATGAGTCAGTTTCAGGGTTTGGGGTGTCAGGCTTTTGATTTCTTCTGAATTTGTTTGGAGTATGGTTGGGCGTTTTGCAGACGTTGTAGGCCGTGATCAGATGCCACATTCTGCGGCGCCTGATCTGGGCCTGCACTGTTTGCCAACTACCTGTTTTTTTTGGCTTCCGATACAAAATGGGTTGGTGGTCATAAATAGGTGTGGCAGGTTGATTTATTCGGCAGGATTGGGGTTGAACATCTCATCCGGGAGTTTATACTACCTTTAGCATGTTAAGGATCTAAAAAATCGGACACCGTGAAGGCTTGCTGTAATTCTTCTGAGGTTGTGGCGGACTTGTTTCATGGCACGACAGCGGGTGCAGACGGAATGACAGACAGTGTAGACCCTGATCATATTGCTCCTGATCAGGGTCTGCACTGTTTGGTTTGGACTGTCTGTCCCAATATTTAGGATCTTTGCGGTAAAGCAGTGGTGTTGTGCGGGGTCTGACAATTTTTGCACATGATAACTTCATTCCATACATAAACAGGAGAAGAGTTTATAGTGCATAATATGCTTTGGCGTTATATTGAACATCTCGGGGGATTTGTGCTCCCAAAGGGATCCTGAAAATTGGGACACCTTAAAGGCTTGCTGTAATTCTTCTGAAGTTGTGATAAAGTTAAACGTCTTTAATTATCATCAGTTTTGTTTTAAATTGGTCGGTTGGTTCGTTAACAGAGACGGCCAGAAAAGATTAATGGTGAGGTGTTAAAACACGTGCTCTATGACAAATTAATTGTCTTTAATTATCTCTTTTTCACCTTTAAATTGGTCGGTTGGATCTTTAACAGTGTCGGCAAGCAACGGTTGAAAATGAAGAAGAAGATTTTATTTAAATTTCCAGCAGCCACAAATACCCACGAGGATACAAAATATGTACATAGTGGCATATATGACAGTGTTGTGGGTAAAAACTGATAATAATTTGGCAAATGACAGATATATTATTGCTCTAATGATTGAGAGCGGAGAAGGTATATAAAACAATTATTAGATCATAATGTTAACAAGTTTTTGTAATGAACATACCTCCAAACCCCACATTAAAAAGAGAAAAATGGTGTTTTCAAGGGCATACATTACTTTACTTATTTCCACTCCAAGACATAGGTCCTGGGTACCCGCCAGGGCCGCCTTAATGAGTCGGCCCTGACGAGCTCTCAAAACCCTAGCTATGAGTTTGAAAAGATAAATTGGTTGAATATATTAATTTACACGCTATTTTTCTGGTTTCCTTTAACAGGGATTGTTACCTTGAACGATAGTTCTGTGCAATGAAGACCCTAGTAAACCCCATTTTTATTTGAGAAGAAGTGAGGTTTATAGGGGGGTTATATTGCCATTATTACTGCACAAAATCATAGCTTGTGGATACTTGTTCAACAGTGAAAATTAGTCTTATACTCGCTTCTCATGGTACCAAGGGTTCCATGGTACCGGGGTAAACAATATTTTGCTGCATTTTGAATCTTGTACAATTCACATGGGCTTGATATCCTCATATCAATGAAGTAGGAAATATATCTTTCCATTGGTATATATATCATTACATTTTTATGATAAATATCTGGATAAATATCTAGAAAGTTGAAAAGCAGGTGAAATCTGATTTTTCACATTTTCTCTTCACCTCCTGGTCTTTAAATTTGTCTTTTATTTATTTTTGAAATACCCAAGGATTTTTCTTTTGTGGCTTAAGTTTTTCTCGGGTAGGTCATATAAATTGAAACATACAAGAACAATCCTGTTTGTTTCCGGCTGATATATACTGCCTTCTATATGCATGGGTATTCGTTTAGGATTGAAAGTGAATTTTAGCCTCAAGTGCACAGGCAGTCTATGCATGTGTTCTTTAAATTACTTAAATTAAAACTATCCCAGTGTTTCTGTGCCCCAATGACACCTCTGAGTATAAGCTTAGAACGTAAAGTTAAATGATGAATCAAACTTGCTTGTCTTTCATACAACCCTTGTGATAAATTGTACCCCCCTGTGTCTCAACTGTAGCTTACTTTATTGTACCATTTGCAGGATTAAAAGCAGTCAATTTTTTTTACATAAATTTTGCAGTTTTCCCTATTTGAAATACTAATGTTTATTGTTTTAAGTAATACGAAAAACCATTACATGTATTTTTAATCGAATCAGTTTTCTACATGTGTCACTTTTCTATTTGCCTTGGTACCATGGGAATGCCTGTTAGCATTAGAAAATTCTGCCTGGGTACTTATCTGTCAGGTTTGTAAATACAGGCTGAAGTATTGTGATCATTACTCCTCCTTAATTGTAAGAAGAGACCCTATAGAAAATTAACATAAAATTATTTTAGTGCTGAATAGCTCTAACTGTGAAATATTTATACCTTAACATTAACTACCTTGGTACCATGGGAAACCGGGCTACAATGAAAAGTGGGCGAAACGACTAGGGGGACGAAACGACTAGAGGGGACGAAACGACTAGAGGGGACGAAACGACTTGGGCGACGAAACGATTAGGGGTGGGGGGGGGGGGGCGAAACACCTGGGGGGGAAACGACATGGGTGGAACCGTCTTGGGGGCGAAACGACTAGGGAAGGAAATTGTTTGGGGCGAAACGTCCCGAAACGCCGGCTTTTATCATATTTTACAACTTGTTGTATTTTATTCCACAACAGCGCCATCGTTGTGATGTTGGCAGGAGGGGACCAAAAACTAAATAATAAAGATTCTGAAACAATGACAGCAACAACTAGAGGCACGATGCGTCCAAATGGAAGATCACCCCCATTTCTTGCCATTGGGTTATTTATTGCATTGTGCGTAATGGGTTTTAATTACTGGAATCTTTCGGCCAAAAATGCAGAACAAGCCAACGAAATCTCCATCCTCAGTAGCGAGAAATTGACAGCTAGAGCGGCGTCGGAAAAACGAATAGAAAATTTGAATGGGCAGGTTGACAATTTGCAAAGAGACATTAACACTGTAAGGACTCAAAAAGAAGCAGAAACAAACAGATTAGCAGAGGAAAAGAAGGCAGTTCAGGTATGACATTAGAATTTGGACGTCCCCTTCACATCAGGGCTTGAAGAAATAGATGGGCTGCATGATTCTGATCATGATGTTTCCACGCAGGTCGCATGAAACCGATCCGCACACGAGTACTGGTAAACTGCTTAGAGGATCTAAGCCTGTCCAGACAAAGCGGTGCGAGAGTCGTCAGACCCTCGCACCGCTTGGCCTGGACAGGCTTATAGATGAGTTTAGGACGCCACCAGTCGCTAAGGAAATGCTATCCCACGATTCCGTATTTTTGCGCATGCGCAGTTTTGTGTGGCAAAAAATAACCGTTGTTCAGACTGATCTGATAGCAGTCATTAATTTCTTTGAATGTGAAAATTTTAAATAGAGCGTAAGGTAAAGGTGACGCATGTCTTGCGTCACTGGGGCGTCCAACTGATATGGTAAGATCTGCTATCCTTGCAGCAGGTAAGGATTGAGGGGAGTGCTCTTATTCCATCTGTTTCTACACGTCCATTCATTCTCCTGTGTCCTTTACTTTAACCTACAATCTCTTCTATATTTTTTCGTTCCTTTCTCTGGGGGATGAGACAAAATTACCCACAGGGGATGACGTGTCGTTAAACCTAAAACAATTAGTAATCGACTGACAATGGTCGAGGCATGTTGCGCTAATCGCAGGACAAACAATGAATCGAAGGATTACCACCCAGACGGATTCAACATGTGGGTGAAAAAGATCAGTAACCGGGTTGTTTGAATATGGAAATTCACCGACCCCGCGACCCCTGCCCATCAAGGCTTGAAGAAATAGATGGGCTGCATGATGCTTCCACGCATAGCTGAAACCAACGCACACGAATACTGGTAAACCAATTAGAGGATCTTAGCCAGCCCAGGCAATACGGTGCGAATCGGACCGTCCATGCTTATAAACCCCATTTTAAAATGATAGGAACATATTTTGTCAAGTTTAATTTCAAAATACATGTAGCAAGTTGTAGGCTATTTACAAACAAAGGCTGTAACCACAAGTCCACTAATGTGATTTCAAGTTGTGGGTATTTGTCAGAATCACCTGGTTGTTGAAAGTACCCGCAACGTGCTTTATTGTAGAAATACTTGATTAGAAAAGATGTGTGGGAAGCGCTTGTCACAAGGAGCCTACATGCCAAATATGAAGGCCCTATCTCAAATGGCTCAAAAGTTATGGTGAAGTAGGTCAAAGGTCAAGGTCGCAGGTAAAATAGAGGCCCTTGTCAGAAGGAACATACATGTCAAATATGAAGGCTCTATCCCAAATAGTTCAAAAGTTATGATTAAGTAGGTCAAAGGTCAAGTCACAGGTCAAAATTTTTGTATGGGTGGGAAGTCCTTGTCACACAGAACAAACATTCCAAATATGAAGTCACTATCTCAAATGGTCAAAAAGTGATGATAAAGAAGGTCACCTGTCGAGGTTACAGGTCATTTTTGTATCTGTGGAAGCCCTTGTCACAAGGAACCTACATGCCTAATATGAAGGCTCTATCTTAAACGGATCAAAAGTTATGACAAAATAACTTAATGATCTACTTTTTGATTTTTAAACTCGATCAAGATATTGTCAAGATGATCATTCTGAGCAAGGTTGATGACAATCCGACTAAAATTGTGGCCTCTAGTGTGTTCAGAACGTTTTTCTATGATTTGACCTACTGACCTACTTTTTGACCCGACATGATCCATATTTGAGCTTATCCGAGATATTGTCAAAAAGATCATTCTGAGCAAGTTTGATGATGATCGGACAAAAACTGTAGCCTCTAGTTTGTTCACAAGGTTTATTAATGATTTGACCTACTGACCTACTTTTTGCCGAACTATACTTAGATATTGTCAAGATGAGCTATCTGAGCAAGTTTGATGAAAACCCGAATAAATCTGTGGCCTCTAGTGTTTTGACAAGGTTTTTCTTCAATATGACCTACTGACCTACTTTTTGACCCAACATGATCCATATTCAAACTCGACTGAGATATTGTCAAGATGATCATTCAGATTAATGATGATTGAACCAAAACTGTGGCCTCTAGTTTGTTCACAAGGTTTTTCAATGATCTGACCTACATTTTGACCCAACATGACCGATTTTCGAAATTTACTTAGATATTGTCAAGATGGTCATTATTAGCAAGTTTGATGATGATCAGACTAAAGATGTGGCGTCTATTGTGTTCACAAGGTTTTTCTATGATTTGACATACTGACCTACTTTTTGACCCAACATGACCCATATTCAAACATGACAGAGATATTGTCAAGATGATCATTCTGAGATAAATTGATGATGATTGGTCCAAAACTGTGGCCTCTAGTGTGTTCATAAGGTTTCTCTGTGATTTGACCTACTAACCTACTTTTTGACCCGACATGACCCATATACGAACTTTAACGAGATATTGTCAAGATGATAATTCTGAGCAAGTTTAATGATGATCAGACCAAAAATGTGGCTAGTATGTTCACAAGGTTTTTCTATGATTTGACCTACTGACCTACTTTTTGACCCCACATGACCCAAATTCGAACTTGACCGAGATATTGTCGTGGTGATCATGCTGACCAAGTTTTATGATGATTGGCCAAAAACTATGACCTCTTGTGTGTTGACAAGAAAAGTTTACGCACGGACGGCGCAAGACGGACGACGCACGACGACGTCGGACATCTCAAAGTCACAAAAGCTCACCATGACCTTCAGTGAGCTAATAAATGCACACTATTTATAGATTTCACTAACATGAAGTTCCCGGTCACAAATCTTTTAAAATAAAGTACTTGTAAAAAGCTTACTCAAGGGGAGCAATTTCCAAATAAGAAAATCTGCTGTTGATTTCATGACTTTTGGTAACTACTCGTTATTGATTGGTAAATAATAACTATTTTCCACTTTCAAAATCAAAATTTCTAACTTTACATAAAATATGAAAACAAAGGACATATGGGAGAGTGATATAAAAGGAACAAACAGTGATAAAAATGGGAAAATAAACGCACAATTTCAATTTAAATCTAAGCTAAATATAAGTAAAATAGAATTGTCAATATCACCATACAAATCTACTGAGTACTACCTCTCTCCTAAGAGATAACGGTAATTGCATTACGTCAGCTTATGTAATCTCTACTGGCAGCCAGATCATGTTTATTCTGTGCAGTCAGCTGAGGCAGAACAAAGGATTATCGGCTTTTTTGAAGTTGATCTTTACTGTTAAGTGTCCGATATTTATTAATTGCCTTCAGCAGTGAAAATTTTAAGTCTGTTACCGCTTGCTGCAAATAGTAGCTCTGAAAAAAAATCGGGGACAGGAAAATTGCAAATGCGGGAGATTCTGTCTCCCGGACGGGAGAGTGGGAGGTATGCTTCAAATGCGGGAGCCTCCCGCATGATCCGGGAGATATCACAGGTATGAATGAGATTCGTCCCGAATCTCTTAAGTTCTATCAAGTCTGGCTATGGGACTTCCATGTTCAGGTTTTTCAAAGTATCGCTTCTTGAAACTCTGCCTTAACTGCGTTGTATGAGAAATAAACAAGCATTCATTTAAAACATACAGCAAAAGGCAAATGGCGAACAACAACAAATAACATGTACATGTATAATGGAATAGTAAAAAGATAATTCGGACATTCCTGCTAAGTACTGTTGTGATTCAAAAGATTGTGGACTGCAGTTTTTGTTTGTTTGATTTTAGGTTTAACGACCCCGTCAACACTGTAAATATTATTTGGAGACGTTGCTTTCAATTTTGTGGGACTTTTACCCGATAATGAGATTAAATGACATCTCAAGCCCTGCCGCCCAATGAAACCAATATGGTTTATAAGCAAGGTTGGGCGGCAAATTCCACCCCCGGTATTTACCAGTGGCATTTACCGGTATTTACCGGTCTGGAAAATACTCATCAAGTGGCATATACTGGCAAATTGAATTTTTTAGCTTTGAAATACTGCAGAAATCTTTACAAATTTGAACTAAAATAGTATAATGGAACTAAATGAGTAAAAGAATGTTAAAAGTTAATATCTATCTAAGACTACCAACCTACAGAATAATATATTACTCAATTTAAACATGTTGAACCAGCCAAAAAGTGAATCTAAGACTCAAATTTTGAAAATACATGTATTAAAAGTTAAAAACCCCAAAATATTTTACATGATTGAATCTTTTTAAATCAACAGTAGAAAAATGTAGTTAAAAATACCCTGTGCACCTGATTTAATATTGTCATTTGCAACAACTATTCTTAGTTTTTGTATTGACTTGCCTTATCAGATGAAGATCAGACTGAGCAAATCTGTATCTTTTAAACACACTTTTGTACAGAATAACCATGTTTTCAAATTTTGGGATAGTTTCAGCATTTTGCTGTTGTCAGTAAATAGCTGTGGAGCATAATGAACTATATTACTAAAACAACAACTCTCAAAACTTGTTTATTCAAGAGAGCACAGGATAGCCAGGGGCAAGGATTGACTAAAGGATGTCATTTTTATATGACATGGTTTAAACAATAAGTAAAGGTGAAAGTATGTGGCCACTGGCAGGTTCAAAATAGGCCTTTTTACTTAAATTACTTTTTTATATAATTAAATTAGATAGTAACAAATATCAGAGTTAAACTATTTTAATAAAATGTAACCTCTACCACTGAAATTGACAATATGTACCTGCTGAGTATATGGTTTTGTTTTAATTCCAGGGTGGAAAATTCCATTATTTCCCGTTAATGCCTCCGGCTATCACACATATACAGCATATTCGCCCAACGTAACTGAACGACGCTCTTTCAAAAGTTAAACTTGTTATTAATACTATAACTGTGACGTCACTACTTGTATAAAACACAAGCGACCCATCAGCTGATTCATATTTTCGACAGCGTGGCTGAAAGGTAAACGTGTTATTTGACGCTCAATTTCTTTACTTTTTGTGAAATTCTCTGATTTTTTCTTGTGATATTCTTATATTTCTTTGTCTTTGCCTGCTACGGACGAAGTCCTAGCGTGTGACATTTATTTGTTATGGCAAACGAGAAGGACTAAGTCCTCTTGAGTGATCCGAATGATTCGGAGTTTTCCGGTTTCGGCCAAGATGATTTAAAGGAGCCGCGAAGCGGTTCTATTACTGTTCAACCTAAAAAAAAAAAAAAAAAAAAAAAAAAAAAAAAAGACAAACCGGCAAAAGCTAGTCAGTCGGTGACAGCTAAAACTAGCAAAACTTGTAAAAATAACAAGTCAAAAACGCCGACGATGTCGGCGGAACAGCCATCCACCAGTGGTCAACAGTCAGGTCGTTCTTTTATAGAGCTCATTGATAGTTCGTCCGAGGGAGAAATTATTAAACTCAGAACTGCTTTGGGAGAAATTGAGAACGTTTTTGGGGATAGTTTGAGTAATCTCCCAAACCTGCATGTTGAGGTTACTGAGTCTGATGAGGAGCAAATTCCTGTTTCCAAATCTGATTAATCTGGCAAAAAACCCAAAAGAGATCCATTGCTGCCAGCTGAACTGACTAAAAATTTATACTGATGCTATGTTTGAGTCTTCCAGTGAGAACTCTGGTCCTGAAAAACTTGATAATGACTCCTGGGGCTTGCCTAAAGTTTAAGGTCCAGTTAAAGGGCCTGCAATTTCATCGTCCTTAGCCGAGTTCATTAACATTATCTGTACTTCACAGTGTGTGACAGATGACATAATAAATAAACATAAAATTTCTGAATATTGTGACAAGTTGTGTGGGGGCTTATGGATATAGCCTAGTGGGTAAGACGAGAGTCTTTCGCCAAATAAAACATACATACAAAACGAAATCAGTACAGGCGGAGGTTCAAGTCTCCTGAAAAGCTTAAATATAACAAATGTTCGAATATAAGTAAATTATGTTTTTACCCTACTGTCAATAATGAAATTTGGAAAATTATGAACAAAAGAGCTCAGAGTTATGATAAATGCTTTGCTGACATTCAGAACTTAGTAGCAACGGGTGTTGTTCCAATTATCAAGCTTTTCGAGCTACTTAAATCTCACATTGCCGGTAATTCTGAGATAAAAAATCTTTTTTCTGATACTATTACTATGATGGGACAAGTATATTTTGTCCCTTAGAAGACGGTACATGATTAAGCCTCATCTGAAAAAGAAGTACCAAAATTTGTGTCATGTTAGCATGCCCATTTCTACTAAGTTGTTTGGTGATGATGTGGCTGAAGATGTCAAAAACTGTGACACTGGGGTTTCTTTAGCTAAAGATAGTTATCCCAGCTTTTATGGGTATAGTAAGTCATTTAGAGCTAGGGGAGGTTTCTCTAGAGGTGTTTTTGCTCGAGGTACTAGAGGCGGTTTCAGATATCAGCCTTACCCACAGAATATGCATTACGGTGCAATGTATGGCATGGTTCCTAGAGGTTACCCTCGTCAGACATTTGGACAGGTTAGGGGCTAAAGACAGGCTACAGCTATGGTTACTTCTAGTGCCCCAAACGAAACAGCCTTATTTTAGAGGAGGTGACTCCCATAGACAACATTGTTGTCATGTTTGGGAAAAATTTACTGATGATCAGTGGATTTTGCAAACCTTTTCTGGTTATTGTATTGAATTTGTAGCCGAACCTTTTCAAGATAGAATTCCCAAGGAAATTAGTTTTTCTGATGAAGAATGGTAATGTGTAGATTTTGAAATAAAAGATTTATTGTCAAAAGGCGCAGTTGTGATGTCTGAATGGGAAGTTTACCAGTTTGTTTCCAACATCTTTGTGGTTCCATAGCCTAACGGGAGATTTAGGCCGATTATTAATTTGGAGTACCTCAATCTTTTGGTTTATTATGAACTTTTTAAACAAGAGACTTTGAGGGTGGTTTTGGAACTGATTCAAGAATAAGATTATTTTGCGAGTATTGATTTGCAAGAAGCTTACTTTTCGGTATCCATTAACCCTTTATTTAGACGTTTTCTCAAGTTTATTTGGGACGGACAACTCTACCATTTTGTTTGTCTCCCTGAGATGCTCATATTACATTGAGGATTCACTCAGTATGAACAAAGATAGAGAGATTTGTGCTGAAAATACTGAGACCATTGCCATTACTTTACAGTCTTTGGGTTTCACTATAAATAGCAAGAAATCAGTGTTTGAACCAACACAGAGAATCATTTTCTTTGGTTTTCGGATTGATTCAGTTCTATTCCGTGTTTTCTTGACCAATGAGAAAATTACAAAAATTTTCAATTTAGCTAAAGTTTTGTTAGAAAGGGAAGTCATAGTCGTTAGACAGTTAGCATCATTTATTGGTCTTATTATTGATGCATTATTTGCTATTCATGAGGCACCTTTACATTATAGATGTCTGGAGCGAGATAAACTGAGAGGATTGGGAGATTCTGAGTGCCCTGACGCTTTTGATAATATTATGATTTTGTCAACAGATAGTAAAAACGAGTTGCAGTGGTAGATGGATAATGTTCGTCAGAGAAAAGGAAAGAGGATTCGTCCTAAGAAAGTTGATTTTTATTTGTAGGTCTGATGCTTCTTTTTTAGGCTGGGGAGCTTTTGAAGTGCACTCTAATAGGTAGGCTAATGGTAGATGGAATGTTGAAGAGTTAGAACACTTTATCAATTATCTAGAACTTTTAGCTATTTTTTATGCAATTCAATCTTTTTATGCCCATTCTGTTAACATACACTTGCAATTTCAGAGTGACAATGTGTCTGCAGTCTTGTATATTAATTATATGGGCGGTATGAACTCTGTTGATATGGATAAACTAGCAGGTAATATTTGGAAGTTTTGTTTGGACAGAGATATTTATATTTCAGCTTCTCTTCTCAGTGGATCAGAAAATTTTTACAGTGGATTGCCTTTCGAGATCTTTTTCAGATTCCACAGAGTGGCAGTTAAAACATGAAATCTTTGTAAGAGTATGTAAGCAGTCTTTTATTCCAGATATTGACCTGTTTTCATCGCGTTTGAATAAACAACTGGAGAAGTTTGTTTCTTGGTTCCCAGAGCCTGGTGCCTATAAAACAGATGCTTTTTCTTTTTCATGGCATTGCTTTACTCCTTATATTTTTGCGCCTTTTAATTTAGTAGGACGTGTTATAAATAAGTTGGTTGCAGACGAGGTGGATTAAGCTATATTTATTATTCCACTTTTGAAGTCACAATTGTGGTTTCCTTTGTTAATGTCTTATATGATATCTTTCCCTGTTAGACTGCCTCGTCACAGAGATTTGTTGACTCTACCCCACAACGGACAACCTCATTCATTAGCAAGACGTCTAACTATGGTCGCTGTGATGTTATCAGGAAGAGGTTGGAGAGTCAATGAATTCCAAGAACTGCAGCTTGTCTCATTGTCAATTCCTGGCGGGAAGGAACACGGAAACAGTATGGTTTGGCCTGGAACAAATGGTATTTTTGGTGTTTTTCTAGACAAACAAATCCCTTTATTGCGTCTGAAGCCACTGTGATTTCTTATCTTTATTTCCTTGTGTTTGAAGGAAAATCTTATTGTGGTTAACACACATAAGTCTATGTTACTTCAGACATTGGTCTTTTTTGATAATGTCTGGTGTAACAATCCAGCATTTATTTCCAGATTGATGAAGGGTTTGTTTTATAAGCGATTGCCTACACTGAAGTATACTTTTATATGGGATGTCTCTGTGGTGCTCCGATATTTGAGTTCTCTTTTTCCCCTGGAGAAGCTATCTTTGAAATTATTGACGTTAATAGTTACAGCTTTGATAGCTTTGACTACAGCTCCGAGGGCTCAAACATTGGTCTCACTAAATTTAGATGGTATGAACTTTATAGAAAACAAAGTAGTGTTCTATTTTAAGAATCTGTTGAATACCTCTAAACAGGGTAAACATTTTGTTTTTGAATTGCATCATTATGAAGATGAGAAAATATGCGTTAATGCATTCTTTAATGCATTATATTGACAGGACTAAAAGTGTTAGAAAGTCACAACAACTGCTAGTTTCTTACTGTTCATTTAATTCTGTGACTTCATGTTCTATTGCTAGATGGCTAAAAATGGTTTTATTTAATGCCGGTATAGACACACATCAGTTTAAGGCACATTCATACCGTTTAGCTGCAGTTTCTGCAGTTTTCTCAAAAAGATGTTCTTTAGATGTGATTTTGAAGACAGCTGATTGGTCATCAGCCAAGAACTATAGGAAATTTTATTTACGAGAAGTTGAACCAAGAAATCTAGGTTTTGCTAGGGCAGTTGTGTTCTGATAGTTTAAACTGGACTGGTATAAACTGGACTAGTAAAGTCTAGATGTTTCAGTTTTTTGAAGTACATAGAGATCCTATAACTATGTTATAACGGTTGTCTTCTCTGGTCTTGAGTTTGATTAAATGGAGTTTTGGTATATCAAGTTTGTTTTTTAAATAGATTTCATGTGTTTTGTTGCCTCATTTAAAGTTGCTGTATATGTGTGATAGCCGGAGGCATTAACGGGAAATAATGACCCCTCATCCAAGCGTCCGTGATGGATGAGGGGCATTATTGGAGTTAAAGCCGGAGGCTTGAGCACATATACATCCCTCCCTTTTTTGGGGAGAGTATGTCTTTTTCTAGATTCCCACCCAATTTTGGGGTTTTTGGGCAACAAAACACATTTTGTTAAAATTATGAATCAGCTGATGGGTCGCTTGTGTTTTATACAAGTAGTGACGTCACAGTTATAGTATTAATAACAAGTTTAACTTTTGAAAGAGCGTCGTTCAGTTACGTTGGGCGAATATGCTGTATATGTGCTCAAGCCTCCGGCTTTAACTCCAATAATGCCCCTCATCCATCACGGACGCTTGGATGAGGGGTCATTTTCCAGTATTTGTCGGTATTTACCGGTAAATGCCACCGGCATGGAAAATACTCATATTTGCCGGCATTTTGCCAACCTTGTTTATAAGCATGGACGGGCCGACTCGCACCGCGTTTACCAGTAGTCGTGTGCGGGTCAGTTTCAGCGCTGTGTGGAGGCATCATGCAGCCCATATATTTCTCCAAGCCCCAATGGGCGGGGGCCACTGAACTGCAGAATAAGAGTCTATGAATGTTAGGGATGAAATGACAAACACTATGCTTAAAAATCTTATTTTCCTTAGTTTACTATTCACACACGCGCTTGACTGATTCCTTTTTGCCACACAAGCCTGCGCATGCGCAGCGTAACCAAGGAAGTTAATCAGCCTAAACTCATCTATAAACAATGCTTATAAACCTTTTGGTTTCGTTTGGCGGCAGGCTTGAGAGGGTGAGTAAATTTACCGGAAAGGACCTAATTACTGGAACGGACCAATTTCCTCCCCGGTTTCCACCTTATTTTTAGTATATTTGTATAAAACACATACTATTTTAATCTCTTACAACATTATGCATGCTCTTGTTCATAAAAATTTGGTCAAATGTGGAATATGGGTCATTGCACAATAATATCACCCTGTGCTTCAGGCCCACCACAATCACTTACCCTAGTGGTGTTTGGCGCAGAAAGAAATTAAAAATAAAGACTCTAAATATAAAGGTATCCCAAATATGTGTTCAAGATTGGCTCGTGCAGAGGTGTAAAATTTCCCTCAAACTTACTCGCCCTTTTCATTTAGGTGCTAAAAATGAAGAAAGAGTAAGGTCAGTTTTGAAAACCTTACTTGCCCTGCCTTAAAACTTACTCGCAAATGCGAGCGGGCGAGTGGAATTTTACATCCCTGTCGTGTCATGTGTAAGACACTAAGATCTGCAAGGCCAGGTGTTTTTTCTCCAGGTACTCTGGTAGATTTGGCTCTATGGTGCTTCCACGCATAGCTGAAATTGATAACACATGAATACTGTTAATCTAGAAGGACTAAGCCTGCCACAGCAAAATGGCGTGAGTCAGACTTATAATGGGAAAAGGGAATCGAGACAATTCATCGACAAGACAACTCATCCAGCGCTCTCACTAGGATTTTGAAAACAGTATTCTAGGAATCCTTCTCTGTAAAAAGTAGGATTCACAGAAAAAAAAGCTGGATTCCCACGTAAAAAAGTTGGAGTTCTGATCTTGATCGCGCATAGAACATAGACAAAAACTTTTTTTTATCAGGCTACACGTCCATATGAAAAACTGTATACTTTCATGGCTCCCAAACTCTTTTTTTCTGCTAAATGCATTTAATAACTTCGTTCCAAACATGTAGATTGTGGGTACTAGTTGGAAATATTTCACTGATGTGTCTATCCCCCCCCCCCCCCCCCCCCAATGCAGTTGCTCAGATTTATTCTCACACTTCTAGTCAAATAATGCCACATAAAAATAAGGTTGTATTAGGATAACAGCAGATATAATGTAAACCCAGATCAGAAAAGCAGCATTCTATTTAGCTATATTTGTGCTTTCAAATTCGGACGTATATGTACGTGAGAGTAGCCCAATTATTTTTAATTGGTGTAAACAAATACGTAGGGGAAGCATCCTAACCACGTCTGACTTCCTGTAATTGATAAAAATGATTGTATTTTGAAGAATTACATACATTTTTGTCACCAGTAAACGTCGAAACACACTTTGACAGAGCGATATAAAGTAGAAGTAAAACAAAGATCTGGAATTGATACAATTAACTTACTCCACCCATAAAAGACACCAAAGGGAAAGAAATACAAACATTAAGCGACAAGACCATAATGGAAACCTAAACAAAGGAAGGTCATAAGGACAGTTACTTTCCCACAAAATGGCCATATGGCCATCCAAAATAAAAAGACAAAAGTGATACACACAGTAAGTAACAAACAACAACTTAATAAATCGCCACAGAAGATCGTGTAGTCGCGAAAATACATGACATTGGTAACTCGTCAATTATATCGTCTTCACCGTAACCCTGGTTTAACTAAACGTGATATTTTACCGACTCATGCTAATCCGTTGATGATATGAGCTTACATCAATTAGTAAACTAATTAATTGTAATCCATAATAACACGGGGATTAGCGCGGCGAGAGTAAACAGGTACAATCATTTTTAACACGTGCCGCAAACCGACCACTTTCCAATATCGTCTCTCCCACTGACAGGTGCAAAAATACCTGCCAATATAGGTCACGCCTACTGATTTGTGGCACATGCGCTTTCAACATAAAAAGCGGCGCCGCATTTGATCTTTTATTGGTATTGCATAAGCGGCCTAAATTAGCTTCTGAATTTACCACTTCTGTAATTTTGGACGCGTGTCGCAGTAAAAACATGCGTACACAGGAATCGCCGGTTGTGAATTGTACGCATACAACGGCAAAAGTTGGCGTAAAATACGCAGAATCCTGCGTTTCCGAGAGCTCTGCTCATTGACACGGTTTTTGGAGACAATTCATCGACACAATTGAAGACAACTCATTGACACCTTTTGAAGACAATTCACCGACACATTTGTGTGAAGGTAATTGGCAATTATAGGTAATTAAGGGTAATTATAGATAAGTGGCACATTGTATTTGATTGATCTGGGGGGGGGGGGGTAAAAATACAAATACACATGTAGGATAAAAATTTGAGTAAAATAATAATCGTTATGTTTCTAACATTATGGCACACGCCGATTAACAAAATAGTTTGAGTAATGATGTAATTGATTGTTTGTTCATATTTTATATCAACTGGCACGTGCCCTCAAAATAAGTATGAAATAAATGAACGAAAGAAAAAAGAAACAAAGAATAAGATAATGTATAAGAATGAAAGAAAGAAACAAGACATATAATGTCTAAGAATGAATGAAATAAAGAAAAATAGATTGACAGTCAGACAGACATACAGAGAGATAGACAGTTTAAAAACGCATATAAAGACTTACCAGTATTATACGTTATACATACATACATACATTTGTACAGACGGGCCGGCTGGCGGACAGACAGTTTAAAAACTCATATAAAAGCTTCACTTTCCATCTTTTTTTATTTTAATTATGAAAGTTTTGAATAATATTTGACAAAGTTCCCTGTACATTTTCTTTTATATCATGTTTTTAAAATAGAATGCATAAGTTTATTTACGCCAGCCATCCTATGCGGTTAAAATGGTCTCTTAATTGTCATCAATAAGCCAAAATATTGAATTAATATATTCTAAATTCGTTATTTTGAACATAAACGTGATAATAGATCATTTTATTTTCAAAACATTGTCTTCATTTTATCAGCTTGTGTATAATTTCAACATAATAATGTGTCGATGAGTTGTCTTCAATTGTGTCAATGAGTTGTCTTGTCGATGAATTGTCTTGTTCCCGGGAAAAGCGGGGTTTACAAGTCCCCACCCATCGGGACTTTGAGAAATAGATTAGGCTGAATGCTTCTTCCACGCATGGCTGAAATTGACAACACATGAATACTGTTAAACTAGATGGACTAAGCCTGCCAAGGCAAAGTGGCGTGAATCAGACTTATAATGGGAAAAGTGGGGTTTACAAGTCCCCGCACATCCAGACTTGGAGAAATAGATTTGACTGTACAGACTTGCCTACCCTTACGATTTGGTCGTAAGGCTTACTATTTTCATGTCCAAATAAGACCTTACGACCACAGCTGAATTCCGTACGATTTTCGGTGTTTGTAAAAAGTCGGTAAATTGGCGCGATTATTTCGGTTCGGGTAAGCACGCTTTTATACCGGAAGAAGACAATAGTTATCGTTCCTGTCTTATTCTCGTTGCGAAATTAAATTAAATTTCATTGGCTAATGTTACGCAAGTGATCCAACCACAGTTCATTTAACAAATTTGTTACGGTATGAGCGGCAAGATGGAGGCCTTTACAAAGGAAACAAACATGGGGAAAAAAGAAAAGCTGAATCGGCCGATTTATTGCAAAAAAAAAAACCTCTAGGAAATGGGCTTATTTTGACCTCGCATCAGATACCTTAAAACCCTTATGAATAAAACTTGATTCTTACGATTTTTTAGGAGGATCTTACTATTTTCTGTCTCAAGGGGTAGGCAAGTCTGGACTGTATGTTTCTTCCATGCATAGCTGAAATTGACAGCACATGAATTCTGGTAAACAAGAAGGCCTAAGTATGCCCAGGCAAAGTGGCGTGAGTCAGAATTATAATGGAAAAGTGGGGTTTACAAGTCCCCGCCCATCGGGACTTGGAGAAATAGATTGGGCAGTATGGTGCTGCCATGCATAGCTGATATTGACAACACATGAATACTGGTAAACTAGAAGGACTAAGCCTGTCCAACAAAATGACGAGTCAGACTGTTCAGTGCATATAAGCCATTTGGTTTCATTGGTCGGTAAGGGCTTGAGATGTCATTTCATCACTATGCCAGGTTAAAGTCCCACAAAATTGGAAGCACGTCTCCAAAATCACGTATATAGTGTTGACGGGTATGTTGAACCTCGGACGAACAAACAAACAATGGTAGCCATTCTTTTTTATACATGCAATCTATCGGAATAGTTTGATATTAATCTAACGGATACCCACAATCTCTGTTATGGAACAATAAGAAGAAAATTATCTTAGTAATTGCTAATTTTCTATATATCAATGGGGTTTACATTTCATGGACTTGTTTACAGAAAAAGCGGATCAAATCAGAATATTTGGATAATATTCTAAATGGCTGTTAAACTCATGATAACGAAAAGTTGATAATAATATAAAAACTATCAAGGCACACATTTTCAAATTCCGCCAGTTCAAAGAGATTATATTATATCGTTAAAGTGATAATCGCTGTGATTAATACCGATAAACGCGAAAGTGTGCTTCAGTAATCTACTTATCTCAGATGTGGATAAGCTAATTATCTTAGGTGTAAAATACGAAGTATCTGTCTTTTAATTAGGTGTGAATGAAGTAAAAAGGGTTGAATTAATGCACGTCAATTTAACAGAAAAGATAGGAAAGGATTGAAAAAAAAAATAAATAAAATAAAAGAATAATATTTAATAGTGCCAAATTAATTTATTGTCATCATGATAAATCTAAAATAATCTACTATATCATCATTGTAACAATGTTTAAGTTTCTTAATGTTGCACAAGGTAATCAGAGACTTCCAAATGGTATTTACTTAATGATAAGGTCAATAAGAAGGAAAAAAGGCATAAAATAGGGGAAAAATAGGTCCGTTCCGGTAATTTACGCACCAGGCTTGAGATCTAATTTCATCTCAATGTTGGGTAAAAGTCCCACAAAATTGAAGCAACATCTCCATAATGACCTATACAGTTTTGACGGGGAATCAAACAAACAAATCCAACTGAGGTAATGGCCAAATGTGACCGACTCAGTATATGAAGATAGATAGATAGATAAATTAAAATTTGAATCACAGGGACTTGTTTCAAGCTTTTAGAGACGAAAGATACATCCCATTTTCTCATGTCTCCGTTCACTCTAATAACTCCGTTCACCCTCTTCTTTGAATAGTATGGTCGGGTGAAAAAGCCAAAGCCGGACCGGGCCGAGCCAAAAATGGTGATCCGAAGATTTTATATTTCGTCTCTTGTCACAATGAAGATATATTGTTGTCAGCTTGGTATAAAATTATTATGAATAACACATTTGATAACTGCACGAAGGTTCATCTCTCTACATTGTTTTATTTTCTTGTAATAAATATTTTTGATTGTTACATTTGTTAACATTGTTGTAATATTAAAAAGGTGACTTACCCCGTGTCACCCTCAGTCCACAAGGTAACCTGAACAGGTTTCATAAGTCTTGTAGGGTTGAAGGCTGAAGAGTAATTGAAACGTCATGGCGTTGTGAGCTGTCTGTTGTACGTGAATATGAATATTAATGAGGTGGTCAGTTGTCAATGGACATTCGAGTGTTGTCGTGTGTTTCCGTGTGATGTCGTCGTGGGTCTTGTAGTTGTTGTTGTAGAACTGGCACAACAATGATAAAATGATAAAGAAAAAATGTTATTTTTTTAATTTTTCTTTAATTCCAACTAGTAGTAAACAAAACTTTCTTCCTTTTCGGTTGTTTTCTTTAACCCTTTACCACTCAGGGATTTTGTCAATTTCACTGATTTTCACAGTGTTGCACCTGACAGCAACTTCAACTAGCCATTGTTTCATAATGGATGGTCTGTTTTACACCAAACTCGGTATGAATGTTCATTGGGCAGTAGCCTTTCAAATGCAACCTTTCATGACTTGATCATTGTTGTCATGGTAAAGAGGGGGCATCTCAAAGTTGGCAAAAAGTGTGTTTTCACATGAATTTTGGACCACATTTTAATCTTCACACAGCTGTCAAGGCAACCATTAAGGTGGTTGGCACTAACCATTTTCACTGTTTGCAGCATGTTTTATCAGCATCAATTTTCAGGCATGTTTGACCCCAGACACCCTCAGATACAAATTTTAGCGGCCGGTTGGGCCATAAACCCAAAATTTTTCGGGATGTGAGGGGGGCGTTGCACGAAGGTTCATCTCTCTACATTGTTTTATTTTCTTGTAATAAATATTTTTGATTGTTACATTTGTTAACTTTGTTGTAATATTAAAAAGGTGACTTACCCCGTGTCACCCTCAGTCCACAAGGTAACCTGAACAGGTTTCATAAGTCTTGTAGGGTTGAAGGCTGAAGAGTAATTGAAACGTCATGGCGTTGTGAGCTGTCTGTTGTACGTGAATATGAATATTAATGAGGTGGTCAGTTGTCAATGGACGTTCGAGTGTTGTCGTGTGTTTCCGTGTGATGTCGTCGTGGGTCTTGTAGTTGTTGTTGTAGAACTGGCACAACAATGATAAAATGATAAAGAAAAAATGTTATTTTTTTAATTTTTCTTTAATTCCAACTAGTAGTAAACAAAACTTTCTTCCTTTTCGGTTGTTTTCTTTAACCCTTTACCACTCAGGGATTTTGTCAATTTCACTGATTTTCACAGTGTTGCACCTGACAGCAACTTCAACTAGCCATTGTTTCATAATGGATGGTCTGTTTTACACCAAACTCGGTATGAATGTTCATTGGGCAGTAGCCTTTCAAATGCAACCTTTCATGACTTGATCATTGTTGTCATGGTAAAGAGGGGGCATCTCAAAGTTGGCAAAAAGTGTGTTTTCACATGAATTTTGGACCACATTTTAATCTTCACACAGCTGTCAAGGCAACCATTAAGGTGGTTGGCACTAACCATTTTCACTGTTTGCAGCATGTTTTATCAGCATCAATTTTCAGGCATGTTTGACCCCAGACACCCTCAGATACAAATTTTAGCGGCCGGTTGGGCCATAAACCCAAAATTTTTCGGGATGTGAGGGGGGCGTTGCCCCCCTTCAAAACCCCCAGGAATATTTTTAGAGGGGAGGCGCGCGAAAAATCAGGTCACTTTTTTGCCCAACAAATCCTAAAGCAAACTTAACTATCCAGGGTTAGAAATGCAGATTTTATGTGCTTCTGGGGCTTAAAATGGGGGAGGGGGGGTGCAGACACGTAAAAACACGTATCTGAGTGGTAAAGGGTTAACTAAAATCTGGGAACATACTGAATTTTAGTCTAAAATGCTTTAATTATATCTGAAATATTGTTTCTTGCAATAAAATGATGAAAAAACATTATTTTGGTCAGTTGGGATTTTCTTCTTTAACCCTTTACCACTCAGGGATTTTGTCAATTTCACTGATTTTCACAGTGTTGCACCTGACAGCAACTTCAACTAGCCATTGTTTCATAATGGATGGTCTGTTTTACACCAAACTCGGTATGAATGTTCATTGGGCAGTAGCCTTTCAAATGCAACCTTTCATGACTTAATCATTGTTGTCATGGTAAAGAGGGGGCATCTCAAAGTTGGCAAAAAGTGTGTTTTCACATGAATTTTGGACCACATTTTAATCTTCACACAGCTGTCAAGGCAACCATTAAGGTGGTTGGCACTAACCATTTTCACTGTTTGCAGCATGTTTTATCAGCATCAATTTTCAGGCATGTTTGACCCCAGACACCCTCAGATACAAATTTTAGCGGCCGGTTGGGCCATAAACCCAAAATTTTTCGGGATGTGAGGGGGGCGTTGCCCCCCTTCAAAACCCCCCAGGAATATTTTTAGTGGGGAGGCGCGCGAAAAATCAGGTCACTTTTTTGCCCAACAAATCCTACAGCAAACTTAACTATCCAGGGTTAGAAATGCAGATTTTATGTGCTTCTGGGGCTTAAAATGGGGGGGGGGGGGGTGCAGACACGTAAAAACACGTATCTGAGTGGTAAAGGGTTAATTAAGTCAATCTAAAAGAAGAAACAATTAGACAATAAGAAAATTGATAATTTATGGCAGTCTTATATGATTGTTATATTTTTCTATTGACAAATGATGACAATAATCAAATTCAAATATTTTCAGGACAAAAAGAAGTACTTTAACCAGTAAATTTGCAAGAAATTAAGAAATATTATCATTTTTATCGGCCTTGGCTTTTATGTCCCTCGATTTCGGGAAAACGGTTATTGCAATAAAAATTAAAGAATGTAGAGAGATAAATGTTCGTGCATTTATCAAATATGTTATTTATAATAACTTGATACCCAACTGACTACAATATATATCTTAATTATAACAAGGGACGAAATATACAATATTCGGATCAGCATTTTTGGCTCGGCGCGGCCTTTGCTTTTATACCCGGCCGAATAATATGAAATAATAATATGAAATGGAATCATTTTTACAGTTCTGTCACATTTGAATTTCTAGTTTGAAGAAAATCAGTTTTGATTTACAATATAATTCGCAGAAATCGAAATTAGTCACAAAAAGCTTGATATTTAAAGGGTATCCCAAAATAATCTCTAACCAGTGACAAGCACGTGGCTGAGTATAAATAGTACCAACAAAATAAAGTAGTGCACAGTCTAAATAAAATACTCATCACATATAATATTCATAGAATGAATCGGATTTCTTATGATAATCAAATAAATTTGGTTGAACAGAGTTATTCACCTTATTTGCATTATCTGCTGGTTCCTAGTCTGAAGGTTATCAGTGTTGGAAAAACAGGTAACCAGACCCCCCTGACCTTCAAAGGTCCGGGGGGTTGGATGCCTGTTTTTCCAATATTGACAGTGTGCAAGCTGGGAGCCAGCAAATATGGTGAATGAGGACATGCCCAAAACACACCCTGCATTTCTGGAAGGCTGTAAAATAAACAGATGTGATGTTTATTTTCTAAATCTTCAGATTCTCTTAGGCATTTAGTCACATACTTAACAGGCCTAATATTTTTCAGGCATTTGCAGGATTTCAGGCTCTTGGAGCTTGATTTTTTCTTGATTTCAGACTTTTAGATTTTGCCTTTCCTTCCTATATTCTGTTTAAAATGACTATTTAACCCTTATCCTGCTGAATAAAATTATTTTGCAACACCCATTTCTGTCTATTCACCAATCAAATTGCTGTACTTGTTCAATTCACAAACTGCATTACAAACAGTGAAGATCTTGATCAGATGGCTTCAGAAACCATCTGATCTGGATCTGTATTGTTTGAAAAGGTTATTGTTGTCGTGTTTAGCACAATAAGGGCTAAGGCTGCAAAATCGGGCCTTTCAGGCATGGAAAAGCTTGGTCAGTATGAAGCCTGTATTTAAAAATACCTGCAGAAAATTATTCTTGCAACAAAAAAAAATTGAAAGCAGGATTGTTCAACCTTAGGTGAATGGAGTTATGGATTTCCAGGCTAGACTATCATATAATAATATATACACAAGGGCACCATCGGGAAAATATGACCAGTCCTGAATGAAGTAGTGTACCTCTGGCAGTTTGTAACACACAGGGAAAAAATTATTTTTTTTTTCACACTCGCCAAACTTGGCGAGTGAATGTTAAAATACACTCGCCAGAAAAAATACCCTTTTTTAGATATAAAAGGACAAAGAATGGAGCAGACATTTTATTTTATTCTTAAACATCCCTAATAAATTCGAAGCACCACTCCTCTGTTACTTCATTGTCACTGTACCACAGCCCCGTTACACACCGGTTACCGCGCTACAACGTGACGCGACTGAGTACAACAAACGCTACTGTTTTTCTTTGACGGGAGAAATTTTTTTGACCTGTGGCCTTAACCTACTTTAAAGAAAAAAATATTATTGTTCATAACTTTCAAACCGTTTAAAATAGAGCCTTCATATTTGGCATGTAAGTTCCTTGTGCCAAGGGCTTCCCCCTCAAACCAAAATCTTGACCTGTGACCTTGACTTTGAATTGTGACCAACTTTGAAAAAAATGGCCATGCCGGGGACATGTTCGTGTTTCACAAACACATCTTGTTTATTGCTGATATCTCTGTAACCACAGGTTGAATTTTCTTCATATTTGGTACAGGATATCTTTATAGCATTACCTTTTATTATGCCCCCGCTATTCGAAGAATGGTGGAAAGGGCATTAAGTGTTACCCCTGCCCGCCCGTTTGTCTGTTCGTCCGTTCATTCGTCCGTCCTGACATCGTGTCCGGGCCATAACTCCTAAACCGTATGGAATATATTCATGAAACTTTACAGGTGCATTCATCACACTGAGACGATGTGTCATGAACAAGGAAGACAACTCTTGCATTTTTGGTTTTTGAATTAGCTGCCCTTGACTTAGTTCCATATAGTAAACCGTGTCCGGGCCATAGCTCCTAAACCGTATGGAATATATTCATGAAACTTCTCAGGTGCATTCATCACACTGAGACGATGTGTCATGAACATGGAAGACAACTCTTGCATTTTTGGTTCTTGAATTATATGCCCTTGATTTAGTTCCATGAATGGCATTTGGCGGGTGCAACCATGTCCTATGGACACTTTTTCTAGTTTGGAATATCTAAGCTCCCAGGTTAACCCCCTGGGTGGGCAGTCAGTTCATCTGTCCGTTCATCAACTTTTACATCAAAGTTTTGCGTTAAACCTTTTTCATTGCTCATATCTCTGTAACCACATGTTAGATTCTCTTCATATTTGGTACAGGATATCTCTATAGCATTACTTTTCATATGGAATATCTAAACTCCTGGGTCAAGCCCCTGCGTGGGTTGTCCATCCGTTTGTCAACTTTTAGGTCAAAGTTTCATGTTAAACCTTTTTGATTGCTTATATCTCTGTTTCTCCTCATATTTGGTACATTACCTTTCATATGGAATATCTAAGCTCCTGGGTCAAACCCCTTGGTGGGCTGTCTGTCCGTTCGCCAATTTTTACGTTCAAACTTTTTCATTGCTGATAACTCTGTAACCATGTTAGATTCTCTTCATATTTAGTACAGGATATCTGTATAGCATTACCTTTTATATGGAATATGGACTGTATATGCAAAGAAGCTATAGACATTGCCATTTCCAGCAGTCGATGGCACTGGCCGGGGGTATATGTGCCCAGCTGGGCACTTGGTCTAGTTTCTCATGTGGAAAAAAAAATCAAGACTGATACTTTTACTTGTAAAATGCATTTTTCACATCAGTGATATTTTCACTTGTGATTGTTATTTACATGTAACATTGTGAAACAGTTTAACCCTTAACCATTTTTGTACCAAATGGAATCTTCCTCCTTATTATACCCCCGGCATACGAAGTATGTCAGGGGGTATATAGTTTTCGTCTTTCCGTCCTTTCGTCTGTTTGTTAGTTCGTTTGTTTCGTACTTCCATCTGTTACGCCGTTCGTCAACCTTTACGTCAAAGTTTTGCGTTAAACCTTTTTGATAGCTCATATCTCTGTAACCACATGTTAAATTCTTTCATATTTGGTAAAGGATATCTCTATAGCATTACCCTTCATATGGAATATCTAAGTCCCTTGGTCAAGCCCATGCGTGGGCTGTCTGTCGGTCCATCTGTCTGTTCATCTACTTTTACGTCAAAGTTTTGTGTTAAACCTTCCTAATTGCTGATATCTCTGTAAACACGTTAGATTCTCTTCATATTTGGTAAAGGATATCTCTATAGCATTACTTTTCATATGGAATATCTAAGCCCCTGGGTCAAGCCCCTGGGTAGGCTGTCCGTCCATCAGTTTGTCAATTTTAATGACAAAGATTTGTGTTAAACCTTTTTGATTGCCCATATCTCTGTCACCACATGTTGGATTCTCTTCATATTTGGTACAGGATATCTCTATAGCATTACTTTTCATTTGGAATATCTAAGCTCACGGGTCAAGCCCCTGGGTGGGCTTTCAATCCGTCAGTCCATCCGTCCGTTCATCAACATTTACATTAATGTTTTGTGTTAAACCTTTTTGATTGCTCATATCTCTGTAACCACATGTTAGATTCTTTTAATATCTCTATAGCATTAGATTACCTTTCATATAGAATATCTAAGCCCCTAGGTCAAGCCCCTGGTTGGGCTGTCTGCCCATTTGTCAACTTTGACATCAAAGTTTTGTGTTAAACCTTTTTGATTGCTGATATCTCTGTAACCACATTTTAGATTCTCTTCATATTTGGTAAAGGATATCTCTATAGCATTACCTTTCATATGGAATAGCTAAGCCCCTGGGCCAAGGCTTGGGTAAAGCCCCTGGGTGGGCTGTCTGTCCGTTTGTCAGCTTTTACATCAAAGTTTTGTGTTGAACCTTTTTGATTGCTCATATCTCTGTAACCTCATGATAGATTCTCTTCATATTTGGTACAGAATATAGCTATGGTATTAACTTTCATATGGAATATCTAAGCTACTGGGTCAAGCTCCTGGGTGGGGTTCGGGGTCAATAATTAAGTCTTATAGACATTTTGATTACGTCCAAGTTTTGTGTTAACTGTTTCATTTTACTCCTTGTTGTTGAAATGCAACAGTTATTCTCAGTGGACTAAATGGAAAGTTTATATGGAGATTCAATGCTACAGACAAATTGTCATTTCCACTAAAAGGGAATGGCATTAGCCGGGGGCTACGTGTCCCACTGGGCACTTTTTCTAGTATACACCAGGAGTCCATTTCAAAATTTAGGGTGTCAGGTTGTTTTTTCTTCAAAATTTATTTGGAAAATGGCTTTACTGTTTGCAAACAGTGTATTCCCTGATCAGAAGCCGCGTTCTGTGGCATCTGATCTGGGCCTGCACTGTTTGCCCTGGTACCCGTTTTGGGGTTTCCGCTACTAATGGGTTAAGACACAGAGAAATACTACATGTGAAAATGTCGGCTGCTTACAATGTATGTCGTCTGCTGAATTTTTTGCAAAACATTTTTGCATACTGCAAACAGTGTGGGCCCAGATCAGACTGCTCCTACAGCCTGATCTGGGTCCACACTGTTTGCAAAAAAAAAATACTTTTAAGGTAACAACTGGCACATGGCAAAGCAGATGACAATGGTTGTGATTGGCATTTTATGAGTTACTATTGTTTATGTTTTAGGAGCAATGTGAGATAGATAGCTCAGCAGTCACTCAAGAGTTAACTAAATGCCGAGGTAGGTTTCGTTATTAACCCTTTTTGTACCAAATGGAATCTTTAACCTCATATATAGCACAAGTCCATTTCAAAATTTAGAGGTGCAAGGTTGCGTTTTCTTGAAATTTAAGTTGGAAAACGGCTGAACTTTATGCAAACAGTGTAGGCTCTGATCAGATGCCACGTTCTGCAGCGTCTGAACTGGGCCTGCTCTGTTTGCCAACTATTTTTGAGGTTTCAGGTACTAAATGCATTATGTTTAAAGCAGTCTCAAAATGTTTAAAGAACATATGACCAGTGATTTATTATTCAGTTACATGCAGGCTTGTCACGGTAAACCAGTAAATAGTACTAAATACACACCTGCACATGTATGATAATGATATCCACATTAAAAGAACTAAGGCACCCGCCCACCGGGGACCTGAAGAAATACATGGGCTGCACGATGCTTCCACGCAGAGCTGAAACCGAATGCACATGAGTACTGGTAAACAGCTTAGAGGATCTAAGCCTGCCCAGGCAAAACGGTGTGAGTCGGTCCGTCCATGCTTATAAACACTTGGTTTCATTGGGCAACAGGGCTTGAGATGTCCTTTCATCTCAATGTCGGGTAAAAGTCCCACAAAATTGGAAGCAACGTCTCCAAAATGACCTATACAGTGATGATGGGGACGTTAAACCTCAATTCAAACAAAAACATGAAAAGTACATACTGGTAACAAAGTGCAACTGTAAAACAAGCCACAAACATGGAGTTAAAAAGAAAGAAATTCAGTTATGTTCCCAATAAAAGGAAGGAAAGTGGCGTTTGCATAGATTAATACCTCCCTGATCATGCTGTAGCTCTCGCATTTGAAGCCTGTCTCCTGTCTGGGTAACGGAATCTCCATCCCAAATTTTATGGCTGTCTATTTTGCAGGTAAAGATACAACAGCTCAGTTTTATTAACATCCTTGCACCTGGTTTATTGTAGCAGGATATTTCGTCACCGTAGTGCAAAAAGTCGATAACTCCAATGTTTTGGAGTTTTTCACTTTTTTTGCGCTAAGGTGACGATTTATACTGCGGTAAGTGTCAAAATGAAATCATGGTTATGTATGCTGGGTCTTTGCAAAAAAAAAAAATGTTTTCCACTACGGTAAACATTTTGTTTTTTTTATCGAGAACAAGTATCTTCAATATTACAGTTAATTTCCACTATACCAAATGAGCCGGCGCATGATAAATAAAAATCAAGAATGAGTTCCTTTAAGAGCAATGAAAACATTCATAAGAAAGAAGATGGGTCATACTACGTAGTTTCGGCTAAGAAAGCCTCATCAGTGACCCTGTAATGATCCGGCAACGAAAGCCAGAGGAAACATACTGCAATTTTGCGAATTTCGAATAGGCAGTTGATTCAAAGACTGATATAAATCAAAACGGGGTCCAAATAATTAAAAACCTGTCTAGAATATGAGTCTAAACCAATAATTTTTTTCTTATTTCTCAGAATATTTACGCTGATCTCAAAGGACCAAAAGTAAAATATAAACTGCACTATGGTTGATGTACGGGGAGACGTTTTACGGCCGCCACACGGCACAACACCAGCTGCAGTGAAGGCAAATAAAAATCAAGAATGAGTTCCTTTAAGAGCAATGAAAACATTCATAAGAAAGAAGATGGGTCATACTACGTAGTTTCGGCTAACAAAGCCTCATCAGTGACCCTGTAATGATCCGGCAACGAAAGCCAGAGGAAACATACTGCAATTTTGCGAATTTCGAATAGGCAGTTGATTCAAAGACTGATATAAATCAAAACGGGGTCCAAATAATTAAAAACCTGTCTAGAATATGAAAACCTACAATAAGACAGGTGCGACCAGCAGAGACTCAAATCAACCTGCGCACCCATCCACTATGACAAGACCTTTTGCCTTTGTCTCTTAGCATAGATATTAGCCTATAGTAGGTACATGCGATCAGTTAAGACTCTGATCAGACTGCGCAAATGCGCAGGCTGATCTTAGTCTTTGCTGGTCGCTCAAGCCTTCTTGTAGATTTTGTCATGCGCTGGCTCAAATATCTGTGGGGTTTACACTGATTACTTCATCTTCATAGCTTTCAGCAGCTCATTATAACAAACTGTTTTAACAGTAACCACTTTGAAATTAATCCATTTCAGAATTATGCACATAGACGGTCACATTTGTTTTATTTACACAAATACGCGTTGACCTCTGGACGCTAATAAATGTGAAAATTGAATATTGACCCCGCTCACTAATCAGCTAAAATTGCCAATGATTAGGAAAATGATGATTAATGTGTGAGTACAAAATGGTATTTATTAATCCCCCGCAGCGAAGCGGAGCGGGGATTATAGGAATGGCCTTCGTCTGTCCGTCCGTAACACTTTCTTGTCTGCTCCATATCTCCTGAACCCTTTGATAGATTTTCATTAAACTTTGGTCAATCATTCGTCTCAGTGAGCTTGTGTGTAGAACCCATAAATGAACCATGCTGAGTCAAGGTCATGGTTGAAGGTCATGATTTTGAAACTTGGAATTTTTTTCCGTTCCATATCTACCCTTGGAAGGATTTTCATTAAACTTTGGTCAAATATTCTTGAAAATGAGCTGATGTGCAGAACCCATGTCTGTTTGTCTGTCAGTTTGTTTGTCTGCCGTAACTTTTTCTTGTCCGCTCCGTATCTCTTGAACCCTTTAATAGATTTTCATTAAACTTTGGTCAATTATACCTCTCAGTGAGCTGGTGTGCAGAACCTACAAATGAACCATGCGGACTCAAGGTCAAGGTCATGGTTGAAGGTCACGAGTTTGAAACTTGGAATTTTTTGTCTGTTCCATATCTCCTTTACCCTTGGAAGGATTTTCATTAAACTTTGGTCAAATAGTCTTCACAGTGAGCTGATGTGCAGAACCCATGTCCGTCCATCCATCTGTCTGTCCATCCGTCCGTCTGTCCGAAACTTTTTCTTGTCCGTTCCATATTTCCTGAACCCTTTCATAGATTTTCATTAAACTTTGGTCAATTGTCCCCTCAGTTAGCTGATGTGCAGAACCTATAATTGAACCATGCCGACTCAAGGTCAAGGTCACATTTGAAGGTCACGAGTTTAATACTTTGGATTTTTTGTCCCTTCCATATCTCCTTTACCCCTAAAAGGATTTTCATTAAACTTTGGGTCAATTATCCCCCTCAGTAAGCTAACCATGCCAACTCAAGGTCAAGGTCACAGGCTAAGGTCACAAGGTTGAGCCTTGATACAAAATGCGGCGGGGGATTTGGCTGTCCTCCAGACTGCTTTCTTGGTATCAAAGGGAAAGCCGCCCGCTTTAATAACTTGATCAGATATTCTAATGCACTTGCATATTATGTAACATGACGTCTGATTGGATAACGTCAAAAATTTACGATACTGTCGGAAACCCGACGTCATCACGAAACGTCATTTCATTGGCTGGCATTTGGTTTTATGCAGGTCACCACGATTGCCGCCTTGTGTAAAATAGTACAATTTTTAAATTAACAACCGAATAAGTACATTAGAATGGGGATAACTGTATTGAAAATTGTCATTTGGGGAGGTAAATTGTCAGTTTTACGATTGCAAATTACGTTTTACAGCTCCGCTAACACGTCGCCGTAAAACGAAATTTCCGACCATGAAACCTCAGATTCACCGCCCTAAATGACAATTTTCAGTACAGTTATCCCCTAAATGACTGCTGAAGCATGGACAGTCAACACGTTTCAGATTATTATCCCTTCTCTTGCTGAATATTCATTTAAGCCACACCCATTTCTGTCTATCAACCAATCAAATTACTTGATGTAATTTATTGCTACAAAGCCATAAACTTAATGTCAAACAGTGTAGATCCTGATCAGATGGCTTCTTCAGAAGCCATCTGATCTGGATCTACACTGTTTCCAAAGATAGGGGTTGTCGTGAACAGCATGATAAGAGTTATTATTTGAGGTCACATAGACTGCGTCTTTGGGAAAGTTGTTGTCCTGTGAGAAAAGTTTGTGTTTGGTGGATACTCAATGCCGTACTTTTATGCATCTGGGTATTAAATATTATTACACTGTAGCATCGTTATAAGGCTGCTGTAGGAGTCCATTATTGACGACCATGTTTTATGCAATTGGTGTTATACAGATCTCGACAACCCCCACCCACTATTCTGCATGCATGATTGCCGTTTCCTCCATTTATTACAAGATGTTAAATGTTGCATGTACAAGATGAGCTTATAGTATAGGCAAGCATCTGGTACCCATCCTTTGTCCACACATTTGAACTTCAATATCTCAGTTACTAGCTGGCCAATATTGATTTTATTTTATATACAGCATCACTGGGTTGGGGGATTGACTGCATTAGGTTTTGGACCAGTTTTGATCAGAACTGTGGTTGCCATGGAAACAAACACATTCCATGGACTTTTAATGGGGGAAAACGTCTCCAACTTTTCCCAGCCATTACTGATCGGATTTTTATCAAACTAGCAGATAACTAGAAGAGGCATACAGTCTACCTTGAGTTTGAATTTGGGTCTCACAGGACCGATGGCTTTGGAGTTATCTGCCCTTGAGCAAAAAAAAATAAGCGAAAAATGCTGTCTCCACTTTTTCTCAGCTGTTTTCGATCTGATCTATTTGAAACTTTTAGTAAAAAATGACAAGCATGATATTTGAGATGAGTTCGAATTTGGCTTGGATCTGAAAATGGTTTCGCAGTTACGTGAAAGCGTGAAAGATTTTACCATATGCTTACAATGGTAAAACAATGTCTCGAAATTTTCTCAACCATTTTTGATCTGATCTTTATCAAACTTGCAGATAACCAGGAGAGGCATACAGTTTATGTTGAGTTCAAATTTGGGCCTCCAAGGACCAACATGCCCTGGAGCATAAATATATTGGAAAGATGGTGTCTCAACTTTTTCTCACCTGTTTACGATTGGATCTTTTTGAAACTTTTAGTTTTGTTTGTTTTTGTTTCATTTGAGATTAACGTCACCGTCATCACTGTAAAGGTCATTTTGGAGACGTTGCTTCCAATTTTGTGGGACTCTTACCCGACATTGAGATGAAATGACATCTCAAGCCCTGTCACCCAATGAAACCAATAAGGTTTATAAGCATAGACGGTCCGACTCTTGCGCATCGCTTTGCCTGGGCAGGCTTAGATCCTCTAAGCGGTTTACCAGTACTCGTGTGCGGGTCGGATTCAGCTCTGCGTGGAAGCATCATGCAGCCCATATATTTCTTCAAGCCCCAATGGGCAGGGGCCATGAAACTTTTAGTAAACAAGAACCAGCATAATCTCTTAAATGAGTTTGAATTTGGCTTGAATTTGGCTTGAATCTGGCAACCTGTTTCGCAGTTACGTAACTTACGTTCCTTTGAGCGTGAAAAAATTTACCTTAGTCTTACATATTTGGAAAAATGATTTCTCCAGTTTTTCTCAGCCATTTCTGATCTGATCTTTATCAGACTTGCAGATAACCAGGAGAGGCATAATAAGTCTACGTCGAGTTTGAATTCAGGCCTCACAGGACCTGCGTCTTTGGAGCTATCTGCCCTTGACCTTAAATATAAGCGAAAAATGTTGTCTCCACTTTTTCTCAGCTGTTTT
Organism: Lucinisca nassula; assembly: GCA_963580285.1. Taxonomy (NCBI): domain Eukaryota; kingdom Metazoa; phylum Mollusca; class Bivalvia; order Lucinida; family Lucinidae; genus Lucinisca; species Lucinisca nassula. The sequence continues at coordinate 102,020,592 of OY757018.1, forward strand.
CAATCGGATCTCTTTGAAACTTTTAGTAAACAAGGACAAGCATGATATCAGAGACGAGTTCGAATGTAGCTTGAATCTGACAACAAATTTCACAGTACATCCCCTTGAGCCCGAAAAATGTTACTATAGGCTTACAATGGAAAAATTACGTCTCCACCTTTTCTCAGCTATTTCTGAACCAATCTTTGTTTGTTTGTTTGTTTGATTTGAGGTTTAACGTCCCCGTCAACACTGTAAAGGTCATTTTGGAGACGTTGCTTCCAATTTTGTGGGACTTTTACCCGACATTGAGATGAAATGACATCTCAAGCCCCGTCACCCAACGAAACCAAAAGGGTTTATTAGCATGGACGGTCCGCCATGCACCGCGGTTCCTGGACAGGCTTGAACCAATCTTTGACATTCTTGTAGATAACCAGGAGAGGCATACAGTCTACGTGTCTACCCTCGTTACAGTTGATTATTATTATTATTATTAAATAGAGTGCAAATTTGGGCCTCATAGGACCAACAGCTTTGGAGTTACCAGCCCTTGAGTATAAATATAAGCGAAAAATGATGTCTCTTCTTTTTCTCAGCTGTTTTAGATCAGATCTTTTTGAAACTTTTTTTAAACAAGGACAAGCACAATATCTCAGATGAGTTCAAATTTGGCTTGAATCTGACCACTGGGTCGCAGTTACATTTCCTTGACTGTGAAAAATTTAGCATAGTCTCACAATGGAAGAACAATTGTACGAGTTTTAGGGTCCAATTTGGCAGAAATAAGTGAATGTAACATATTTTGTTCCGTAGTTGTACACTTGATGCCGAAAACAAAATTTCATACGATTTTCTTTGAAAATATTTTTCAACAAACTGGAAAAGGCTTATCTGGTTTTGAAATAGTCAGAATGTTTCTGGGGTATCTCCAGGCATTTAGTTTCTTCTCCAATAGCAGCTAAAGTCACCAGACGAAATTAACTGTACAAACTAACAGCATTCTTCAAATTCCATGTACTGTACATTTATTGCTTTTCATGGTAACATCTACAACAGAACTATGCCAGAATTCTGCAAATGAGCAGCTGTATAGCAGTGTTTAGTAATATATTTCAAAACTTGCTATGTGATATTCTATTATAGTATTATTTCAAAACTTTGGAAGTTGTTTTCTAAACATTATATTTGTTTTGTTTGATTTGAGGTTTAACGTCCCTGTCAACACTGTAAAGGTCATTTTGGAGACGTTGCTTCCAATTGTGTAGGACTTTTACCCGACATTCAGATGAAATGACATCTCAAGCCCTACCGCCCAATGAAACCAATAGGGTCTATAAGCACACCGCTTCGCCTGGGCAGGCTTAGATCCTCTAAGCAGTTTACCAGTACTCGTGTGCGGGTCGGTTTCAGCATGGAAGCATCATGCAGCCCATATATTTCTTCAAGCTCCGATGGGCGGGGGCCGACTAAACATAAGATAAATGCAGGACTGTGGAAATTGAAAATAAAATAGCCATTCTCTTGTAGCAGTTTACATGCTGTTATTAAAAAACTTTTTGCAAAACACAAAATAATCACTGTTGATTTAAACAGAGCTATTTACTATAGATATACATAAAGGCTTTGAATGTCATAAGGTGCACCGTCCTTCGGATGGGAATGTTAACTGGAGGTCTCCTGTGCAGGGAGACCCATTCCCTGTGCAGGTTAAAGAACCCTACCATAATTACATGATTACTGTGTAGGCTTTCATCCTGCAAAACTGGAGTGTATGTAATATATACCATCTGCGTCCCCTCCTGGGGTTAAGGCCAAACCAGAAGAAAGAAAGGCTTTAATAAAAGCATGTTTCCATGATGGACATGTATATGTCAGAGAAATTTGGATTGCCGTCAGGGAATTGTCAGGAAAATTTGTTTTTGTCCAGTCTGTTACAATGCAAACCCCCATAGGTAAATTTTTAGTGGGGAGCCGCGCGAAAAAACAGACCATTTTAAGGACAACTAATCCTAACGCAAACATAGCTGTTCAGGGGTGGGGAACGCAGATTTTATGTATTTCTGGGGCTCAAAAAGTGTGTTGTGGAGGGGGGGGGGGGTGGGGGGAGGGGGCGACTATACTAGGTACAAAAAATAAGGGAACCTCCAAGAAGCGAAACTTCAATGTCGCAGGGAAGGTTTATATGCAAACGGGATCAGTATCTGGTCAGTGCACCACGAGCATGAATTTGATGCATGCACGACACCTTCTGGGCATGCTAGTGATTGTGCGATGGATTATCTCCCTTGGTATCCATCGCCATTCTTCTTGCATGCTCGACCAAGCTGTTGCAGATTGTTACAACGCTGCGGTCTGTTGACCCAAGACATCCCAAATCGGCGACATATCGGGGGCATTCGGCTGGCCACGGCAGTGTCCTTACACCTTGTTGTCTCAGAAATTCGACAGCAACACAGGCTCGATGTGGGCATGCGCTGTCGTCTTGGAACTCGAAGTTCCCACCAATTTGCCGGGCAAATGGGACAACAACTGGGCGTAAAATTTGGTCTACGTAACGCTGGCCAGTCAAGTTACCTTGAAGGATCATGGTAACTTGACTGGACAGCGTTACGTAGACCAAATTCCAAGACGACAACGCACACCCACATCGAGCCAGTGTTGCAGTCAACTTTCTGAGACAACAAGGTGTAAGGACACTGCCGTGGCCAGCCAAATCCCTTGATATGTTCCCGATTGAGCACAATTGGGATGTCTTGGGTCGCCGCGTGTGCAACAGACTGCAGCGTTGTAACAATCTGCAACAGCTTGGCTGAGCATTGCAAGAAGAATGGCATCTGTCGCACAATCACTAGCATGCCCAGGTGTTGTGCACGCATCAATGCTCATGGTGCATGGACCAGATACTGATCCCCTTTGCTTATGAACCTTCCCTGTGACATTGAAAAATAGAAGTGGAGGCAATGATCAGGAATCGATACAATCAACCCACAGCTCCCATCAGAGACACCAAAGGGATAGACACACAAACATGAAACAACAGACCTTAATGGAAACACCAACAGCGGAAAGCCAAAAGGACAGTTACTTTCCCACAAAATGGCAAATAGGCTATCCAAAACAAAATAACACAAGCGACACAAACACTCAAAGACAAACCATAACAAAAATAAACTGCGACAGAAGAACCTCCTTCGAACGGTCAGCACAAACGAATTCCACTGGGGGGCTTAAATCAATTTAACGTGGCCACAATCCTCGCCCTTCCGTCTCGATTTAGACAAATAATTTGTTCAGTCCGCCTGAGGGCCTCTGCCTGAAGGCCTCCTAACTCATCAGTGCAACATCTCTGTGAACACAAATAATCAAACAACCACAGAGATGAAACAACGGTGACGACTCGACAGCAAGAAACCACTGAAAAGCTGGAGCAAAAGAAAACCAACAGTTTAGACTATGATGGGCCTGACCAGAGACAGAGCATCAGGCACCAAATTTTGAAAGTTTCGCTTCTTTCTATTTGAATTTGGGGGTTCCCTTATTTTTATGCCCCCAGAATCTAAGAGATTCGGGGGCATATAGTTTTTTGGTCTGTCTGTCTGTTTATCTGTTTGTCTGTCACAAAAACCTTAACATTGGGCATAACTTTTGAATGGTAATAGATAGAGCTTTCATATTTCACATGTGTATACCTTATCACAAGACCTTTCCAGTGGTACCATAATTTTTGATCTCGTGACCTTGAACTTGACCTTTGACCTATTTTTTTCAAAATTTTTAAAAACATTAACATTGGCCATAACTTTCGATTGGTAAGTGATAGGGCTTTCATATTTCATATGTGCATTCATTGTCACCAGACCTTTCTAGTGGTACCATAATTTTTGACCTTGTGACCTTGACCGTGATGTTTGACCTACTTTTTAAAAACTTTAACATTGGCCTTAACTTTCGATTGGTAAGTGGTAGGGCTTTCATATTTCACATGTGCACTCCTTGTCACAAGACCTTTCTAGTGGTACCATAATTTTTGACCTCGTGACCTTGACCTTTGACCTACTTTTATAAACTTTAACATTGGCCATAACTTTCGATTGGTAAGTAGTAGGGCTTTCATATTTCACACGTGCACTCCTTGTCACAAGACCTTTCTAGTGGTATCATAATTTTTGTCCATCCAGACACACCCCCCCTCAAGGTCAAGGTCACTGTGGCTATTTTTAGAAAAACTTTGTCATCGCTCACCTTTGACCTACTTTTATAAACTTTAACATTGGCCATTATACTTTCGATTGGTAAGTAGTAGGGCTTTCATATTTCACACATGCACTCCTTGTCACAAGACCTTTCTAGTGGTACTATAATTTTTGTCCATCCAGACACCCCCCCTCAAGGTCAAGGTCACTGGCTATTTTTAGAAAAACTTTGTCATCGCTCTAGCGCCAGCATTTCTTTACTGATTTCAATATAACTTCACACAAATGTTCCTTATGACAATATCTCGAGGGTGTTCGACTTTCAAGGTCATGACCTCAAGGTCAAGGTCACTGTGGCTATTTTTAGAAAAACTTTGTCATCGCTCTAGCGCCTACATTTCTTGGCCATACCTTTTGATTGCTTAGTGATACTGCTTTCATATTTAACATGCGCTGTCCGGGGGCATCAGTGTTTCACAAGCACATCTTGTTGTCTCTAGTATACAAGACAATATCGCTCATTGTGTGCTTTGAAGGATAAAATTGATAGCTTGTGTAGCTACCTATATCATGGCTACATATTTATCACTAGTAGTTGTTTAGATTGATTGGGTCTAGTATGCACAAAATTGTGATAGAACAGGTAAGGACAATCTGTTGAAAACTGGTACTTGAGAAATCATCAATTTTTAATGTCATTTCCGGGTTTAAAATGTAACAGCGGGTAGTGTTGGTAAAACCAGTGCCCTTCTTAGAAGAATCCCTCCTGCATTGGACAACCTCATCTGATGGAGTATACTTGCTTTTATGAGTGTGATAAGCTACTCAATTTGGACCACCCCCTTGGGCCACTTAAGTTGCCTCCAGTACGCTGAAGGTTAAAAATCATATTGAGAAGTGGTTTATGCTTTACGACCCATACATGTGTGTTTACTATTAAAATCCCATTTCTTAGTTAGGAAAATTCTTGATCATATTGGGAATATTTTAAGTGAAATTGGGAAAAATATCTACTTTTTGGCATTGGGAACATGTCCTTTTTTGGGACCCAGATACATAGGCAGAAAAATTCGTTTGCTCATTTTATCAATAGTGTAACATGTTGACATGTACAAGGACATTCTAACATGTACATTCAATCTATGTCAAGAGAAAGTCAGAAAACCATCTATTTAGGGAAATGAGACTAATACTTGCCAACTTGCCTAGCCTAAAAAGTGTAAGGAAATGTCTTGTGTGTGTGTGTGTGTGGGGGGGGGGGGGGGCAGTGAAAATCCAAAGAGACTTGCCAACTCTAGGAGCAGTCTGATCTGGGTCCCCACTATTTGCCTGTATGCAAAAGTATTTTTAAAAAGTTTGTTAGAAGATTAAGCAGACGACATATGCAGACAACATTTTCAGATGTAGTTTTTCTCGGTATCTTAAAGGTTTACGCGTTTTATCTTTATCTTCAGTATAAAGAGTGTTGTCTAAATGTGACTGATTCTGACTTTTAAGAATTTTATTATCTCACCTATAAAATTTGATACAATAATTAATGTCTAGGAGGAGTGACGTGGTATATGTTTGTGTGACAGCTGCAGTGTTTAATTTTCAAGAAAATTTGTATTATTAACTGTTGCTTGCAAGGGTTCAAATTGATCTGAACATATAAATAATAGCTCGGGATGGTCCCCGCCCACCGGGGCTTGAAGAAATGGATGGGCTGCATGATGCTTCCATGCAGAGCTGAAACAGATGGTAAACCGCTTAGAGGATCTAAGCCTGCCCAGGCAAAGCGATGGCGGTTGGACCGTCCATGCTTATAAACCCTATTGGTTTCATTGGGACTCAGGGCTTGAGGTGTCAATTTGTCTCAATGCCGGGTAAAAGTCCCACAAAATTGGAAGCAACGTCTCCAAAATAACCTATACAGTATTGACGGGGACGTTAAACCTCAAATCAAACAAACAAACAAATAAAAGCTGGGCAAGCCTCTTTAACTCGGTCTGGTGCAGGGCTGACTGTTGATCAGGAGGTTGTTGTTTCAATGCCTGCCATATGCAAAGGGGTTTACCAGTACAGTGCATATTCTTTCATCAGAAATTGTCAACCACCCTTCTTGAATCAGGAGAAGGGAGGGAGGAATCATAGAAAAGATTTCATTTTTAGCTCCCTGAGCCAAAGGCTCTGGGGGAACTTATAGGATGGTAGCCCTCTGTCCTCCATCCGTCTGTCGTCCACCATTTTCAAAGGTCTTCTTCTCTGAAACCACTGGTGTCCAGTTTCAATTCGATTTCATATGCAGCCCCCTGGCAATGGGGGAACGAATGTTTCCAAGTATGATCCAGGTCACATGTCCAAGATGGCCGTCATGCCCAAATATTGTAAAAATCTTAAAAAAAATTTCTTCTCCAGAACCTCTGGGCCGATTGTCTTGAAACTTGGTATTTAGCATCCGGCGACTGAGTACTTCCAAGTAGGGGTGTAACGATACATCTACCTCACGATACGATACGTATCGTGATACTTACCTCACGATACGATACGTATCGCGATACTTTTAATCGGACAGACAGACTGACACATACACAGCCTGGACATACTATAAGCTCACCAATGAGCCTACCGCTCAGGTGAGCTAAAAAGTGGGGTTTAAGGTAATATTTGTTGCATAGTTTTGGTAACATGTTGCAAAGCTGTGCCATCCTTTGCAAATAAACTGGGATTCTGTGACTGTCCAAGTTACCGCCATCTGCTAGCCTATAATGTGTAAAAAGAAAGCTTAAAAGATATTCGAACAATAGCCAAATTTAATTGTAACTAATCAACAAGAACAGGAATCAAGACTAGATAGTGGAATTCAATGGTTGTTTGAACTGAACAATGAACATCCCAGATAAGAGGAGAAAATTGATGATAAATGGAGGCTCTCAACCAAAAGATATGTTGTGGGTACTCATATGAACCGTCTTGCTAAGGTGGCAAGGTGGTTCAAATGAGTACCTACAACATATCTTTTGGTTGAGAATTCGGAAAATTATCACCAATTTACTCCTCTTGTCTGGTCTGCTGTTACCATAAACGTCTCATGATTCACCTAAAATGAACCCAGCTGCTTAAACCATGCAGAGCCAGATCAGACTCCTTTTCAAGAAGCAGTCTGATCCTCGTCTACACTGTTTGTGTAGAATTGACTAACCGAAATCAAACTTTCAGATTTTTCTTTAAGAAAATTAGCATGTCAACATTTTCTTGGCTTAAAGTTGCACGCTGTGCATTCACAATGTCACCAGCAGTGGAAAAGACTCGCTCGCTGGGTACAGAGGTAGCTGGAATTCCCAAGTAGAACTTTGCTGTTTGGGAAATAAGTGGATATTTGTGTGCATTAACTTTGCACCACATCAAAGGATTTTTATTTAGAGGCACTGTCTGCTCATCCTTATACATGTTAATTTCAGCAATGACTCGCTCTGTTACAGCGGCAGGTTTTTCAACTTTGGTTATGAAGACATCTCCGAAGAGAGACTCCATTGCAGATTTGGATTGTTTCTCTGGGGGTGCTGTAGAATTTGTGTCATTGTCATTTTCATCTTTGACAGCTTCTTTCTCTGACCCATTGAATAGTGTTACTGGCAGGTCTGGAAGAGGCGGCATCTCTGGTGCTGGCAGTGGTAATCCTGGCTCAGTCTTCACTACCACCTATGAATTTAAAAGAGAAAAAACTTTTTACACCACCATCTCTTTTATAGCATGTTAAGTATAGATTGCTTAGATAAAAGGACCATTAAAGTGCTTTAGTGGTCATTTTAACATTTAACATCTATACAATTTTGTTTGACTCTAACATGGTTTATGCTTTGGAGCTGAACAACCAAGCTGCAAAGATTTCTTCAAAATAGAAGTGGAGGCAATAATCAGGAATCAATACAATCAACAAAGCTCCCATCAGAGACACCAAAAATTCAAGCCATTTGTTTTAAATGTTTCAGGCTTATAGTGTGATAGACATTATATGTATTGTACTTTTTGTGTGTTTGTTATAAAGTATTTTATAATGTTAATTGCTTTAATAAAAGTTATGAGTACCGGTGTCCCAGTTTATCTTGACCCCTGGGTAGCTTTACCCCCGGGGGTAAAGCTACTCAGGGGTAGCTTTACCCCCGGGGGTAAGGATATCCCGGGATATCTTTACCCCCACCCTGGATATCTTCACCCCCGGGGGTAAAGCTAAACTGGCCAGGATATCTTTACCCCCCGGGGGTAAAGCTAAACTGGCCAGGATATCTTTACCCCCACCCCAACTTTTGGGTATAAACTATTTTCTTAATAACCAATTTCTGCTTATATGTAAGAGAAGCAAGATAGTGGACCTGATGTTTCACTTTAACATTTCTCGTTTCAATCATGACTCAGACTAATAGAACTACCCTTAGTAAGAAATATGACCACATTATAGAGGCAAATGGTTATTTAATAACTTCTTTTTGTATATTTTCTTATTCAAAATGTCCCTTATGACAATCTTTCATAATTTTGCATTATCCCTGTCAGTTGTGAAATGGGTGGTGGTGGTGAGTGCAAAGGTGGGGGTAAAGATATCCTGGCTGGGATATCTTTACCCCCGGGGGTAAAGCTAAACTGGCCAGGATATCTTTACCCCTACCCCTACTTTTGGGTATAAACTATTTTCTTAATAACCAATTTCTTCTTATATGTAAGAGAAGCAAGAAAGTGGACTCGATGTTTCACTTTAACATTTTTCGTTTCAATCATGACTCAGACTAATAGAACTACCCTTAGTAAGAAATATGACCACATTATAGAGGCAAATGATTATTTAATAACTTCTTTTTGTACATTTTCTTATTCAAAATGTCACTTATGACAAACTTTCATTATCTTGCATTATCCCTGTCAGTTGTGAAATGGGTGGTGGTGGTGAGTGCAAAGGCGGGGGTAAAGATATCCCGGCTGGGATATCTTTACCCCCGGGGGTAAAGCTAAACTGGCCAGGATATCTTAACCTCCACCCCAACTTTTGGGTATAAACTATTTTCTAAGTGCCCAATTTCTTCTTATATGTAAGAGAAGCAAGATAGTGGACTCGATGTTTCACTTGAACATTTTTTGTTTCAATCGTGACTCGGACTAATAGAACTACCCTTGGTAAGAAATACGCCCATATTATAGAGGCAAATGATTACTTATAACTTCTTTTTGTATACATTCTTATTCAAAATGTCCCTTATGACATTTTTCATAAACTTGCATTATCCCTGTCAGTTGTGAAATGGGTTGTGGTGGTGAGTGGAAAGGCGGGGATAAATATATCCCGGCTGGGATATCTTTACCCCCGGGGGTAAAACTAAACTGGCCAGGATATCTTTACCCCCACTCCAACTTTTGGGTATAAACTATTTTCTAAATGCCCAATTTCTTATACGTAAGAGAAGCAAGATAGTGGACTTGATGTTTCACTTTAACTTCTTTCGTTTCAATCGTGACTCGGACTATTAGAACTACCCTTAGTAAGAAATATGACCATATTATAGAGGCGAATGATTATTTAATAACTTCTTATTGTATATTTTCTTATTCAAAATGTCCCTTATGACAATCTTTCATAGTCTTGCATTATCCCTGTCAGTTGTGAAATGGGTGGTTGGGGTGAGTGGAAAGGCGGGGGTAAAGATATCCCGGCTGGGATATCTTTACCCCCGGGGGTAAAGCTAAACTGGCCAGGATATCTTTACCCCTACCCCAACATTTGGGTATAAACTATTTTCTAAATGCCCTATTTCTTCTTATATGTAAGAGAAGCAAGATAGTGGATTCGATGTTTCACTTTAACATTTTTCGTTTCAATCGTGACTCAGACTATTTGAACTACCCTTAGTAAGAAATATGACCATATTATAGAGGCAAATGATTATTTAAAAACATCTTTTTGTATATTTTCTTATTCAAAATGTTGCTTATGACAATCTTTCATAATCTTGCATTATCCCTGTCAGTTGTGAAATGGGTGGTGGTGAGTTGAAAGGCGGGGGTAAAGATATCCCGGCTGGGATATCTTTACCCCCGGGGGTAAAGCTAAACTGGCCAGGATAACTTTACCCCCATCCCAACTTTTGGGTATAAAATATTTTGTAAATGCCCAATTTCTTCTTATATGTAAGAGAAGCAAGATTGTGGACAAGATGTTTCACTTAAAAATTTTTTTTTTCAATCGTGACTCGGACTATTAGAACTACCCTTAGTAAAAAATATGACCATATTATAGAGGCAAATGATTATTTAATAACTTCTTTTTGTATATTTTCTTATTCAAAATGTCCGTTATGACAATCTTTCATAATCTTGCATTATCCCTGTCAGTTGTGAAAAGGGTGGTGGGGGTGAGTGGAAAGGCGGGGGTAAAGTTACCTCCGGGGGTAAAGCTAAACTGGCTAGGATATCTTTACCCCCACCCCAACATTTGGGTACAAACTATTTTCTAAATGCCCAATTTCTTCTTATATGTAAGAGAAGCAAGATGGTGGATTCGATGTTTCACTTTAACATTTTTCGTTTCAATCGTGACTCAGACTATTAGAATTACCCTTAGTAAGAAATATGACCATATTATAGAGGCAAATGATTATTTTTTAACTTCTTTTTGTATATTTTCTTATTCAAAATGTTGCTTATGACAATCTTTCATAATCTTGCATTATCCCTGTCAGTTGTGAAATGGGTGGTGGTGAGTGGAAAGGCGGGGGTAAAGATAAGAAGAAATTGGGCATTTAGAAAATAGTTTATACCCAAATGTTGGGGTGGGGGTAAAGATATCCTGGCCAGTTTAGCTTTACCCCCTGGGGTAAAGATATCCCAGCCGGGATATCTTTACCCCCGCCTTTCCACTCACCCCCACCACCCATTTCACAACTGACAGGGATAATGCAAGATTATGAAAGATTGTCGTAAGGGACATTTTGAATAAGAAACTATATAAAAAGAAGTTATTAAATAATCATTTGCCTCTATAATATGGTGGTATTTCTTACCAAGGATAGTTCTATTTGTCAGAGTCACGACAGAAACAAAAAATGTTCAAGAGAAAAATCAAGTCCACTATCTTGCTTCTCTTACATATAAGAAGAAATTGGGCATTTAGAAAATAGTTTATACCCAAAAGTCGGGGTGGGGGTAAAGATATCCTTGCCAGTTTAGCTTTACCCCCGGGGGTAAAGATATCCCGGCCAGGATATCTTTACCCCCGCCTTTCCACTCACCCCCACCACCAATTTCACAACTGACGGGGATAATGCAAGATTATGAAAGATTGTCATAAGGGACATTTTGAATAAGAAAATATACAAAAAGAAGTTATTAATTAATCATTTGCCTCTATAATATGGTCATATTTCTTTCATAGGGTAGTTCTATAAGTCCTCGTCACAATTGAAACAAAAAAATGTTAAAGTGAAACATCGAGTCCACAATCTTGCTTCTCTTACATATAAGAAGAAATTGGGCATTTAGAAAACAGTCTATACCCAAAAGTTGGGGTGGGGGTAAAGATATCCTGGCCAGTTTAGCTTTACCCCCGGGGGTAAAGATATCCCAGCCGGGATATCTTTACCCCTGCCTTTCCACTCACCACCACCCATTTCACAACTGACAGGGATATTGCAAGATTATGAAAGATTGTCATAAGCAACATTTTGAATAAGAAAATATACAAAAAGAAGTTATTAAATAATCATTTGCCTCTATAATATGGTCATATTTCTTACTAAGGGTAGTTCTATTAGTCCGAGTCATGATTGAAACGAAAAAATGTTCAAGTGAAACATCGAGTCCACAATCTTGCTTCTCTTACATATAAGAAGAAATTGGGCATTTAGAAAATAGTTTATACCCAAAAGCTGGGGTGGGGGTAAAGATATCCTGGCCAGTTTAGCTTTACCCCCGGGGGTAAAGATATCCCGGCCAGGATATCTTTACCCCCGCCTTTCCACTCACCCCCACCACCAATTTCACGACTGACAGGGATATTGCAAGATTATGAAAGATTGTCATAAGCAACATTTTGAATAAGAAAATATACAAAAAGAAGTTATTAAATAATCATTTGCCTCTATAATATGGTCATATTTCTTACTAAGGGTAGTTCTATTAGTCCATGTCATGATTGAAACGAAAAAATGTTAAAGTGAAACATCGAGTCCACTATCTTGCTTCACTTACATATAAGAAGAAATTGGGCATTAAGAAAATAGTTTATACCCAAAAATTGGGGTGGGGGTAAAGATATCCTAGCCAGTTTAGCTTTATCCCCGGGGGTAAAGATATCCCAGCCGGGATATCTTTACCCCCGGGGGTGAAGATATCCAGGGTGGGGGTAAAGATATCCCGGGATATCTTTACCCCCGGGGGTAAAGCTACCCAGGGGGTAAAGATAAACTGTTACACCGGTACCTTCTCGTTTGGCTTATTCATGGAAACAACCCTTTTTGTAAGGTCAGTAGGGATCTGCAGTCTGTCCTCCTCTGATAGATAGGGTAGGCTCTTGAACCGTGGGTCTAGGGCACTGGCCTCTATTAAGAAATTGAGTGTGTCTGGGTCAGTGTATCTGAAACATATACAACACATTGAATTTTACAGCTGTGTAATAGTTTGCTTATATCTGATCGAAACATAGATTTAGATTGTGGGTGCACAATAGAACTGCCTTTTACTGGTGCTTCTAATGTATACCCAAAAATATGTTTCAGAGCAGAAATGAACAAATATTGTATACCCCTGCAAACCCTAATCTTTCTTAGAAAGTTGGGGTCTGTGCCTTTGTGGGGGTCAAATGTATATAGGTGTGTTTTGTGATATGTCAAAAAGGGACATGCCAGTCTAAAACGAAAAAAATTATTGATTTTTGGAACACTACAGCAGGTTATGAAGAACAGGTTGTCTCTGTACTGATGTTTTCGTCAGTCATACAATGTATTCATACAAGTACTACTTTTATATGGAAATAATTTTCCTGTCTTATCTTACTAACCTTGATGTCAGGTCTTTAGCAATGGCGGATTTGACCTCCTTCACCAAATTCGAGTCTGAGTCATTCAATGTCATTACTGCCAGAAGCTGTTCCTTCAGAGGATGTATCATGGATACAGTTGGCTGCTTCTCATCACACATAATGGTTGTGACTGTTTTCAGTGGCTCTAGAACTCTGAGGCTCTAGAACTCTGATTACACTCTCAATATCAGACACATCCTCATCTGACAGGGTGATTACGTCTTTAGCAATTTTCTTCACATCTTTGTTGAGGAAAACTGCTTGAATGGCAGCTTGCTCTTCAACATAGCGCAATAACATGTCATGGCTAGAGTTCCACCTAGTTTTCACATCTTGTATAAGTTTGTGTTGTGGAAGTTCAAGAAGAGTTTGTTTTGACTTTAGGACTGTATTGGCGTAATCACTCCTGTGGAAGAATGAGACAATTCTGCTTACTCGACCCAAAAGCCTTTCCATTTGACCTACTTGCATGCCTTTTTGTGCAGCTAAATTAATGGTGTGGGCAAAGCACCTTACATGCAACATATCTGCCTCCTTGGCGGCATTTACGACATTACTAGCATTGTCAGTAGTAATCACTGGGTTCGTACCATTTCTCTTCAGATTCCATTCACGAATTGCTGTATTGTACACTTCCGCTAGGTTGTGACCAGTATGTGAATCACCTAGTACCCGGGTTTGCAAAACATTATTACACAATACCCAGTCAGTGTTTATGTAATGCACAGTAATTGTCACATAGCTTTCTGTGGCACGAGACGTCCAGCCATCGGACGTTAGGGCTACATGAGACGCCCGCCTCAAATCCGATTGTACTTCAGACCTTACTTCATCATACAGATTTGGGACCACAGTCTTTGAAAAGTGGACCCTGCTAGGCATGTTGTATCTGGGTTCCAGCACACTGACAAGTTTTGTGAATCCTGGGTTTTCGACTACACTATAAGGTCTCATATCTTTCGCCATGAATATACCTATAGCCTTGGTAATCAGTTGAGCACGGGGGCTGTTTTGGCTAAGGATGGCCTGCATCACTTCGTGCAGCCGCAGCTGGCCTGGGGTTGAAGTTGTCAGATTTGATGCAGTTTGGGGTTTTGCTTTGGCTTGTTCAGCTGTTGGATTCTTAGGTTTTGACTCAGGTTTTTGCAGGGTTATTTCTGGGTGTTTCCTTTTCAGATGGGTCGACATGTTAGAGGTATTGCCACTGCTGTACGACACTGACCCTTTGCAAATTTTGCAAATACTTTTGGTTTTGTCAGTTTCTCTGACTCCTTTGTCGGACGTAATTTGACCAAACCCAAAGAACTGCCATACTGGTGACTTAAATGAAGCTGGCGGGTCAACCAAGTTCAGTTCTTGGTCTTTTTGGTCCCTTAACATGCTCATTTTCGCTCGAGTCTGCCGCAATCAGCAGTGACAAAAACTTTGAAGGTCAAGGTTATGGGTTCGGCCAAATACATGCATTCATGACGGGAGCGTTCGGCGCCATAAAAATAACTGTAAACTTAATATTTTTAGATGTCTGACCTTTTATTTCATTCAAAATCTGTTAAGACACTAATATAGAACCATGTTATGGAAGATATAATCATTAAAACAATATTTCTTTCACGAAAATTGATATATATTTTTATGGGCCGAACAGTCTATTGTTGCGAGTGTTTTAGGCCGAACGGAAAACGGAAGTTGTCGTAAGGTGAAAGAAGACGCTTACATCGATAATTAATGCATCAATGAAGCAAAAATTAAGTAGGATTCAACATGAAAACAACATTTAAGCAGTTTCTCTGCTATTTTTTTATTTTATTTTGTCTGTCGAAGATTTTTTTTTTGTGAACCGAACCGAACCGAAATTGCCGAAAACGGACCGTGAACCGAACAGCCAGCTTTGTACCGCGATGAACCATACTTTCGGTGAATCGTTACCCCTCTACTTCCAAGTTTGCAAAAGTGGTTACCCTAGATTGACCTTGACCTATTTTAAGGTCAAATTTGGTTCCTTAGGCTTTTCAATGAGAAAAGGGTGAATCATACATTTTTCGAAAAATATTGTGGTCTTTGACATGAGAATAGGTAAAAAACGAACGTCTATGAATGCTCAAGGTTAAGGTCATTCTGTGACCTTGGCTCAAGGTCACTTGAATTATAGCTCCATTGACATTTCAAAATATATTTCTCTGAGGAACCACCAGTGGAAGGGCCACCCATCCCAATCACTATCGATATGGTTAAGAAGGCTATCTCTCAGATGAAGACTGGCAAAGCACCTGGTCCCTCTGGCATAGTGGTGGAGATGATAAGAGCTGCAGGTGATGCGGGTGCCTCGATGATCCGTGACCTTGCAGCTGCAATCATCCGTGATGGGAAGGTACCCTCTGACTGGGAACAGAGTTTCATTGTCTGTCTCTACAAGGGCAAGGGCGACGCATTGGAACGGGGCAACTACCGTGGTCTCAAGCTGACAGAACAGGTCATGAAAGTCCTGGAAAGGATTGTGGATGGCCTCATTAGGCAGTTGGTGTCCATCGACGATTCCCAGTTTGGCTTCGTCCCAGGAAGAGGCACAACAGATGCAATTTTTGTTGTCCGACAGCTGCAAGAGAAGTATCTGGCGGCCAACAAGAGACTCTACATCGTCAGGTCAGCGCAATAGGGTTGTAACTCCGTTTTTCAGAATTTTTCAGGAACGACAAAAAACTTCCTCATTTTTTTCTAAACCATTGTTATTTCATGAAATCCAGACATCTGTTGTAAAATGACAATCCAATTAAGTGTAAAGAACAAAATTTAACTTATTTCAATTTCTAAAACAGATATTTGTAAATATTTGAGATACAACCCTTTTCCTTCTGAAATGCTGCATACATGTACAGGGCAGCTCAGTGCAATACAGTTGTAACTAGAGTTACAACTGTTTTGCACTAAAAATATGTGAAAAATGGCAGATAATTGTCAGTGTAAAACAGTTGTAATTGTAGGTTTCTTTATTTTCATACACTATTTACCTGAAAACTTATGGTTATTTTATTTGATTTGAGGTTTAACATCCCCGTCAACACTATTTAGGTCATTTTGGAGGCATTGCTTCCAATTTTGTGGGACTTTTGCCTGACATTAAGATGAAATGACATCTCAATCCCTGTCGCCCAATGAAACCAATAGGGTTTATATGCATGGACGGACAGACTTGCAGCAGCTTTCCTGGGCAGTCTTAGACCTTCTAAGAGGATTACCAGTACGAATGTGCGGCTATTATCAGCTCTACGTGGAAGCAGCCCAATCTATTTTTTTCCAAGCCCCTATGGGCAGGGGTGGAAAAATTATGGTGAAGCAACTGTGGTAAAGCAATTGATAATTCAATAGTATCATCAAAATATTGAAGTAAATTTCTGTTATACTTTACTCTTTAGTCAATACATTGAAAAGGGATGATCGCAATTTAAGTATTTGTGAAAAAAAGCGGATGCCAATGCTTAGAAAACGATTTGGCTCTGGCAAATAGGAGTGTTATCAAATAGGTTGGGTTGATATAGCAATCACCCTAGCACCAGCCCTCGTGTCTGGCGATCTACAGACACTGTTTTTTGATTGTCATAGCTGGAACCCCCTTTTAGTTATATTGATAATACTTAACTCAATTGTACATGAGGCTAAGAAGTGACATGAACAAGAACCACAACTCTGGTTGTCATGGTAATATTTAGTTATCTCCTGACAATATAATAGCCTTCAGATTGCCACAACTTGAACCTTCTTTAAGATCGTCATTTATTATAAGAACTTAGTACAGTTGTACGCGAGGTTAAGAAGGATGGATTGACAAGAGCAAGAACCATAACTCTGGGTGAAATGGTAAGAAAGAATGAAGAAATAAAGAATCACATCTCTTGGTGTCGTGGTATTTTAGTTATCTACCCTGGCAATGTATCCTTTTGATTACAATAACTGGTACCTCCTTTAAGATAAATTGACAGTATTTAGTACAACTGTGCATGACGTTAAAGATTGTCAAAGGCGATAACCACATCACTGTGTACTTTGGTACCTGCCAATATTCCCTTGTGAACAGAATTTCTCCTTGAACACACCTTAAGTTATATGGATTGAACATTCTACTGCACTTAGGGTTAAGAAGCGTTGCCATGTACATTTTCCCAAACGATATTGCCTCTTGGTTGTCATCACTCAAACACCTTTTGAGATATGATAAAGTGCAAGCAAATTGACCGGATACTCTTGAACTCTATTAGCATAATTTCACACCTGACTGAATAAATATATCTATCTTTGCCGTTTTACGAAGAGGTTGATACTGTTACTTAAATAACAGTTAAGTAAATGGGTTCCGATTCACGAGCTGCCGAAAGTCATGCACAAGAAGTTTTCGCAGCCCTACGTATTAGGCTGCAGCATTAACTAATTTATTCTTTGCATAAAGGTCAGTATCATGTCAATTTGTTCGACCTACACTGATTGTCCTTGGTTCAAGTCTGTCATGAACAAGAAAAACAACTCTGCCTTTCATAGTAGAAGCCTCTGCTGTGTACTGGTAATGCTATTCACTTGATAAGCCAGGGATTGCAGGATCGATCCTGGCTTCTCCAGATGTTCAGATTAGGTCTTAAAACCGTGGTTCCATCTCCGTATGACCTTAGCTATTCTAGGGATTTAAAACCTAAACTCACTCAATCTGCATGTTATGTTTTTTTTTTGTTTTCTTTAAAATAGCATCCATATATCTCACATTGTATCAAAATTATGGTCATCATAAGGTTATGTTGTCAGGGGAGATAACTAAAAAACAGTGCACCGAGAGTCATGATTTTCAAACATGACACACTTTCTTAACTTGATGTACAACTGTACCATGACTAATCATATGTCTCAAAGAGTATTGAAGATATTGCTATCACAAGTTTATTAGTCGTATGATTTCAGAAGAAGGGGGATAACGAACTCAAATACCATGACATCCAGAGTTGTACTTCTTGTGCATGATATGCTGCCTCAACCTTGTGAACAATTTTGCCAAGTATCATCAATATATCTCAAAGGGTTATGGAGTTATGATCATCACAGTGTTATTTTGTCAGGGGAGGTTAACTAAAAACAGTGCACCAAGAGTTGTGGTTCTTGCACATTACATGCCTGCTTTACCTCATGTACAACTGTACCAAGTACCATAAACAGGTCTCAAGGAGTATTGGAGATATGATGATCACAAGACAGCCATTCTAATTAATTGAATGAGGAGATAATTCAAATGCCATGGCACCCAGAGTTGTGGTTCTTGCACATGACTTGTGAACAATTGTGACAGGTATCATTAAAATTTCTTGAAGGGTATTGGAGTTACGGCGATCACGCAATGGTAGTTATATTTTTAGAAGGGGAGATAACTCAAAAACCATGGCACCCAAAGTTTTAGTTCTTGTGCATGACAAACCGTCTCAACTTTTGTTAAGTAATATCAATATATATATATATATAGAATGGTATTGCAGTTATGATGATCACATGGTACTCTATTTTATTGGAAGGGGCGAAACCTCACAATATCCCCCAACCTTATTGGGTCAGGGAATAATAATTTTATTGTTTGATCTGAGGTTTAACGTCCCTGTCAACACTATTTAGGTCATTTTGGAGACGTTCCAATTTTGTGGGACTTTTACCCGACATTGAGATGAAATGACATCGCAATCCCTGCAGCCCAATAAAACCAATAGGGTTCATATCCATGGACGGGCCGACTCGCAGCAGTTTTCCTGGGCAGGCTTAGACCTACTAAGTGGATTACCAGTACAAATGTGTGGTCAGTATCAGCTCTGCGTGAAAGCATCGTGTAGCCCATATATTTCTCCAAGCTCCTATGGACGAGGGCGACAGGGAATAATAATACTGATGTCAATATTTCATCTATATTACACTTTGGCCAGCCTGCGGATCGAACCTGCAACCTCTCGATCACTACCACTGCACCAAAGCGCTTCACTACTTCACAACATCATTAATGACAACCCAATGTTTTTGCGGAAATTCTTTTGAACTACCACTAAAATTTGATTTGAAATTGTTATATGATAAACAGAATCTTACACACTTTGCTATTGTATTTAATATTAATGAAACTCTCCAGAGGCTCAGTCTTTCCATAAATTTCATTTGAAATGGCCACTTGTGTAAGATCAATGATAATAATAGTAATAATAATAATAATATTAATTAGCTAATTAACTTTATCTATGGATGGTTACACATTTAGAACTACATGTACACCCCAACCCTTTTTTAACACTATTATTGGGATCCAAAGCAGAAATGGTGTTAGTTTAATAACAATGTTATATCTGAATAAAAATGTGTAGGTTATATTGAAAAATGACCAATCATGGTCATTTTTCTATATAATCTATTTATATACATTTTTGGATCCATCTGAGACTATGTTATATCCAAAACCGTGTTATAATGAACTGTGTTATAATGAGGCTGTGGTGTAATATCAATCTTCCATATGGCTCTCTTTTTCCCTTTTTCCTGGGTAGATACCAGTACTTAGAAATGTAAAGAAAAGTGTTTTGCTCAAAGACACACTACTTAGCATGCGCTGGAATTGAACCAACTCCCTTTAGATCTACAATCTGATGCTTTACCACCGCATCACAGTGCTCTATGTATCATCCTGCTTTTAAATATTACAGGTTCAGTTTTACTAAGTATATAATCATTGGCCTGCCTCAAAATCTGTGCTGAGGCAAGGTAGCTCAGTCAATTTAGCTTGCTCCCAAACATGCAGGGGGAAGTTTGTTTTTTACAAAATAGTGATGCCAAACAGTGGTATAGTAGCATCTCAATATGTATCTATTCAGGACTTGTTTAGCAACTAGGTCCTAAGACAAACATAGGAAAATAGTCTGTCCTTAACTATAGAAAAAAGGAAATTAATGGATGGAGGTGGGGTTGACAAGATACCCCAGCAGGTTCAGTTGCCAACTAGGCAGAGGGCAGGCCAAACAGGCCAGTTAAGCTCATTTTATGGTGGCAAGCTATCCTGGGGGTCAAGATAAAATGTTACATGGTTATCTTGCAACATTATAATTATCATGGAGCTCTGTAAAAATTCATTCTGCAGGGATAAACAAAATACTTTTAAGTTAAACCCTGTTGCGCTAAGAGTTTATTATAACAACATGCAGATGACTTAGCGCAACAGAGTTGTAACTTGAGATACAACTGTTTTGCACTGAGCAAACCCATAGTTTCCAGATACAACCATATGGCAAATTTTAAAATTTTGTGCTTAATTTGTACCCTTCAAGCTGCAGCTTTTTGCAGGTTATGTATTGATGGAAAATGAATGAAAATATGCAAAGAAGTGATTTTCAGCAAAAATGCTAGTTACAACCCTATTGCGATAACCTGACGACATGGCTTTTGTAGACCTGGAGAAGGCATTTGATCGAGTGCCTCGGAAAGTCATCTGGTGGGCACTAAGAAAACTTGGAGTGGATGAGTGGATTGTGAAACTGGTCCAAGGGATGTACGCAAATGCTCGGAGCCGTGTCCGCGTTGGTGATGGTTACAGTGAAGAATTCGAGGTGAAGGTGGGTGTTCATCAAGGCTCTGTTCTCAGCCCACTGCTTTTCATCATTGTGCTTGAAGCCTTGTCATGCGAGTTCCGCTCTGGAGTCCCCTGGGAGGACCTGTATGCTGATGACCTTGTCATCATAGCTGAATCCCTTGAGGAATGTGTCAGGAGGCTCTTAACTTGGAAAGACGCAATGGAGGCGAAAGGGCTGAGAGTGAATGCAGGAAAGACAAAGATCATGATCTGTGGTACAGGTCTGGACCTCTTGCAGAGTACAGGCCAGTTCCCATGCGCTGTATGTCGCACTGGAGTGGGCAGCAACAGTATCTTTTGTAATGGCTGCAAGTTCTGGGTGCACAAGAAATGCAGTGGGCTCAAACGCTTGATAGAGGACCCTGAGTACAGGTGTACACGGTGCCAAGGAACTGCACGCCCCTTAGATGGCAGACCACAGAGGGAAGTTCAAGTCGGATCAGACAATCTGGAGGTTGTAGCTTCCTTCTGCTACCTAGGTGATATGCTCTCTGCAGGGGGTGGTTGCGACCTTTCAACTACATCACGTGTGAAAACAGCCTGGAAGAAATTCAAGGAGTTGCTACCAGTTCTCTCTTCCCGCCACCTCTCGTTCAAGACACGTGGCCGTGTGTATAGCTCTTGTGTGCGGAGCGCAATGCTCCATGCCAGTGAGACATGGCCATTGACAAAGCCAAACCTCCAACGTCTACAGCGAAATGACAGGGCAATGATCAGACAGATCTGCAATGTCAAGCCACAGGACACTGTCACCATCAGGTCCAGTGAGTTACTTGAGCGTCTTGGCATTGAGGACCTGGACCTCATCCTAAAAGAGAGAAGACTTCGCTGGTATGGACATGTGGAACGCTCCAACGGTGCAATCAAGACTGCCTGTGACATACAGGTAAGTGGAAAGCGGGGGCCAGGAAGGCCCAAGATGACCTGGAAGCAACTAACAGAAAGAGATTGCAGAGAATGGAAGCTCTCTGCTATCGATCCTCATGATAGACAAGCCTGGAGATCTGGTGTAAGATCTGCCATGCGTGCAGCAAGCCAGCTACCTGGAAGGGGGCCCACTTATGTGGACGTTGCCCCTGTACCTGCACGTTAATCAAAAATCCGTTGATGATGATGATGATGATGATGAAACCACTGGGCCAATTTCAAATAAACTTTATAGGCAGCCTCAGGACAGTGAGGGAATGAAAATTTGATCAAATGGTTCAGGTCACATGACCAAGATAGCCACCATGCCCATATATGGTAAAAACCTTAAAAAATCTTCTCCAGAACCACTGGGCTGATTGTCTTGAAACTTGGTATGTAGCATTAGATGACAGAGTACTACCAAGTTTGCAAATATGATGACCCTAGGTTGACCTTGACCTATTTTCTGCCAAGGTCAAATTTTGGTTTCTTAGGCTTTTCAATGGGAAAAAGGTAAAATAATGCATTTTTTGGAAAATATTCTGGTCTATGACATGAGAATAGGTAACAAAAAATGAATGTCTATGGCTGCTAAAGGTTGAGGTCATTCAGTGACCTTGGCTGAAAGTCACTGGGATTAAAGGTTCATTGACATTTCAAAATATATTTTCTCTGAAGCCACTGAGCCAATTTTATTTAAATTTAATATGCTGCCTTAGGACATTTA
This sequence comes from Lucinisca nassula, assembly GCA_963580285.1. Taxonomy (NCBI): domain Eukaryota; kingdom Metazoa; phylum Mollusca; class Bivalvia; order Lucinida; family Lucinidae; genus Lucinisca; species Lucinisca nassula. Next base: position 102,043,070 of record OY757018.1, read on the forward strand.
AGGAACTCAATGTCGGGTAAAAGTCCCACAAAATTGGAAGCAACGTCTCTAAAATGATCTTTACAGTGTTGACGGGGACGTTAAACCTCAAATCCAATAAACAACACATGACAAAGATGGCGGGCATGCTAAATGTGGTAAAACCCCTAAAACCTTTGCCAGAACCTCTTGGCCAAATGCCTTGAAATTTATTATGTAGCTTTATGTGACTGAGTACAACTAAATTTGTTCCATCAGTGATGCTAGGTCAATCTTGACCTATTTTTTGAGACTATCAAATTTTGTCCCTCTGGTTGAGGTCAAAAATGTATTTTTCGAAAATTGTTGTGAATATGAAATGTCCGGCACTGTATGAATGTCTGTGAATGCTGTTATATGTTATGGTCATTAGCAACATCAACTTTCAACTTAAATTTTATATACAGCTGCCTTGACAATGGATGAAAGCACGTTCAAATGGTCCAGATCACATGACCAAAATGGCTGCCATGGCCATATATAATAAGTTTAAATCTTCTCCGAAACCTCTGGGCTGATTTCTTGAAACTTTGTGTACAGTTCCAGGTGGCTAAGTCGGCCCCCACCCGTCAGGGCTTGAAGAAATAGATGGGTTTCATTATGCTTCCACCCAGAGCTGAAACCGACTGCTTAGGAGTACTGGTAAACTGCTTAGAGGATCCAAGCCTGCCCAGGCAAAGTGGTGCGAGTCAGCGTCAATGCTTATAAACCCGATTGGTTTTATTGGGCAACAGGGCTTGAGATGTCAGTATTTTATAAATGAGGACCCCAGGTTAACCCTTATCTTGCTGAATATTCATTTAAGCCACACCCATTTCTGACTTTGAACCAATCATATTGTTTGATGTAATTTATTCCTACAAATTCTTAAACTGAATGTCAAACAGTGTAGATCCTGATCAGATGGCTTCTTCAGAAGCCATCTGATCTGGATCTACACTGTTTCCAAAGATAGGGGTTGTCGTGAACAGCAAGATAAGGGTTCAAATGAAATTCACCTGTTTATCAGTACCAGTCAGATGAGGGAAAAACGAACCAAATAATACACAGAGCTCAGTTGAAAAACAGTCAACCTCTTTCACCATCAAGCTGTTGCAGTTAGAAGAAAATCAATGAAAATCAAAAGAAAACGTGGCTACTTTCATTTGTCCCATTTTTACCGGAAACCCCTGAAACTGGATACCGGCAAACAGTGCAGGCCCAGATCAGAGGCCGCAGAATGTGACGTCTGATCGGGGCCTACAGTGTTTGCAAAAAAGTTCAGCCATTTTCCAAATAAATTTTAAAGATAACAACCCATCACCCCTAAATTTTGAAATTTCGCCTACTATATATAAGGAGGAAGATTCCATTTGGTACAAAATGGGTTAACACAAATCCATAGCCTTACTAGTTTAACTCTTTTAGTACCAAATAGAACCTTCCTCCTTATATATAGCAGATGTTGAGTTCAAAATTTAGAGGTGTCGGGTTGTGTTTTCAACAAAATTTATTTGGAAAATGACTGAACTTTTAGCAAACATTGGAGGCCCTGATCAAACGCTGCGTTCTGCGTTGTCTGATCTGGGCCTGCACTGTTTGCCAGGGTACCCGTTTTGGGGTTTCTGGTACAAAATGGTTTAAACCCATTTTATACTTGATACCCCTGAACGAGACACGGGCAAACAGTGTAGGTCCAGATCAGATGCCGCAGAATCCAGCATCAAGTCAGAACTTCAATGTTTGTTAACAGTTCAGCCAGTTTCTAAACAAATCCAACGCATCTCATCCCAACACCTCTAAATTTTAAATGCACTCGCACTACATATAAGGTGGAAGATGCCATCTACAGTATAAGATTCACCAGACACATTTTCTGCAGAAAGATGAATTTTACACAGCAACCTCTTTATAACATTGTTGTTGGGTTTCAAACAACAAAAATGTATAGAATTTGTAGAATTGTTTTTCTACCTAATCTATAATAATAATAATAATAACAATATATTAATCGACCTTATTTATAGAGGGTAACACATTTAGTACTAGTACTAATCTACCATGTGGCCCTCTTTTCCTGGGAAGGAACCAGTACTAAGCAATGTGGATAAAGTTTCATGCTCAAGGAAACAGCACGTGGCGCTTGCGAGGATCGAACCTGCTACCTCTTGATCTCAAATCCGATGCTTTACCACTGCACCACAGTGCTCCAAACTTTTTTATAGGCATCCGCTTTTCCTTTTGTCCTTTCATCCGTCCCTCTGTTAACATTTACGTTGAAGTTGAACATTTGTGTCAAAGTTTGTATTTAAATCAACTACAAAGCTGATGGTTTCAACCATCAAACCTTACATGAAACATCTCCCTGACCTTCTGACTTGGTAGTTGCCTTAATCTGGTGACCGTGACCTATATTTTGCGCTCCAGTGACTAACGATTATGTTGAGTTTCGACATTTACGTCATAGTTAGTAGTGTAATCAACTACATGTACAAGGCCTACATCTATCAAATCTTGCATTGTTTAATGTACTAGACATTTGTTAGAATCGCCTCGGCAAGGTGATTCTAACAAATATCTTTAACATTTGTTTCTTGGAGTATAAGTTTTCAACTCGAGGGAAGCCAATGCCGATTACAACAGATATACTTCTGAAGAAGCCATCTGATCAGGATCTACACTGTTTGACATTAAGTTTATAGCTTTGTAAGAATAAATTACATCAAGTTATCTGATTGGTTCAAAGTCAGAAATGGGTGTGGCTAAACTGAATATTCAGCAAGAGAAGGGTTAAAGATTTGTTCCTTTGAAATTATCATTATGACGAGTTTTGGCGTTGTAACGAATGTGGGTATAAAGAGGGTTGACTGTACCCTATTCTCTTAAGCTGGCCTAATGAACTTATTTCTTTTTCAGAGCTGTCAAATGAGCTAAAGACACAGATAGATGATTTCAAATGTGGTCCAACGTAAGTACAAATAGTACCATACATAAGCTCTGAAGGGTTAACATGCACCCCTCTAAGGATTGTCTGGGAGTGGAATAGTTTGGAGATTGATACTGATCAAGACTGAAGAAGGTAGCACTGGATACTCGGGATAGTCCCACCATTTTGGATGGTTTTTGAAATGGCCACCACAAAAATTAAGAAAAAAAATAATTACAGCCATTTGTCAGCTTATTAAGCTGGAAGTGGCTATAGCGACATTCGCTATTGACAACCAGTTAAGATATTGGAAGTACATATTTTTAAAAGTGAATAATTGAAAACATGCAAAATGTAACTAAGTTATAAACAAATATAATGAAACAAAAACAAAATCAAATAAAGTATGTGAATAAACTAATGAAAATTATCTATCATGATATTAGCTTACAGTTGGGCAATGCCTGCTGTTCTTGTGACAGGAAATGGTAAAAGGGGAATGTTGTTATTTCTTCTGTTTCTAGTACTTGCTACTTTCTACCTGTCCCCTAACTGGCCCCGATAGCTCAGTTGGTAGAGTGTCCGCTCCGGGGAACGCGAGGTCACGGGTTCGATCCCGGGCCGCGACATACCGAAGTCGTTAAAAATGGTACTAGCTGCTCCTCGCTTGGCACTCAGATTTACGGGGTAGAGCTAGGACTGGTCGACCCAGTGTCAGGATAATGTGACTGGGTGTGGTATCTTGTATTGTGTCTGGGACATGATACTTCAGTGAGACAGCACTATAAAAGTGAGCATTGAGCTCCCTGTCACAATCAGACACCGTCGTGATATGACTGAAAAATTGTTGAAAGTGACATTAAACCCGAATTCACACAATTCTCCCCTGTCCCCACTTCCATCTCCTCTACTATTGCTGCTATCTGTTTTCTCCCTTTCCATAAGAGAAGACACACAATGACACAAAATGGTTGACATGTTGTTACCCTAAAACAATCAATCAGTTGACATTTAGGAACCTGATAAATATTTCTGATATAAATATTTCTGATGTTATATGCTGAAATTCAGCCTTTAGAGTGTCATATCCAAGATGGCAGTCATCTATACTGTATGTTAATTTTGGTCAAAACATGATATACCATAATGATCACATGTATTGGGACAGATAGGCCTAAGCAGACAGTGCAGACCCAGATCAGACTGCTCCCTGATCTGGGTCTACACTGTTTGCCAGAGGCCTAATCAAATAGTGCATACCCAGATCAGACTGCTCCTGAAGGAGCAGTCTGATCAGGGTCTACACTGTTTGCCAGTCTGTCTGCACCTTTTTGGACTACTTGCTGGATCATGGAACAAATTTTAAAATTTTAGTAGCATCACAAGTCCTCAAAGTGTCTGAATTTTTAGGATTTTTTTGGTAACCATGCTCTGAACAACTGGGCCCAGATATTTAGACATGTTATCAATACTTTTCAGGGAGTGTGAGTCACAGACAGCCGCAGCCAGGGAACAGGCATTCAGCGAAGTGTACAAGTTTGCTGGTATAGGTGCGATGTTGAAGCTTCGTCAGGCTGATGTGAATCTGGGCAGTCTCGGAGAACGACTCAGAGCTGAATTTGAAGCAGAGTAAGTATAGGCGACCAAAGCTTACTTTTGAAACACTTCTCGAAAAGCTTGGTTGGGACAACATGAGGTATGATAAGCGAAAAAAGATTTTATGGGCATATGCACTTAGCAAAGACTTTAATAATCCTCAGCACAAATTTAGTCGGGATACAGCATTCCCACTCTGCATGATGCATCTTTGGGTCAGTCATCACCATAGCCCATATATTGTGGGTACTCATTAGAAGCGCCTCACTGAGGCGCTTCTAATGAGTACCCACAACATATGTTTTCATTCAGCAATAAGAAAAATATCAGTACTTTGCGGATGAAAAATGCACTTTATCTGGAGCTATGACCACCCATATAGTGCACTGGAAAGTTTGTTTGTTTGAATTGAGGTTTAACATCCCTGTCAACACTATGCAGGTCATTTTGGAGACGTTGCTTCCAATTTTGTTGGACTTTCTTCTCCACATTGAGATGAAATGACATCTCAAGCCCTGCCGCCCAGTGATACTGAAAGCTTACATGTATTGGACGGTTTGACTCACACCACTTTGCCTTGGCAGGCTTTGCCCTTCTAAGGGGTTTACCGGTACTCATGTGTGGTCAGTTTCAGCTCTAAGGGGAAGCATTATGCAGCCCAATCTATTTCTCCAAGCCCGGATAGGGCAGGGGCAAAGTGCACAGGAAAGATTCTGATAAGACTGCACAGATGCACTGTCTTATCTTAGTCTTTGCTGCTGCACATGCTCGAAGACCCCTTTTTGCTACGGCCCCGCCCATCGTGGCTTAAGGAAATAGATTGGCTGCATGATGCTTCACGCAGAGCTGAAACCGACTCACACACGAGTACTGGTAAACCGCTTAGAGAGGATCTAAGCCTGCCCAAGCAAAGCGGTGCAAGTCGGCACGTCCATGCTTATATACCCTGTTGGTTTCATTGGGCGGCAGGGCTTGAGATGTCCTTTCATCTCTATGTCGGATAAAAGTCCTGCAAAATTGGAAGCAACGCCTCCAAAATGACCTTTACAGTGTTGATCGGGACGTTTAACCTCAAATAAAAAAAAACAAACCTTTTTGCTGAGTACAGCACAGATAGACGTCCTTTTTCTGTCAGTTGATCTCCATTTGTCCAGCTGTTCACATGGCGTGCATAGACTAAGCATTTTGTGATAACTGAAGGATAGTTTTCCTTATTTCTCCATATAAATCTATGTTGTGGGTACTCATTAGAACCACCTCGGTGAGGTGGTTCTAATGAATATCCACAATATAGGTTTTTACGGAGAAGTGACAAAAGCTAGCCTTCATTTATCACAAAATACTTACCTTATCTGTTGCTATGTAAGTGACATGTAACAGGTATCAGTTAACCCATTTAGTACTTGAAACCCCAAAACGGGAACCCTGGCAAACAGTGCAGACCCAGATCAGACGCCGCAGAATGCGGCGTCTGATCAGGGCCTCCACTGTTTGCTAAAAATTCAGTCATTTTCCAAATAAATTTTCATGAAGACACAGCCTGGCACCCCTAAATTTTGAAATGAACTCCGCTATTTATAAGGAGGATAATTCCATTTGGTACAAAAAGGGTTAATTGCATCACAGTAGTTGGCTGATTCATAACCCTTTTCCTGCTCAGTGCTGAACCAGGAAATGTTCTACCTTTGCAAACAGTGTAAACGCAGACAATTTCTGGTTTGGACACCATTAGTAGTGTTATAAAGAGGCTGTGACCATTACAAAAAGATGCCTATACAATTACATTGTAATCTTACTCGCCGAAAAAAATGAAAATTTTGAGATGAAAAATTGTGATATTTTTCTTTTTTCTGCTCTAAAATATAGATTGTGGGTACTCTTTAGAACCGCCTCGATGAGGCGGTTCTAAAATATAGATTGTGGGTACTCGTTAGAACCACCTTGATGAGGCTGTTCTAACGAGTACCCAAAATCTATATTTTAGAGCCTCGATGAGGCGTTTCTAACGAGTACCCACAATTTTTATTTTTGAGCAGAAATGAGGCGGTTCTAACGAGTACCCACAATCTATATTTTTGAGCAGAAATAAGAAAAATAAGGTTTACCCCTGGAAACCCCAGTTTTACTATATAATATATTAAAATTATATAGGTGTGTTTTCGTGGCCTGGAGAATTGGGATCAATCAATGTTATGAGGTTGTTTGTATTGAGCCCCCTTATCAGGTTCCGCAGCTTTTAGAATATTGATTGAAACATTTTTCCATATGACAAATCATAACCATTGTCATAATTTCATGACATCTTTTCCCTATGTAACATGTGTAAAATTGAATAGCAACACGTTTTCATGCTGTCTACGACAACTTAACCCTGTATTGCTGAATATTTAAATATGCCACACCCACTACAGATTATCAACCAATCAGATTACTTGATGCAAATTATTGCAACAAATTTATAAACTAAATGAGAAGCCTCCATGGTGTAGTGGTTAGGCTACTTGCCTTGTAAACCAGGGGTCGCAGGAACGATCCCGGGCTTCTCCAGACTTTCGGATGAGTCTATAAACCGAGGTCCCTTCTCCGTATGACCTTAGTTGGTGGGACGTAAAACTCAAACACTCATAAACTAAATGACAAACAATGAAGATCCTGCTGATCTGGATCTACATTGTTTGAAAGATGACACATAACTGGGCTCAGCAGAATAAGGGTTAATGTTTTCTGTTGAAGCTGTTACAGATTTTTGTAGAGATTTGTTTGTTTTATTTGGGGTTTAACATCCCTGTCAACACTATACAGGTCATTTTGGAGAGATTGCTTCCAATTTTTTGGGACTTTTACTCAGCATTAAAATGAAATGACATCTCAAGCTCTTCCACCCAATGAAACCAAAAGGGTTTATAAGAACGGACTGTCAGACTTGCACTACTTTGCCTGGGCAGGCTTAGACCCGTCTAAGCGGTTTACCGGTACTCGGTTTCAGCTCTGCGTGGCAGCATCATGCAGCCCAGTCCATTTCTTCAAGCCCAGATGGATGAGGGCCGATTCTGTGGAGAAAATACAAAGAGTAAAAGATAAAAAGAACCCCACCCTCATTGCCATTTCATATGAAAGTTGTGAAACTTGCCAACAGCTCGTTTCATAAATTTCATGTGACATGACCACTTGTATGAGAGCTTCTGTTTATGGAATTTATAAGCAGTGACTTTTAGGGCAGGCTTATCGGAGCTGAAAGGATAATCGATTATCAGTCCTGTCATTGCGATCGATAATCGATTAGTAATAGCTAAGGTTTTTGTCATTATTTTACCTGTCTGGCTTTCTGTCTGAGCTTGACTCTTACCATATGGTGCTCTTTACCATATGTATATTTGAACAGACAAGCCTGAGCAAACAGTGTAGATCCAGATAAGACGCAGCATAATGCGGCGTCTCATCCGGGTCTGCACTGTTTGCCACTCATGCAGCTATTTTAGGCATACCTTTGGATAGTAAATTGTACCTATCAAGTAATCGATTAAAAGTAAATCAGAAATGATTATCATTTTTGTTGAATTTATTGATCGATTAATCGATTATACGATTAATCCTGTCAGCCCTAGTGACTTTGTCTGTTGATCTAACCATAAAAATCACCTCATTAGTTTGTATTTAATTTTTATGAGCATTACAAGGTTCATTACTCAGCTGAGTTGAGCAGTAAAAACATTTTATAACCTCGGCCCCTTGAACCATTAGAAAAAGTAGAGTTCATTTGAATGCAAGGGTGAAAGGGCTAATTACTGTTGTTCATTGTAGGATCCAGAGGCAGCAACAGCTAGCCCAACTTCAGCAAGCGGAGCTGAAGCAAGCTGCTCTACAGCCAGATCAAGCAGCCAATCAGCAACAAGGTCAGGCAGGACAACAAGTGGAACAAAACAAAGGTGCCAATGAAAATGTACATTCTGCTCACCAAGATCCTAATCTACCTGTGGCCAGACCTGCTGGGCAGGTTGTAGGTGCCCAGGAAAACAAAGAGGCTCTCCAACCTAGAGTAGGAATCCAGCCTGGTGAAGGGATTCAAAAGGAGGCTGGTGGCCAGAATGAGGCTGGGTATCATGTAGAGGCTGGGAATCAAAAAGAGGTTGGCTTTGGTAACTTAGCAGATCACTTGCGGGAACAGAAAGGAGATGTGGGTGTAGTGGGTGATAATAATCAACATGTTCTTCCTAAACCCGGCTATGGTGAGCACTAGCATGTTACATGTACACACTTGATTATCATGTACTGCAGTTTTGTAAAAGGATGCAGATGATAGGCAAAGAGAACAGGCAGGAGAAACCAGCTTAATTTTTTGCTAACAGTGAAGGCCTTGATCAGAAGCCACATGCTGTGACATCTGATCTGGGCCTGTGCGGTTTGCCAGTGTCACATTTTAGAGTTTTCCATATAAAATGTGCTCTACAAAACTCGTTAATAGTCGGGGATTTGAAATTCGTAGGACCCGTATTTAAGGAGTTTAATGCACCTTACTTTCTCACACTTGACTATGATACGAATTTATTTAGAGGTCTCTCAGAAACTTGAAAATGGAGTTAGAAAATCAAAAAAGTGGGGAAAAAGACATAAAAAGGGGAGATAAATGTTCCTACCCTCTTTCTCATTTAAGCATCCAAACAATTCCAAACGACATCTCCTCTGAAACTACAAGGCCAATTGGAACCAAATTATATGTGAAGCCGCCATGGGGTGGAAGAACAAATATATATTCTGAATATTTGGGTCACATGACCAAAATGTCCGCCATGCCCATATATGGTAAAAACCTTTGAAAATCGCCTTCTCAGGAACCAGTCGACCGATGACCTTGAAACTTGGTATACAATATTGGGGACCCGGGCCCTATCAAATTTGTTCAAATTATGGCATTTCGTTGACCCTGACCTTTCTTACGTCAAGGTCACATTCGGTCACTCAGGATTTTGAATGGAAAAGACAGGGTTTTCTGGTTCTGTTACAGCTTAAGACATCATAGTTGAAATTTGCAATCAACTTAATGATCCTGGGGCCATAAGATTAAATAGTTTTTAATTTTTCTAAAACTACTGGGCTAACTGATACCAAATTACATATACTGCATCAGTGTGTTCGAGAAATCCAAGTTTGTTAGAGGGATCTGTGTGGTCGTCACACCAATATACGGCCAAAGGTGATTTTAAATTCTGCATCTCAAGAAATGACCTTGGTATGCAGCATTTTGGACTCTAGCCCTGCTAAGATGTTTCAAAGCTGACTATAGTGTATGCGACGGCAACAAAAGGAAACAGTGGTTGATTTCAAAATAATATGGCAGCAATGGTCCTGGGGGGGGGGGGGGGGATTTGTGCCAACTTGAGCTCTGGTGAGCGTAGTTTCCCATCGGCCGCTTGTTTATAATTTTGTGTTCAGGGCATTTATTAAACGTCGCGTAAGCTTGATAATATCTAATTGGCGTTGTCACGATACAGCAGCCCCAGTTTTCTGCTTTACTGATTGCGAGTCTTTGTTATCTTGTGTTGCTTAGCTTCATAATCAATTAATTGGTGACCAAAGCCCCCGCCCATAGGGGCTTGAAGAAATATATGGGCTGCATGATGCTTCCACGCAGAGCTGAATCCGGCCCATACACTAGTACTGGTAAACCGCTTAGAGGATCTAAGCCTGTCCAGGAACCGCGGTGCGAGGTGGACCGTCCATGCTAATAAATCCTATTGGTTTCATTGGGCGACAGGGCTCGAGATGTCATTTCATCTCAATGTCGGGTAAAAGTCCCACAAAATTGTAAGCAACGTCTCCAAAATGACCTTTACAGTGTTGACGGGGACGTTAAACCTCAAATCAAACAAACAATTGGTGACCAGTGGTAGTTTGGATACGAAGTTACCATGACAGCAATACCTCTGAAAGACGATACTGTTCAGTGAAGATAACAGCGCGGCCCTATTTCAGTTTTTTTTTTCAAAGGGTTGGCAGATTTTTGTTCAGTATTTCATAATTGAAGGAAAGTCGTGTTTTAATGAGTTAACGCCTCTGAACAATCAAGCCTCTTTTTGACTGAAGGTCTGCGAAATTTTACTGCAAACAAAAAAGAAACATTATACAGTATTTGGTGGAACGATTTTACTTAAATGTGTTTTGGATTTTAACATTATGTTGCTGCAGAAAAAGATACTCTACTAAATTTAAATATCAGCATCTAATTCTCCAGCTGCGGATTTGATATACTCCAGCTTATTTGCTGATTGAATAGCTCTTGTTTAGGTCGATCTTTTGGCAAACATGCGCAAATTGAGGTCACCAAGTTACATTAAGATGCAGAAAGGTCAGTCGAGAGTCTGTGTTGAACCCGATGTTCCCAACCTTCTTGACAAAGGTGTAGAGAAGAAGCTTGATTTACATAGGAATCTTAACATTTATTATGCCAAACATCGTCCCTGTTCACTGTTCACTATATCTGACATATTAGGTTTCAACCTCAAGTAAATTAACCCGACCGCCTAGTTCCTTTCATATGTACGAACGCATTTCTGCCAGAACGCCTGAAGGTAGGTGCCTGATGCTCCGTCTCTGGTAGGGTAAACCGGAGCCTAACTGTTTGGTTTCCTTTGCTGCAGCATTCTAGCTATTTCATGCTGTCGAGTCCTCATCGCTGTTTCATCTCTTTAGTCGTTTGATTTTCTGTTGTCGGAGATGTTGCACTGATGAGCTAGAACTCCATCATGCAGAGTGAACAATTTATCGGTTTTAAGCCCCCCAGTGGAAATCTTCCACTGACCGTTCCAAGGCGGCTCTTCTGTGGCGATTTATTTATGTTGTTGTTTGTTACTTACTGTGTGTATCACTTGTGTCTTTTTATTTTTTGATGGCCATATGGCCATTTTGTGGGAAAGTAACTGTCCTTATGGCCTTCCTTTGTTTAGGTTTCCATTATGGTCTGGTCGCTTAATGTTTGTATTTCTTTCCCTTTGGTGTCTTTTATGGGTGGAGTAAGTTAATTGTATCAATTACTGATCTTTGTTTTACTTCTACTTAACCAAGACAATCAAGGGCGAATATTGTGGCCACCTAAAATCAATTAAACTGCCCAACCCCACTCCCGCCTACGTAAAACTTCCTACTGACCCCGTCGGCGATCCTTTTTTGTGGTTTATTATTTTAATAGTTAGTCCTTAATATGTGTGTATTGCTAATGCCTTTTTATTTTGGATAGCCGTTTGGTCATGTGGGGAGATAACTGTCCTTCTGGCTTTCTATCCATGACGTTTTCATTTTGATGTTTTGAATGAATGGTGCGAGATATTTTGTATAGATTCCTGATCACTGCATACACTCTATTTTTCAAACGTGATAACTCCTGATGGCATGTCATAGAAGGCCTTTTTGGCTAATCTGTATTGGACAATTGGGGTGGTTGGGTGAGGCAAAGGTGAAGTGTACCTTGCGTCAATAGGGCGTCCAACTGATATTTGCTTACAGCTGGACAGACCTGCTGTTCTTGTAGCAGTTAAGGGCAGAGGGGGGAAACTGTTATTTCTTCTGTTTCTGCTTTTCCATTTTCCCATTTCTCCTCTGCCCCTCACTTTCATTTGCTCAACTATCTCTTCTATCGCTTTTCTCCATTCCTCTGGGGAGAGGACACAAAATTCCCAACAAGGAGTGACGCGCGTTTAAGCCCAAAACAATCAATATATGGGACACATATCAGAAAAAGGAAGTAGTTAAAAGAGATGAAGACCAGATTAATCAGTGTCTGACAAGAGACACAGAATAATTAAGAGCTAATGGTGAATAGAGGGACAAGGCTATCGAAGGCAGGTTGCCCAACGAAATGGTAGAAAGTAAGTGCAGGTGACATCTTAAGATGCACGTTTACAGGTTATAGCACAACTCTGGGAAAAGGGAAGATAGAAGAATGTATAAGGAATGGCTTAACGTTACATTAAACCTCGGGTACTATTTATTTTTAGTCGTGGGACTTAACAGAAAATAAGGTACCCAGTAAGATTTCAATAAAGACCTTGTAGAGGCCAGTAACATTTACGTGTTTAGAATATAATAATGTCCATGTTACTCTGGAAACCTTCAGTACAAACCAGAAACTGGATAATGATTCTTAAAATATACAATATATTCATTAAATGTTGATTTTTCCAAGTCGCCAGTTTAGAGAATCACTTGACATTCACCCGCTGACAAATATGCTTGGTGATGTATATTCCCCTCACTTAATATAAACTGGAAGAAATGGCCATCAGTAACTTTTCAAAAATATATCTATCGGTCCCTGGTATGATACATATATGACCAGCCATTAAAATAATTTATTCTATGTTGGTTTTAATATAAATTTTTATCACGATCTGTGACACAACAGGAAAAAGTAGTAAAATGGTCCATAGGTATCGGAGTCCCTTGTTCATACCCGGATTGAAACAGAGTCATCAAGTTTCACATGCACGTGCAAAAATAACTTTCATTCATACTGACGAAAACGAAATTGTTTCAAAAAGTACAAAAAAAAATTTAGCGCGAAAATAGTGTTAAATTTACCAAAATTTTGGGGTCAAATTTCAATGGTCAAAATTTATGGTAACACCGGATGTAGTTACGTCATATCTTGAATTTTGGTGTCTTCGAGTATTGACAAATATTTTGACTGATGCAATAAATCAACATTCATATGTAAGCGCAAGCTACACATAACTAAACTCAATCCAACTATACCATCCGCATAGGGGTGGGTGTTAAACTCATAGAATTTTCAACCCCTTTTCCCCACCAGATTTGCTAAATAATCACATGTCATATAGGTTGGGCCCCTATCTCAACGAAACGGCACAAATAAAGCGTGAGAATTTTGGGTGCATTAAATATTTCAAAATCTGGTCTCAAATCCCGGACTATAAATCTTACTAAACTTAGTTTCTTTCAACAAGTAACAGATGTAACATGCTTTAACCCATTGTATACTAGTGGACTCTTCCATTGCTTGGACAAGTCCATTTGTCGTATAAGGGTGTCAGACCTATTTTGTTGTTTTTATTCTGTTTTTGACTGAAAATTCTGTTAGCAAATAGTGCAGGCCCAGATCAGATGCCGCATTTTGCGGCATCTGATCTGGGCTGCACTGTTTGCCAAGGTACCCCATTAGGAGTTTCCCACATACAATGGGTAATATATGCATTGCGAATTACTTCTAAAAATGCTGTTTGTTGTACCCACATTTGTTAAATGTTGCTACGCCATTATCAAGATTACTTACTATTTGGGATGATTGTCAGTCAACCCAAAGTTGACTATGCTACAGGTCCTCATTATTATCATGCTTGTGGTTATCTTGACCAACACCAACAGAGTTAAAACACATGCATATTAAGGATTTTGTCGCACCTGCTATTAGCATGGCGCAATATAGGCGCCCGGTTTTCCGTCCGTTTGTCAAGGCGTCAACATTTGTGACCACCCTAGCGTTCACACTAAGGTTCAAGTTTATTTCTCCAGAACTATAAGAGCTTCATTAATGATACATGGTACACACTTGTATCTGGGGATGGCAACTTAAATGCAAGCATCCATATTTGACATTGACCTACATTTTATGGTTCACTGACTTTGTAAAATATTGCGACCACCCTAGCGTTCACCCTTAAGTTCAAGTTTATTTCTCAAGAACTATAAGAGCTTCATTAATGATACTTGGTACAAACTTGTATCTGGAGATGGCAACTTAAATGCAAGCATTCCTATTTGACCTTGACCTACATTTTATGGTTCACTGACTTTGTAAAATATTGCGACCACCCTAGCGTTCACCCTGATGGTCAAGTTTATTTCTCAAGAACTATAAGAGCTTCATTAATGATATTTATACCCCCGGCATACGAAGTATGTCAGGGGGTATATAGTTTTCGTCTTTCCGTCCGTTCTTGGTTCGTTCGTACGTTCATCAACCTTTATGTCAAAGTTTTGCGTTAAACCTTTTTGATTGCTCATATCTCGGTAACCACAGGTTGGATTCTCTTTATATTTGGTACAGGATATCTCTATAGCATTACCTTTCATATGGAATATGTAAGCCCCTGGGTCAATCCCCTGGGTGGGTTGTCTGTCTGTCCATCTGTCTGTTCATCTACTTTTACGTCAAAGTTTTGTGTTAAACCTTTTTCATTGCTGATATCTCTGTAACCACATGTTAGATTCTCTTCATGTTTGGTAAAGGATATATCTGCATTACCTTTCATATGGAATATCTAAGCCTCTGGGTCAAGCCCCTGGGTGGGTTGTCTGTCTGTTCATCTACTTTTACGTCAAAGTTTTGTGTTAAACCTTTTTCATTACCAGCCCCGATAGCTCAGTTGGTAGAGTGTCCGCTCCGGGGAACGGGAGGTCACGGGTTTGATCCCGGGCCGCGACATACCAAAGTCGTTAAAAATGGTACTAGCTGCTCCTCGCTTGGCACTCAGATTTACGGGGTAGAGCTAGGACTGGTCGACCCAGTGTCAGGATAATGTGACTGGGTGTGGTATCATGTAATGTGTCTGGGACATGATACTTCAGTGAGGCAGCACAATAAAAGTGAGCATTGAGCTCCCTGTCGCAACCAGACACCGTCGTGATATGACTGAAAAATTGTTGAAAGCGACGTTAAACCCGAATTCACACACATAAACCTTTTTAATGGCTGATATCTCTGTAACCACATGTTAGATTCTCTTCATGTTTGATAAATGATTTCATGATGCATGTCCTCCCCCCACCCATGGTGACCTTGACCTCAAGGTAACGGACTTAGAAATTTTACATTTGGTTAAAGTTTGATGTCAAAGTTTATAGATGCCTGTATGTTCTATTTGATGCCCTCACTCCCTTGATCCATTTAGAAATTTATGTTTTGGTTTAGCTTTTATAAACACATTTATAGATTCTTATAGCTTCTTGACTTCATTCATATTACATACAAGCTCGAAAGATATATCAGAGGGTGACGCTGGCCGGGGGTAAACCTGACCCACTGGTCGCTTTCTCTAGTTGGTACAAACTTGAATCTGTGGATTGCAACTTAAATGCAAGCATCCATATTTGACCTTGACCTAAATTTCATGGTTCACTGACTTTGTAAATTATTGCAACCACCCTAGCGTTCCCCCAAATGTTCAAGTTAATTTCTCAAGAACTAAAAGAGCTTCATTAATGATACTTGGTACAAACTTGTATCTGGAGATGGAAACTAAATGCAAGCATCCATATTTGATCTTGACCTACATTTTATGGATCACTGACCTTGTAAAATATTGCAACCACACTAGCGTTCACCCTAATGGTAAAGTTCATTTCTCAAGAATTATTACAGCTTAATTAATGATACTTAGTACAAGCTTGCATTTAAGAATGGCAACTTTTATGCAAGCATCTATGTTTGACCTTGGCCTAAATGTCATGGTTCACTGACTTTGCACCCCCACAGGCGTGACATAGCCTTTGGCAGAATTCTTGTGCTTGCTGTTTAATAAAATTGCAATGGAAATCAAGGGCAAACAAGTACCTCAAAGTGTTTTTCAAATTTAACTGAATGGCAAACAATGTAGACCCTGATGAGGTGGCTCATTATGAGCCACATCATCAGGATCTACAGTGTTTGCATGCCCATCGGGGCTTGAAAGAAATAGATGGGCTGCATAATGCTTCCATGCAGAGCTGAAACTGACGCACACAAGTACTGGTAAACCACTTAGAGGATCTAAGCCTGCCCAGGCAAAGTGGTGTGAGTCGGACCTATCCATGTTTATAAACCCTATTGGTTTCATTGGGCGGCAGGGCTTGAGATGTCCTTTCATCTCAATGTTGGGTAAAAGTCTCACAAAATTGGAAGCAATGTCTCCAAAATGACCTTTACAGTGTTGACGGGGATGTGAAACCTCAAATCAAACGAACAAAAACATTGTTTGCATATGTATCTGTACCTGTCTACATAGTTTTAAATGTTAACATTCGAAGATTCTAAGGTGGGTGCAGCAAGCAGAAATGTTGATCTTCAAATACATTGTGTAATGTTTTCAGTTTTCTTTTTCTCTTTTCATGCTTTCCATCCAATATTTTAAGTAAAAATAAATGTGTATTGTATGTTCACATATAACACACGTACAACTGTGTACACACATAAACATATACATGTAGTTTGCATAAAAGACATACATATTCTTTCTGGACACTTTTCTCCAAAATAATGTGCTTAATCACTATAGACCGTATGCAAATGTAAGAATAATTACAGTGAAATTCCTCTATTAACCCTTCTCTTGCTGAATATTCATTTTAGCCCCACCCATCTCTGACTTTGAACCAATCAGATTGCTTGATGTAATTTACTCCAACAAATTCATAAACTGAATGTCAAACAGTGTAGATCCTGATCAGATGGCTTCTTCAGAAGCCATCTGATCTGGATCTACACTGTTTCCAAAGATAGGGGTTGTCGTGAACAGCAAGAGAAGGGTTAAGACCACCTAAATTTAAGAGTAATTCTGCTTTGTAAAGCTTATTTAGTAGGTTGCAGTTATTCTTTCATCATCATCATCATCAACGGATTTTTATTAACGTGCAGGTACAGGGGCAACGTCTACATAAGTGGGCCCCCTTCCAGGTAGCTGGCTTGCTGCACGTATGGCAGATCTTACACCAGATCTCCAGGCCTGTCTATGATGAGGATAGATAGCAGAGAGCTTCCATTCTCTGCAATCTCTTTCTGTCAGCTGCTTCCAGGTCATCTTGGGCCTTCCAGGCCCCCGCTTTCCACCTACCTGTATGTCACAGGCAGTCTTGACTGCTCCGTTGGAGCATTCCACATGTCCATACCAGCGGAGCCTTCTCTCTTTCAGGATGAGGTCCAGGTCCTCAATGCCAAGATGCTCAAGTAACTCACTGGACCTGATGGCGACAGTGTCCTGTGGCTTGACATTGCAGATCTGTTTTATCATTGCCCTGTCATTTCGCTGAAGACGTTGGAGGTTTGGCTTTGTCAATGGCCATGTCTCACTGGCATGGAGTATTGCGCTCCACACACAAAAGCTGTACACACGGCCACGTGTCTTGAACCAGAGGTGGCGGGAAGAGAGAACTGGTAGCAACTCGTTGAAATTTCTTCCAGGCTGTTTTCACACGTGTTGTGGTTGAAAGGTCGCAACCACCAGCTGCTGAGAGCATATCACCTAGGTAGCAAAAGGAAGCTACAACCTCCAACTTGTCGGATCCAACTTTTCTCTGTGGTCTGTCATCTAAGGGTCGTGCAGTTCCTTGGCACCGTGTACACCTGTAATCAGGGTCCTCTATCAAGTGCTTGAGCTCACTGCATTTCGCACAGAGCTTGCAACCATTACAAAAAATACTGTTGCAGCCCACTCCAGTGTGACATACAGCGCATGGGAACTGGCATGTAATCTGCAGGAGGTCCAGACCTGAACCACAGATCATGATCTTTGTCTTTCCTGCATTAACTCTCAGCCTTTTTGCCTCCATTGCGTCTTTCCAAGTTAAGAGCCTCCTGACACATTCCTCAAGGGATGCAGCTATGATGACAAGGTCATCAGCATACTCTCCCAGGGGACTCCAGAGCGGAACTCGCATGACAAGGCTTCAAACACAATGATAAAAAGCAGTGGGCTGAGAACAGAGCCTTGATGAACACCCACCTTCACTTGGAATTCTTCACTGTCACCATCACCAACACAGACACGGCTCCGAGCATAAGCATACATTCACTTGGACCAGTCGCACAATCCACTCGTCCACTCCAAGTTTTCTTAGTGCCCACCAGATGACTTTCCGAGGTACTCAATGAAATGCCTTCTCCAGGTCTACAAAAGCCATGTAGAGTCTTGTGTTTGCCGCCAGATACTTCTCTTGCAGCTGCCGTACAACAAAAATTGCATCTGTTGTGCCTCATCCCAGGACGAAGCCAAACTGGGAATCGTCGATGGACACCAACTGCCTAATGAGGCCATCCACAATCCTCTCCAGGACTTTCATGACCGGTTCTGTCAGCTTGAGACGACGCTAGTTGCCCCGTTCCAATGCATCGCCCTTGCTCTTGTAGAGACAGACAATGAAACTCTGTTCCCAGTCAGAGTGTACCTTTCCATCACGGATGATTGCAGCTGCAAAGGCCGCGGATCATTGAGGCACCCGCACCACCTGCAGCTCTGATCATCTCCACCACTATGCCAGAAGGGCCTGGTGCTTTGCCAGTCTTCATCTGAGAGATAGCCTTCTTAACCATATCAATAGTGATTGGGATGGAGGGCCCTTCCATTGGTGGTTCATCAGACAAGTGGTCTGGGTCCCAGTCAAACTCAAAATTGAGTAGCCTTTGCTAGTGTTCTAACCAGGCCCTCTGCTTTGAGTCATCACTCATTGACATCTCCTCTGCATCATTCTTTACTGGTTTGTCACCTACAACATCGGCATTCTCTCTTCTCATCTGATTAGCAAGGCGGTATACTTCTGAGGACTTAGAGTCAATATTCTTGTAGATCTCCTTCTCAGCTTCTTGGGGAGTATGGTGCACCGCATTTCTGGCTATGTGTTTGGTAACAAGATATAATGCACGAGTGCCCTTACCAGTGTTCCATGCCTTAAAGGCTTGCCGCTTGGCTGCAATGAGCTTATTAACATGCTCATTCCACCACCAGGTTTCGCCACGCCAGCAGTGGGGCCGAGTTGTGCCACACACCTCTTCAGTTGTCTTGAGCAGACCGGTCTTGATGCTGTTCCATATATCCTCCGTGGTAGCATCAGCTACACCTACTGAGGCACTCACATGCTGGCTGAAAACCTCCTGGAAATGATTTCTTGTCTGAGATTCTTTCAGCTTCAAAACTTTTAATCTGGGGGTGAACTTGCACTTGGGTTTAGGTGGCACATCAATCCTCATGTCGCATACAAGAAGCTGATGTTGCAGGGCTACTTCCTCGCCAGGGATCACTTTCACATCTGTGACAAGTTTGTGCATTGTCCTGCGGAAAAGGATGAAATCTATCTGCGTCACTTGTGACTGCGCTTCCTGACTTGTACATGATAAGATGACTGTAATGTTTCTTGAAACATGTGTTTCCAAGAAGCAGGTCAAATGCAAGGGCATACTCTAGAATCCTCTCACCCTCAACATCCGGTTCAGGTCTACCATACCCGATCCCACCATGCACTAACTTGTATCCCGTGCCTGCACGACCTACGTGGCCATTCCAATCTCCGCATGGTATCAGGAGTTTGGATCCTGGGATCCTGGCAGTCAGAGCACGCAGTTGGTCAAAGAACAAGTCCTTAACTTCAGCACTTAAACTACTCTGTGGGGCATACACAGACAGAAGGGTAACCACACACTGGCTGACTACAAGCCTCACCATGATGATTCTGTCTGAGACACTTTGCACTTCAAAAACTTTCTCTATCCACTCTTCTGCCACAAACACTCCTACACCAGCAGTGCCTTTATCATTTCCAGACCAGTAGAGCTTATAGTTGGTGTCCTTGCCCTTGATTGTGCGGCAGTTTCCATCACGGTATCTGGTCTCTTGGACACAACAGACATCCACTTCCCTGCGGGATAGTGGTTCCACTACCTCGCAAACTCTTCCTCTCAGAGTGTTAACATTGAGAGTTTTCCCTCTGAATTTCCTATTCTTTCTTTGTGTTTTATGCATACAATGTCCTCTGGTCAGAGGCCACCTTTGGGACTGTTCAAAGACCACTTTTGAACAGTCCCAAAGGTGCTCTTAATATAGGAATTTTACTGTACATAGTGCCAAATGAGGAGGAATATCGAAGTTAAAGGAGAGATAATTTTTCTTATTTCTTGTTAGGAAATAACAGTTGTTGTGGACACTTGTTAAAACTGCCTCGATGAGGTAATTCTAACATGTACCCACAGCCTCTTATTTATGGAAAATAAGAAAAAACTCTACTTAAGGAGTATTACTCCTCCGTTTCTAGAGCAATAATAGCAATGGCTAGAAAAAGTGTCCCAATATTTTGGGTAGCTTCTTTACCTGTATCAAAAGATTAAAGGGAAGGGAACACCTAGAACATTTTTCCGCCATTTTTCAAAGGGAGACAACTTTCAGGACTTCCTGTTCGCTTTTATATAGGCGCAGTCCCACTCACTCACTGAAAAAGGGATCCATCTTAAAGGAGTGAGTGAGTGAGTTTTAGTTTAACATCCCACCAACAGCTAAGGTCATACAGAGACAGGACCTCGGTTTAAAGACTCATCCGAAAGTCTGGAGAAGCCTGGGATCGATCCTGCGATCCCTGGTTTACAAGGCGAGTAGCGTTACCACTGCACCACGGAGGCTTCTCCCATCTTAACCCTTTACCACTCAGGGATTTTATGAATTTCGCTGATTTTCACAGTGTTGCACCTGACAGCAACTTCAACTAGCCATTGTTTCATAATGGATAGTCTGTTTTACACCAAAGTCGGTATGAATGTTCATTGGGCAGTAGCCTTTCAAATGCAACCTTTCATGACTTGATCATTGTTGTCATGGTAAAGAGGGGGCATCTCAAAGTTGGCAAAAAGTGTGTTTTCCATGAATTTTTGACCACATTTTAAACTTCACATAGCTGTCAAGGCAACAATTAAGGTGTTTGGCACTGGCTATTTTCACTGTTTGCAGCATGTTTGATCAGCATCAATTTTCAGGCACTTTTGACCCCAGACACCCTCAGATATAAGTTTTAGCGGCCGGTTGGGCCATACACTCCAAAATTTTTCGGGATGTGAGGGGGGCGTTGCCCCCCTTCAATTCCCCCCTAGAATATTTTTAGTGGGGAGACGCGCGAAAAAACAGGTCACTTTTTTGCCCAACAAATCCTAAAGCAAACATAACTATCCAGGGGTAGAAATGCAGATTTTAGGTGCTTCTGGGGCTTAAAATTGGGGGGGGGGGGGGTTGCAGACACGTAAAAACACGTATCTGAGTGGGAAAGGGTTAAAGGAAATAACTTGCTCCTTAGGAGCAAATTACCTCCTCAGACGCAAATTCTTTCCTTTAAAGAGTTGACCCCTTTTGACATGGGAGACAAAAATACTTTTGCAGGAGTGCCTCCACTGAAAGTATATTCATTCCCCTTGAGTAGAATATAATGGCTGAGTTTGAAAATCACACATCTTCCAAATTTCCAGCTTTAGGGGAACGGATACACCTTCAGGGGATGCAACTCCTTCAAAAGTATTTTTGTCTCCACTGTTAATAGCAGTCATAGGGATCAACTAAGGAGCAAATTCTTTCCTTTAAGACTAGACTACATGTTCCATTGGACAGAGTTAATAGAAAATCAAACAGGAAGTCCCAAAAGTTTTATCTCTTTGAAAAGTGGCTGAAAAATCTCCCAGGTGTATCAATTCCCCTTAAAAACTGTACTTCAATTCAGCTTTGTTGACACACATCAAAGCATTCTTTGTTTCCACATCATCTAAGCATGCTTTGTTTACACTATCTAAACATACATTGTGTACACTATCTGATAGGTTCTAAGCATGCTTAGATAGGTATTCTAAGCATTCTTTGTTTCCACATCATCTAAGCATGCTTTGTTTACACTATCTAAACAAACATTGTGTACACTATCTGATAGGTTCTAAGCATGCTTAGATAGGTATTCTGTGTTTACACACAATCTAAGCATGCTTTATTCACACAATCTAAGTATGCTTTGTTTACACTATCTGAACATACATTGTGTACACTATCTGAGCATGCTTAGATAGGTTCTAAGCTTGCTTAGATAGGTATTCTGTGTTTACACACAATCTAAGCATGCTTTGTTCACACAATCTAAGAATGCTTTGTTTACACTATCTGAACATACATTGTGTACACTATCTAAGCATGCTTAGAGGGGTTCTAAGCTTGCTTAGATAGGTATTCTGTGTTTACACACAATCTAAGCATGCTTTATTCACACAATCTAAGTATGCTTTGTTTACACTATCTGAACATACATTGTGTACACTATCTGAGCATGCTTAGATAGGTTCTAAGCTTGCTTAGATAGGTATTCTGTGTTTACACACAATCTAAGCATGCTTTGTTCTAACTGTCTGAGCATGCTTTGTTTGCACTTTATTTAAGCATGCTATATGTACACTATATCTATGCATGCTTTATTTATATGATCTAAGCTTGTTTTGTTTACTCTTTAGCATAGCATGCTTTAGTTATGCTTTATCAAAACATCTTTAACTTACCAATCTTGTTAGTGATGGAAATGTTAACTCTTCTTGCGAGTATTCTACTCTTACTTACACATCTGCTCATGTTTTTGGTGGTGGTCACAAATTTATATTTTACACAGGAAATGAAAGAGGGTCATTAAAGAACACAACAGGACAGTCACTGAAGGAAAAGTCACAGACAAGCACTACTACTCCAAGCACTAAACTTGCTAATCAACGCAGTATGTTCCTTTGTTCTGTTTTGCTTTGTGCTTTCCGTGTTATATATGGGCCCCGTCAAGCGATTTTGCTACTTATCGCCTATGCTAGCAGTGAATCAAGAGGAACCTTCAGACAGAAAGCCATATCCCTGGCCCCTCTGAATGGCTGGGCATGCGCAGTTAAAATTTGTAATGACCGAATGCTGGAAGACACAAATTCGCTTGGCGGGGCTCATATGTCTGTCTGCCCATCTTCACAGTCTGATCAGGGGCCTGTTGTTCAAAGCATTGTTAGCCAAACAAGCTCATTATTGGTCAAATTGTTAACTGTTCTAGCAAGTTCAAGATTTAGAGAATAGGTAAGAGCCCTGATTCTTAATCATCAGGTCTCACCGCTGTGATTTGCGCCTCGCTTGGGCCACTTGTGAGATGCTACAGGTAAGTCCTGCAGTGGAAGGTCAGGTGGTTTTTCTCCAGGTACTCCAGTATTCTCCCCCCTCTGATTAACGATCCGCTTGAACTAAGTGAAAAGGGCTGTAAAACCAAAACTTAAAACAATATCTATGATAGTGTCATTTTTGCTGAAAAAATGAGAGCAGCTTTTCCATTGGCATGGTGTCCATCTGTCTGTTTACATTCGTGTTTTTGGGCTGGCTCTTCCTACAGTTTACATCCAATCAAGCTTAAACTTGATTTATGTTTAGACCAATATGTAGAGCAGTTCATATTGTTTTGAGGTCACAGTCTGACAAATATTAGTGGAGTTGTGCCCCTTTCAAAATATCTGTAAATTTCGTTTCCAGACAACTCTTCCTATGGTTTACATCCAATCTTGCTGAAACTTATTAACTACTTACACTATGATATGGAGCAGTGCCTATTGTTACTAGGCTACAATGCACTGAATACTTGCAGAGTTATGTCCCTTTGAAAAATTTCTGTAAAATTTATGTGCCCGGATAACCACTCCTATAGTCTGCATCCAATCAAGCTGTAGCTTAGTACATAGTTACACCATGATGTTGCATATTATTTCAAGGTTATAGTCTTCCAAATATTCACAGTAATGCCCAATTTCTGTAAAACTTTCATTTCCAGCTTACTCCTTTAGTTTACATTCGATCCAGCTGAAACTTAGAACAAGTAAAAGATTATAAGAATCTAATATGGGTGTGAGGGGTGGATCGAAAAAATCCGTCCCGAGGGACACTGTCCGGCATCACGAGGCTTGCCGAGTGATGCCGGACAGTGATCCCGAGGAACGGATTTTTTCTATCCACCCCTCACACCCATATTGGATTCTTTTTCTTGCATACCTTCCATTTCTATTGCGAATTTTTAATGCTGCTGTCACTTCGGTTACCGACGTCCGTCATTTTGTGATGACACAACAGGAATGTTTAGTGACGTCACGCATGACGACGCCGCGCATGAGATTGTAATCAACCAGTGCATTTAACAAACACGCGATTATTTTCGATTTGGGGTCGGAACACCAGGGTCAGAACATAAATTTCCATCCCAGGGTAAATTCACGGATTTCCTTGTCTGGTGTGCAAGAATACACCATGACATTGAGCAGTGCATATTATTTCGAGGTTGCAGTCCACCAAATAGTAATAGAATTATGCCCTTTTCTGTATCTTTCATATTCAGCTAACTCCTACAGTTTGCATCTTATCAAACTGAAACTTGTTTTACAATTAGACCATTATGTGGAGAAGAACATATTGTTTTGAGTTTACAGTCTATAAACACTGACTTGTACAAGAGTCAATATATCATGCTACATCATCCTCACCACAGGGGTATGATGCCTCCCTTGCGAAGATCTTGTAAACAGAACAGTCATGATCAAATTAAATTTGCCAATGCAATCCACATTTATATTTTGCAGAGGCAGGGGATTGGATTATATTTTGCACAGACACTGCGTCCATTTGTATTTTACAAAGGCAATGGTTCACATTTTATTATAGCCCCGCTTTGAAAAAGTGGGGGCTATATTGGATTTGCCTTGTCCTGTGATTCCGTAATTCAATACTTCTGTAATTCCGTTTTTCATCGTAACTGAAAAACGTTGGCAGTATTTTCATGAAAATTCACCCAAATGTAAAGTACTATGAGAAGATGTGCAGAGCGTATGAACCATAACTCTGGATTGCCTGCTTTTGGAGTTATTGCCCTTTGAACATTGAATAAGGCCAAAACAAACTATATGTGTGGTTCCTATTACATGGTTTTAAAAAATAGGGTAGGTAGGTAGGAAAATTATTTTATTTTTTATTTTTATTTTTTTTTCTCACCTTCTACGTTCTATACTATGCTACACACTGCACTTATTTTTGTTATATTGTTTTGCTTTTGTTGTATAATTGTACTTGAAAACATTGTAAACAAATAAAAGAATAATAAATAATGCTTAGTTTTCATCCATATTGTCCTAATTGTTACAAAAATAAGGGTGTTCTTCAGTCAGAACAAAGTATTTTGATTGGACATCCTGTGCCTTTTACAAAAGGTCAGCCTTTGGGACTTGTTGTTCTAGTGAAGTTTGCTTTATCTTGAATAGTGTTGTAACTGTTATTGTACCATATATACATTGAAGATAAATGTAAAAGTTCAAAAGATCAAGATGAAATGACAGAGTAAACGGATATCAGAAAGTTTCTTATAACGGCTTAATGCTGCAAATTAAACATCAAGCAATTAGCACCAGCAGAAACTATTTTATATAGTCTTTTCAAATCGTAGTCCTTGTGCCATTTGTATCTGTCTTACTTGGTCTTAAAGCTGAACATGATAGATAGATAGATAGATAGATAGATAGATAGATAGATAGATAGATAGATAGATAGATAGATAGATAGATAGATAGATCTCACAATGATTCTGAAAACAGGAGTCCAAAATCCTTCATTTTGAAAAGTTAAGTTCCTGATCTTGATTGCACAAAAAAAAAAAATAAACAACATTTCTACACACATGTGTGCACTACATCATAGTTGCATGTTTCCCTAATTGCCTCTTTCATGACTTCAATCCAACTTTGTACCGTGTGGAAACTCAATAGAACCATGCCATTGAGGTGGTAGTAATAAGAAACCACAATGTACATGTATGTTCTTGAGCAGAGATTGGGAAAAAATATATCCCCAGTTAACTCTGCTTTCCCCTTTAACTAGGGGCATGCAAGGGTGAGCAGGGATAAATAAGTTCTGAATAGTTAGATCCCCCGGAAGCAAAGAATACACCAAATAAATGAAAATAGCAGACTCGGTTTTATTGAGTCTGTTCATCTCAATGTCGGGTAAAAGTCCTACAGCATTGGAAGCAACGTCTCCAAAATGACCTTTACAGTGTTGACGGGAACGTTAAACCTCAAATCAAATGACCAAAATATAACAACGTCATGCCTGTTTAAAGAATGGATATTTTAGACACTTTTTTTAGCAATAGATTGTTGCCAGTTTGATGGTTTACCGCTAATCCCGCTGTTTATTGTTCCAAATTATCTCACTTTAAGATTTGATGACCAGTGTACATGTAAGTGATACCAATTAAACGATTAGGTGTGAAAGGTAACCTGACCAGTGTTATCAAGCGCATATGCGACCAGTCTGATCGGCGAGTGTCTAAACTTTCCGAGAAATGAAAAATTGTGAACAATAATTTCAGATCAGACTGTGCAGAACTTCCAGCTGATCGGAGTCTTTTCTGTGCGCGCATACGCATTCAGTGCATTTCTCGGAAAGCATTTCTGATGTCACCACCATATGACATCCTAGCTCATTAACTACCGTCTTTGTCGGACATATATTACAACAGGTTTAACTGCTTGCGGCACTCACGAAAAAAAAAATCTTTTAACGTAAGATCAGCCTGTACATCGAGCTCTTCGTTTGCTGCTCTCTGCATATCCCAGAAGCCATACGACAACAGGTTTGAACAAAGAGCAAAGACTGATAAGACTGCGCAGGCTGATCTGTGACTTCACCTGTCGCACAGTTTTACTGTCATGTTTTCCAAAAATTGGATGCGAAGACCGTGTGTGCAAACTATCGATGACGTGTTATTGAAAAACGCGGGAAAATTTCAGACTGCAACAAATGCACGTTCAAAATGACGGCGGGAAATTAAGCGCGGCATGACAAAAACTATATATGTGTGACCAGCGAAGACTACGATCATCCTGCACATCTGTGGATGCTTAGCTTTCTGTTCATGGAGATAGTGAAAATACTTGAGAGATTTACACAAGCTGTCTGCATTATTTATGTTTGTTGAAGCGTGCACACTTGTCTGATTATCGCTACAGGTGGTAAAACATGATTTGGATAATTTTTATTGTCACAAAAGTAATCTGATTATTGAGAGGGGTCATGCCGTCACGGTCTGCATACTGCAAGAAATGTGCGCCACTGTCCTTTTCTTGCGTCCAAGACATGGATTTTATGCATCTTGCGCTTCCGAAAACAAATTGCATTCAAAATTTGTGGGTCCCGACCGCTTCCTAATTTTGCCTCTCTTACCGGTACATGGAAAATACCTGTTGATCACAGGAGACAACAGACGTTTTACCCTCTGGTAGTTGTTTTTTCTTATTTATTTTGTTTCCGGTGGTGGTTCTATTGGCTTGCATGAACGGTCTTGAATGTGCTAAGTACTGGAGATTTTGGATTATAATTATGGGTTACTTCAAAGCGTCGGCTTCTTCAGAAGTAGCAACGTGCCATATCCCTGACCCATTTGAACTGTAACTGGCTAATTCTTATTGAATAGCACAGGCCACTTACCGTTAACTGACAGCTCGCGGCAATTGATAAAAAACAGCTTTTAATAGCGATGCTTACGATATGCATTTTTATTCTAGACTCACAGTTATTTAGAGACAAACACGGATGTTTTTGATGGTTTTTTTTGGCAGACGCACACCATTTTCATGCGTAAATACGACCAGATTGTCCTTTAATGAAAGAGCTTTTTAATGAATATGTACTTAAATAATTTAACCATGAAAAATTGAAAGACCGTTTTTGCACATAAAATGTTTGGAATATTCATGATAGAAAAAATAATTAGGGTCGGCGGGAAAAAGCTAGGCACGGTCGGGTAACCGGAACCACACATATATTTTGTTTTGGCCTAATGGCAATTTTAACCTTGTCCACTCCATAATGCAAAAACGGTTTGAGATATTTTCGTGAAACTTCCCACAAATGTAAAGCACCATGAGACGATGTGCAGAGCACATGAACCATAACTCTGTATTGCCTTTTTACCACCTTTATTTAGAGGCTGAAAGCTGAAAACATTTTCTTGTATTTTTCTTTTCTGATAGCACTATAGCGGGTCAGATCCTCTGACAGTTCTAGTTTTACACAGGCAACACACCATCTTATAATTTATACAATCAACACATCAGTTTATAGTTCACACAGGGAATCCATCAGTTTATATCTTACACGGGCAATATGTCTGTTCATGTTTCACAAAGGCAATATATCTGTTCATATTTCACAAAGGCAATATATCTGTTCATATTTCACACAGGCAATACATCAGTTTATATCTTACACAGGCAATGCATTTGTTAATATGCATCAGTTTATATCTTACACAAGCATTGCATCTGTTTATATTTCACACAGGCAAGGCATCTGTATATATATTTCACTTGGCAATGCATCATAATTTACAGAGACAACACAACAGTTTGTGTTTTACAAAGGCACTGTACCAGTTTATATCTTATACAGGCAATGTAGAGAGTTTATTAGAGGACAAAGGGCAAGAGAACACAACAGGAGAGCCCAGCATAAACCAAACAAGTACAGTCACTAGCACCTCCGCTGCTGATACTACTAAACTTGATAATTTTGATAATAAGAACATTAACAGTACAGTATGTTCATATTTTTTTTCACTGATGGGCTTGGCATTTTTCTCCCAGAATATATATAGCATTGAAACTGGGTCATGAATCATAGAATTTCCGTTTTGAGCTTTTTGTTTTCTTATACCCATGTATGTTCCTTATTTCATCAGCTTTCAAATACATATAGATTATTTCCCCCCATTTTGTACTAAAATGGAACCACTTGGACGGGAGGTGTGAAGTAATTGTATTGATTCCTAATCATTGCCTTTGCCTCTATTTTGTATATAGCAGGAGTCTATTTTTTTTTAAATTAGAAAATACAGTAGAACTTCGATGGCTCGACCACCGATGGCTCGTTTACCGTGGATGCGTCGAACCCATTCTTGAGCCCCTTCCGAAATCCTCTATATAAGAAATAGTGTTTGTGTGTGTGTGTGTGTGGGGGGGGGGGGGGGGGTAATTAAGGAGATTTTAGTCTTTCATCTTGCAAATGCATGCTGTGTGTACTCATTAGAATCGCCTCGATGAGGCGATTCTAATGAGTACACACAGCATACATTTTCATTATAGAACACCGAAAAGATGTCTAAAAGTATCTGGTTATGCCGCCTTACAGTAACCCGCAGTGGCTCGAACTACCCCTGTCTCTAACAGATTTTCGAGGTCCCAAAGGTGCTCGAGCCATTGAAGTTCGACTGTAAATGATTTTTTTTTTTTGTAAACACTGAAGGCCCTGCACAGCTGCAGCTGCTGCAGGATGGATGTCAGATTAGGGCCTTCATTCAGAAAATACCTGAAGTTATTGCAAACTTTTTGCATCTAATCAGGGCGCACATTTAGAAAATGACTGAACTTTTTGCATACATTGACGGCCTTGATCTGGACATAGCCCCAGATAAGAGGGGGTGTCCAAATATCATATGAGCCCCGCCAAGCGAATTTGTGTCTTCGAGCATTCCGTCATGACAAATTTTAACTGCGCATGCACAGCCATTCAGAGGGGCCAGGGATATGGCTTTCTGTCTGAAGGTTCCTCTTGATTCACTGCTTGTATGAGCGAGCAGCGAAGGTTCTGGCAAGACTGCGCGGATGCGCAGGCTCGCCTGAACCTTCGCTGCTCGCATAGGCGATAAGTACCAAAATCGCTTGACGGGGCCCATATTTCTTATTCTGCATGAAAATGTATGTTGTCGGTACTCATTACTACTTGGCGAGGTGCTTCTAATGAGTACCCACAGTGTGTTTTAACCCTTGTCCTGCTGAATATTTAAATATGCCACACCCACCACTGATTATCAGCCAATCAGATTACTTGATGCAAATTATTGCAATAAATTCATAAACTGGATGACAAACAATGAAGATCCTGATCAGATGGCTTCTTCAGAAGCCATCTGATCTGGATCTACATTGTTTCAAAGATAAGGCATATCCGGGCTCAGCAGGACAAAGGTTAATGCAGAAATAAGAAAAAACATCAGTACTTTTCGGATGAAAAGTCTGGGCTTGCACTGTTTGTCAGTGTTCTGTTTTGGGGTTTCCTGTCTAAAATGGATTTTGTTACATCCACCATATTTACTCTATATAATTGAACACCTCAACTCCTTGCCATATTTGTTCAAACATTTGATCAAGTACAATTTACTACCTGATGTTGTGTCTAAGAATGGCTGGATGAGTGGCAAACAGTGTTGACCTCGATGAGATGCTGCATTCTGAGGCGTCTCATCTGCGTTTTCACTGTTTTCTCAGGCCTGTCTGCCCGAATACATAAGGGCTGTTCCAGTAAAATCTATATGGTGGGGGAGGAAGGCACTTAGATTTTCACCTAGCCTACGCTTTAAAACAATTTTTTTTCAATACAGCCTACGGATATTTGTATTTTTTTCTAGATATAACCAACGGACATTTGTATTTTTTTCTAGATATAACCAACGGGGTAAAACTATTTCAGGTAGAGACAACCCACAGGTAATTAAATATATATTTAGATATATTCATCAGAAAAGATCTTGCGACTAAAAATCTTTCCCTCTTTATAAACTGAAATCCTGGATCATGTGTAAAAACCATTGTCACAGTTGGTGTCTTTATATTGATTATTGAATGCCCCAAAAATGAATAAATTTTATCATGAAAGTTGTTTTTTGTTTACTTAAAAAAAAAGAGAAAAGACAAGAAAGCAGTCTGGAGGACAGCCAAATCCCCCGCCGCATTTAGTATCAAGGCTCAACCTTGTGACCTTCGCCTGTGACCTTGACCTTGAGTTGGCATGGTTAGCTCACTGAGGGGGATAATTGACCCAAAGTTTAATGAAAATCCTTTTAGGGGTAAAGGAGATATGGAAGGGACAAAAAATTCAAAGTTTTAAACTCGTGACCTTCAAATGTGACCTTGACCTAGAGTCGGCATGGTTCATTTATAGGTTCTGCATATCAGCTCACTGAGGGGGATAATTGACCAAAGTTTAATGAAAATCTATTAAAGGGTTCAGGAGATATGGAACGGACAAGAAAAAGTTACGGACAGACTGACAGACAGATGGATGGAAGGACATGGGTTCTGCACATCAGCTCACTGTGAAGACTATTTGACCAAAGTTTAATGAAAATCCTTCCAAGGGCTTAAGGAGACATGGAAGAGACAAAAAATTCCAAGTTTCAAACTCGTGACCTTCAACCATGACCCTTGACCTTGAGTTGGCATGCTTCATTTATAGGTTCTGCACACCAGCTCACTGAGAGGTATAATTTACCAAAGTTTAATGAAAATCTATTAAAGGGTTCAGGGATACTGAGCGGACAAGAAAAAGTTACGGACAGACGGACGGACAGACAAACTGACAGACGGACAAACGGACATGGGTTCTGCACATCAGCTCACTGTGAAGAATATTTGACCAAAGTTTAATGAAAATCCTTCCAAGGGTAAAGGAGATATGGAACGGACAAAAAATTCCAAGTTTCAAACTCGTGACCTTCAACCATGACCTTGACCTTGAGTGGGCATGGTTCATTTATGGGTTCTGCACACCAGCTAATTGAGACGAATAATTGACCAAAGTTTAATGAAAATCTATCAAAGGGTTCAGGAGATATGGAGCGGAGAAGAAAGTGTTACGGACAGACAGACGGACTGACGGACAGACGAAGGCCATTCCTATAATCCCAGCTCTGCTCCGCTTCGCGGCGGGGGATTAAAAATTCAGACAAGGCTAAAAAAATGTGTTTCAGGTAACCTGACTATTCCTAATTTTTTGCCCTCAATCCTATTTTAAATGGTTGACGATGATTCTTTTGGACTTTTCCATTAAAAATATTGTTTTCTTATCCTCCCCATTGGATAAATTTCAGGAAAAGCCAAAAAAAATATCTTACCTTCCGACGGTATTCCAGGTTACCTGACTTAAGT
Organism: Lucinisca nassula; assembly: GCA_963580285.1. Lineage (NCBI taxonomy): Eukaryota > Metazoa > Mollusca > Bivalvia > Lucinida > Lucinidae > Lucinisca > Lucinisca nassula. The sequence goes on from OY757018.1 coordinate 102,075,334, forward strand.
TGTGGGTACTTGTTAGAACTGCCTCAATCTATACCCACAACCTATGTTCCGAGTATAAATAAGACAAATATCAAAGTTTTCAATGGAAAAGTAGCCATTTTGGAGAAATCAAAGAATGCACTATGACACACGGGTGTGATTTTTTTTATAAAATAATATAATAAAATAAAATAACTTTTATCGTCTATCTATCATTTTTGCACCCCCTTCCCCAACTTTACTTTTTTTCAAATCAGTGTATCAACCACCCCATAGCCAGCTCACCCCAAAGAGCTGGCTATGGGGTGGTTGATACTCAAAATGTGTTTGAGTTCTTGCGATCGCAAGGTTACTTTGTCAGGGGAGATATCTAAAATATCTTGGCACCCAGAGTTGTGGTTCTTGTCCAAGACACATCGTCTTAACCTCTTGTATTTCTGTACCAAGTCCCATCAATATATCTCAAAGGGTAATGGAGTTATGGCAACCACAAGGTTACATTGTCAGGGTAGATAACACATTGCCAGGGGAGATAGCTAAAATACCATGGCACCCAGCGTTTTGTTTCTTGCTCACGACACTCTTTCTTGACCCCAAGTACACTTGTACCAACTACCATCAAAATATGTCAAAGGGTATAGGAGTTATTGATCGCAGTGTTATTTTGTAAGGGGAGATAACTATAATACCATGACATCCAGAGTTATGGTTATTGCTCATGACAACCCTTCTTGACCTTATGTACAACAGTATCAAGTCAATCAATATATCTTCAAATATATAGGAGATATTGTGATCACAAGTTTATATTGTCAGGGGAAATAACTAAAATACCAGGACACTCAGAGTTTTGGTTCTTGCTCACGGCATGCTTTTTGAACCTCATGTTCTATTGTAACAAGTACCGACAATCTATCTCATAGGGTATTGTATACTCGAGCACTTTGAAAATGCAACATCATAAGGAAAATGTAAATATTTTTTAACTCACCATTTTTTTCAAAAAACGAATTTCATCACAAACAATATTCATCAAATGACTTTCGTTTGCCACAATCACATTAGAGCTGTCCCTTCACATTAGCAGTCTACACTGCGGCAAACACACCATGTGTCAGTCAAATCTCCAGCCACATCAATATCGGGTATGCCCACCTGCGCGCTGAGAGCATTGACGTAACCTGGACCGCATTGAACAACACAAACGTCGCACAGTACGTCGGGGGATGTTATCCCACTCTTGCTGAAGGGCTATCGCGAGCTGCCTCACAGTCTGTGGCGCGTTTTGACGTCCGTGTACACGACGTCCCAATTCGTCCCAAAGGTGTTCGATACAATTCAGATCGGGTGATTTCGACGGCCAAGGGAGAACATTGATGCCTTCTTGACGTAAAAAGTCCTGCGTCAACCTTGCCGTGTGCGGGCGGGTGTTATCGTGCTGAAATAACACGGGGTTACGTTGACGTCGCAACAATGGAACAAGCTCTGGCCGAAGAATCTCATCGACGTAACGTCTGGCGTTGAGATTTCCATGAATTATCAATAAACGCGAGCGAAAATTGTAATTGATGGCGCCCCAGACCATGACACCACCGCCTCCAAACCGGTCTCTTTCAACAACGCAGTTATCAGCAAACCTTTCGCCGTCACGTCGATAAACGCGTACCCGCCCGTCGGTTTGGTACAAATTGAACCTGGACTCATCGCTGAAGACGACGTCGTGCCAGTTGACACGTCTCTGGTGATTAAGTGCAAAGTTCATGCGAAGCTGACGATGACGTCGTGTAAGTATTGGTCTGTGGTACGGACGCCAGTCACGAACACCAAATTCCTTAAGTCGTCGGGACACTGTCATACGATGAATACGTGGCCTTCGGTTGCCAATGACGACGGAAGCTGTTTGCGCGGCCGTCTGGAAACGATGCCGTAGGTGGAGTTGACGGATGTAATTATCATGAGGTCTTGACGTCACGCGCACTTGCCCAGGCCTGGGGCGCTCATTAACATTTCCTGTTAACCTGACACGTTGAACGAGACGATATATTGTGGTTCTGTCAACATTAAAACGCCGAGCAATGTCCTTCTGTGAAATGCCAGCGTCCAAAAGGCCTAAAATCCGATTCCGATTTTCGTTATTTAGCCTTGGCATGCTCAGTTTTGTAAATTTATCAAAATTTCAACCAAAAACCGATTTGAGGACAACTTTTGAAGAGATTGAATGAAAGATATCGTTTTTACATGCGGAATTGACCATATAAACAAGGTCATATCTCGGTGTGCACGTGCTACGATATCACGTGTAGTCGACCGATATTTTATCGATCTGACCACCTCATATGATTTTATTTATGGTGTATGGAAGCATATATCTGCTAATATGATTTTGGATTGGGCCATTTCAAAAATATTTAAAAAATATAATGTTGCGTTTTCAAAGTGCTTGAGTATAGTTTTGGCTATCACAATTTGGTGTCTGCGGACGGACGGATGGACGTCAGGCTTATCGCTATAACCCCAAACCTATTTGGTCAGGGGGATAAAAAATAAAACGCACCGTCAGCGGTCAGACCCTAATCAGACGTCACATGATCATTGTACAGCATCTGGTCTGGGTCCGTGCCGTCGCATATGCCGTCTACAAACCTGTAGACCCTATTCAGACGCCGTATAATAATTGTATGAGGTCTGATTCACTGTTTGCACCTTTGTGTTCTGTCTATTGTCATACAGACGGACGGGTAGATGACGCCACGCTGATCGCTATATCTTCCGAGCCTGATCAGACTAGGGATAAAAAACACCACCGTCGGCGATAAGACCCTGATCAGACGCCGCATTGTCGTTGCGCAGCGTCTTGTCTGGGTCTGCGCCATCTCAGATGTCGTTTCAAACCTGTAGACCCTCATCAGACGCCGTTTAATAATTGTACGACGTCTGATCCGGATCTGCATTGTTTGCATCTGTCTGTTGCGTCTACGGACGGATATTTGAACGGACGCCACTCATAATGTTGTGTCTACGGATGGGCGGATGTACGGACGCCAGGCTCCGAACCTGTTCAGACTAGGGATAAAAAACACCACCGTGGGCTATAAGACCCTGATCAGACGCCGCATTATCCTTGCGCAGCGTCTTGTCCGGGTCTCTGCCATCTGCAAACCTGCAGGCCCTCAACAGAAGCCGTTTAATAATAGTATGGCGTCTGATCTGGATCCGCATTGTTTGCATCTGTCTGTTGTGTCTACGGACATTTGGACGGGCGCAAGACTCATCGCTATATCCTTCAAACCTATTCGGTCGCGGAAAATAAAATAAAATGAACCGTCGGCGGTTGGAGCTGGATCAGACGTCGCACAGTGATTGTGGAGTGTCTGATCCGGGTGTCGTAGCATTATAAGGTCCTAAAACCTGTAGACCCTGATAAGGTGCCGCTAAATAATTGCGTCTGTCTGTCTGTTCAAGTGTCAGCGTTGAGGCCCTGATCAGACGTTGCATATTTTTTTTAAGAAATTAATATTTATTAAAGGGACTGAAACAATTGACCAATGAAAGGCTGTCTACCCATCTGTGGGTTTTATTGCCCGTCCGATGACCACCTGGGTACACTTTTGGGTACTGTTACGTAATTTATTACAGCTCAAAGCTCGGCACGCTCTGGGTGGCATCCGCTGTATAAACATTCCTTGGGTATCATAATCCCCAATTAACTAATTATCTCGGGCCATAAATCCCTTGAAGCTTACTGATTAAACAGCGTGCTAATATTGTGTTTACATAAATCATGCAAATCATGCGCTACACAAGTATTTTTTTTTTTGGAACGGGGATTATTGCGTCATTCAGTAACTAAGCCCAGTAATTTTCCATTATGTCAGGCAAGGTCATCGACCGGGGGCGAAACGTCCCGTTACCGGATATTGATTTGTGTCCTACTCAAACGACCTTTGACCTGTAAACAGCAGTAAAATTGCCGAGCCTTTTTCACAATTTCAGCGTTGCTTTTTGTTTAAAATCTCTGCGGAACTTCAAACTGAACGATTCAGATGTCTGGGCCCTGTTGTTATTTGACAACCTACAACAATTTTTTATTTTCTTTCAACATAGCCTACGGGATTTTTTAAAAAATCGGTAGTACAACCTACCGTAAATTTTAAAAATTCTGTTGTACAGCCTACGGCCTATTTTGCTTTTCTAAAACCATAGCCTACGGCCACTAAATAAAAAAGTTGCCGTCCGCCCCACCCTAATAGATTATACTGGAATAGCCCTAAGTTACATACACTGACTTACATTAGTTCAATAGTTTGGTTGGCCAAGTGACATTGGTATTTTTACAAATCAGTTTGAAGGTATAAAATGGTAAATTATTGTAGAGCTTCTTTTATAGACATTTTCAGCAATCGTATTGTCATAACTTAATTGATTTGTTTTAGTATTTTCTCTTTTTATCCACACAAAAATTGAAACTTGGGTTGACATAAAAATATACATGTATACATACACACATAGATCTTTCACATTTATGGGGACAAAAGATTGTCATTTTGCTTCATTCTTCCATTCCACCAGATTCTACCACATTCACACATTCTATCAGTACTTATAATAATGCAGTTAACCCTCTTTATTCCGGCAATCGTTATAACTGCAAAACTCATTATATTGGCAATTTGAATGGAATGACTGCTGAGCTAAAGGCTTAGCCTGGGTTCCGAGCGGCATGGGCTTTCCACAGGCTGGAAATGCACAAATCTAGTCCATAGTCACGAAAGAGTCTTGTAATCTAATACTCCAAGTAACAAATGTTACAGATATTTTTTGTTAGAATCGCCTCATGGAGGCGATTCCAACAAATATCTATAACATTTGTTTCAGGCAGTAATAATGGGGAAAAGGATTTTTATTACCTATCATACTCCTAATTGGGATTCTTTATAATGGCAAATTCTTTATAACGACACAATAATAGAGAGCAAATATTGTAGTTATAACGAAAGTCCTCGGTATGTCACATCAACAATAGCCTTTCTGTGATCACTTATCCCATGGTCATACACAAAGAAGTTGGAAAGGATGATTGGGGGACAGGTGGGAGGGAGGAGCTAAGGGTTGTAATGGATGTTGTAGAGAAATATTGATGTAACAGACACTTAGTGAGAGTTCAAGCAAATCTTCCTCTTGTTTCACATTAGAATTTACTAGGTTTTTTCCCCAGATTATTGTTAATTCCCTTGGCAATGGAAGCGATTTTTCGTCTTTTCAACCAAAGGGGAGACATAATCAGGGATAAATAAATATTTGTGTTTTTACTATGTTTGGGTTCTAATCACAGTAAAAGTGCAAAGAATTTACTAGGCTAGTAAATAATTATGGATTTGGAATAGTTTTCAGTGACTAACCACTTATTAAATAATGTTCTAGCATGTCTTCTTTGCTCACTAACCTGTTTGTCTGTAGTGTCACTAACCTGTCAATATGTGCTTCACATTTACTAATTGCACAAAAATACAAAGGTATGCCAGTCAAGGATCCTGGATATAAATACATACACATACACCTTGTACTATCTGTACTTATGTTTATGTGGGAAGATGATTAACCCTTGTCCTGCTGAATAAATTAATATTGTCACACCCATTTTTGACTATCAACCAATCAGATTACTTGATATGTGTTAATTCAAATTTGCAAACTGTATGACAGACAGTGTAGATTTTGATCAGATTGCTTCTTCCATCTAATCTTGATCTATACAGTTTGCTAAAAACGGGCCTCCGTGGCCTAGTGGATAAGAGCGCCGACTCTTAGTCATTAGGTCTCTCACCGCCGTGGGTTCGAGCCTCGCCCGGGTCACGTTTGAGATGCCAAGTTCTGCAACGGAAGGTCAGGTGGTTTTTCATGGGTACTCCGTTTTTCGCCCACCTATGATTAACGATCGGCTCGATATGAGTGAAATAATCTTGAAAGGGCCGTAAAACCCACCCCCCCCCCCCCCAAAAAAAAAAATACAGTTTGCTAAGGTAGGAGATATCTGTTCCACAGGACAAGGGTTTAGCAATCCTATAAATGGGCATTCACCACTGCTAGCCTTGAAGTACACACAGCAATCCATCAAATGCATGCTAGGTTGATGCAACTCTTACGCTAACAGTGCATATTGTGGTGCAATTTGACTGGTAGTTTTGTGAAATTTGGCATAAAAGTGTGCGACAGCTTCATCTGTTACTATAGATGGCTACAAGAACATTAAGCCTATAGCCCATAACACAACTATCAGTACACAGCTCATCTTATGCTATGCTTATACAGCTCTACACAGCTGCAAGAGCAATAGGCCTACAGCCCATAACACAACTATCAGTACACAGCTCATCTTATGCTATGCTTATACAGCTCTACACAGCTGCAAGAGCAATAGGCCTACAGCCCATAACACAACTATCAGTACACAGCTCATCTTATCCTATGCTTATACAGCTCTACACAGCTGCAAGAGCAATAGGCCTACAGCCCATAACACAACTATCAGTACACAGCTCATCTTATGCTATGCTTATACAGCTCTACACAGCTGCAAGAGCAATAGGCCTATAGCCCATAACACAACTATCAGTACACAGCTCATCTTATGCTATGCTTATACAGCTCTACACAGCTGCAAGAGCAATAGGCCTACAGCCCATAACACAACTATCAGTACACAGCTCATCTTATGCTATGCTTATACAGCTCTACACAGCTGCAAGAGCAATAGGCCTACAGCCCATAACACAATTATCAGTACACAGCTCATCTGATGCTATGCTGATAAGCTCTACATGGCTACAAGAACATTAGGCCAATAGCACATAACACATTTATCAGTATACAACTCTTCTGATGCTATGCTAATACAGCTCTTCACAGCTGCAAGAGCAATAGGCCTACAGCACATAACACAACTATCAGTAAACAACACTTCTGATGCTATGCTGATACAGCTCTACAGGGCTGCAAGAACAACAGGCCTATAGCACATAACACAACTATCAGTACACAGCTCATCCGATGCTATGCTAATATAGCTCTACACAGCTGCTAGAACAACTGGCATATTGCACATAACACGACTATCAGTAGACAATTCATCTGATGCTATGCTGATACAGCTCTACACGGCTGCAAGTAAATAGGCCTTTAGCACATAACACATCTATCAGTACACAACTCATCTGATGCTATGTTGATATAGCTCTACACAGCTTTAAGAACAACAGGCATATAGCACATAACACAACTATCAGTACACAACTCATCTGATGTTATGTTAATAAAACTCTACACAGCTTCAAGAACAACAGGCCTATAGCACATTACACAACTATCAGTACACAACACTTCTGATGCTATGCTAATACAGCTCTACAGAAGAATAACAGACCTATAGCACATAACACAACTATCGGTACACAAATCATCTGATGCTGTGCTAATATAGCTCTACACAGGTGGAAGAACAACAGACCTATAGCACATAACCCAACTATCTGTACACAATTCATCTGATCCTATGCTAATATAGCTCTACACAGCTACAAGAGCAACAGGCCTATAGCACATAAGACATCTATCAGTACGCAGCTCATCTGATGCTATGCAAATACAGCTCTACACAGCTGCAAGAAAATAGGCCTATAGCACATAACACAACTATCAGTAATCAACACTTCTGATGCTATGCTAATACAGCTCTACACTGCTGCAAGAAAATAGGCCTATAGCTCATAAAACAACTATGTTGATATAGCTCTACACAGCTGGAAGAACAACAGGCCTATAGCACATACGAGGACTGTTCAAATATGAATGCAACTAAGCACATAAAAATGATTCCGCGATAGATTTCAATGAAAAATTTATTTTGTCCCCTCATATTCCCCTTTAACAGATATACAAACTTGCAGTCTTCTGATCCAATCATTGAATGCATTTTGGTAGTCTTTTCGAGGTATACAATGAAGGCACGGGAATATTGCAGAACCGAGGTGTTTGCGCCGTACAAATTTTCGACCAGAAAGGTATTTTTCAGCCGCGGGAACAAAAAAAAAGTCACACGGGGCAAGGTCAGGAGAATACGGGGGGTGAGAGAGTTCAACAACCTTTTCCTGCTTCAGATAGTCTTGCACAATGAACGCCTTGTGCGATGACGCATAGTCATGTAGCAATCTGACATTGGCCAAACCAGTTGCGGGTCTTCGTTCTTTGAAATATTTCTTCAATTTTCGAAAAACTTTATTCTTGTAAAACTTCGCATTTACAGATTTGCCTTTAGGCACAAAAACCTGAATAGCAGGGCCCTGATTTGAAAAGAATATGGCATACATTACCTTCTTGGCGCTCATGGTCCGCTTTGCAATGCATGGTCATTTGCAATACTTTGTTGCCCATATTTTGTTCTGAATCTTTCGTTTTGGCTCAAAAAAGTGAACCCATGTCTCGTCACCTGTGACAACATTAGCGAAAGACCGTGCATTGTAATTTGGAAACTTTTTAAGCAACTTCTTGGCGCACTGAACGCGTGTCTTTTTCTGCTCATTTGTCAACAGATGGGGAATCCATCTAGCACAGATCTTTCTCATTTTCAAATCCCATTTCAGAATTGTATGAGCTGCTGCTAATGAGATGCCAACCATACTAGCTATTTGCCTAGTGGTGTATCGTGCATCGGTAGCAACTATTTCTTTCACTCTAGCAACCATCTTGGCAGATGTTGCTCTTTTCGGCCGACGATCATGTGGTGCATCTTCTGTTGAGCCTAGCCCACAGCTGAATTTCTTACACCAACGAAAAACTGTCAGAAAAGACATTTCATTATGCCCATAAACCGAACATATTTCATCAAAAATGTCTTTGCACCATATACCAAGAATACAACAATTGTTGATATAGGACCGTATTTCAAGGGCGTACTCTGACCTTCTTCCAACCATGTTTTGTATTAGTATACAAGAGTAGATAGTGTTTATCGAACGATATACATGGCTAAAGTGAATGGATTTTAACAGGTTTGGTATCAATGTATAGGTAAAATGTTTTTCTACGCTGTGATATTTATTTCCAGGTGATTTTCGCATTAGTGCACGAGAAAACGTTCTACTTGCATTCATATTTGAACAGTCCTCGTAACACAACTATCAGTGCACAACTCATCTGATGTTATGCTAATATAGCTCTACACAGCTGGAAGAACAACAGGCATATAGCACATAACACAACTATCAGTACATAACTCATTGGATGCTATGTTGATATAGCTCTACACAGCTGGAAGAACAACAGGCATATAGCACATAACACAACTATCAGTGCACAACTCATCTGATGCTATGTTGATATAGCTCTACACAGCTGGAAGAACAACAGGCGTATAGCACATAACACAACTATCAGTACACAACTCATCAGATGCTATGTTGATATAGCTCTACACAGCTGGAAGAACAACAGGCATATAGCACATAACACAACTATCAGTGCACAACTCATCTGATGCTATGTTGATATAGCTCTACATGGCTGGAAGGACAACAGGCCTATAGCACATAACACAACTATCAGCACACAACACTTCTGATGCTATGCTAATACAGCTCTACAGGGCTGCAAGAACAACAGGCCTATAGCACATACCACAACTATCCGCACACAACACTTCTGATGCTATGCTAATACAGCTCTACACCGCTGCAAGAACAACAGGCCTAGTATAGCACATAACACAACTATCAGTACACAACTCATCTGATGCTATGCTAATATAGCTCTACACAGCTGCAAGAACAACAGGCCTATAGCACATAACACAACTATCACTACACAACTCATCTGATGCTCTGCTAATTTAGCTCCACATGGCTACAAGAACAACAGGCCTATAGCACATAACACAACTATCACTACACAACTCATATGATGCTATGCTAATTTAGCTCTACACAGCTGCAAGATCAACAGGCCTATAGCACATAACTTAACTATCAGTACACAACTCATCTGATGATATGCTGATACAGCTGTACAGAGCTACAAGAAGAGTAGGCATTAAGTAAACAACTTGTCTGATGTTATGCTGATACAGCTCTACACAGCTGCAAGAACAGCAGGCTTATTGGACATATTTTAAGGGGAATGGGAACACCTGGCAGTTTTTTTTCCACCATTTTTCAAAGGGAGACAACTTTTGGGACTTCCTATTCGCTGTTCTATAAGCCCTGTTCCATTGAAAAAGGGGTCTGCTCTTAAACTTAAAGGAAAGAATTCTTTTCTTTAAGAGTTGACCCCTATTGATAGGGGAGATGAAGATACTTTTGCAGGAGTTGCCTCCCCTGAAGATGTATCCATTTCCCTTAATCATGATTTAATGAATGTGGTGCCAATATTGCTCATCACAGAGTACAGCTCCACACAGACTTCAACACCAACAGGTTTACATGGGAAATGTTGCCATTGTGCATGCTATGCTCCAGCTACAAATGCCTTAATGTTATACCACACATTTCCGTCATCTTCTGCTACCCCTACAGAATCAACAGTATACATGCTGCTGATAAGCAAGCTGCTTTTACACACACTTGCACCAAACAGATAGCACTCAGGGCCATCTTGCTCCAGTTTATAAATTGTTACTGAAACTCTGCACAACTAGACTACTACAAGTACAAAAGCTGACACCACACATTGCTCAACTGTGACACTGTTCATTAGAACTACTACAAGTACAGCAACCTGACACTTCAAAACACTATGACTGTTCACTAGATAAATAGACGTTCCATCATATAAGTAAAAGTTTTGTCATTCTTAGGTATACAAGAGTTCAGTCAGCATGCTGACTGAACTCTTGTATACCTAAGAATGACAAAAACTTTGACTTGTTTACAGACGCTGGACCAGTACCAGGAGGAGTTGGTGCTGGAGTAGAGGGCGCTGTAGCTGCAATTAATAATGAGGCTGTGAAGTCGGAAGGTAAAGCTGCTGATAATGAGCTTCCACGTGTTGACATTGACAAAGATGGGCTTGCTGATGATAAGAATGACATGAATGATGAGGATGATGATGATGAAGATGATGCAAAAGATGTGAGTATTGCAAAGCACATGAAGTGACATACTTTGGATAGGATTAGCCTAGTTTCTGTTGAGCTTGGAGTTTTAGCAGACAATAGTTTGAAAATATTTCTTGTATTGCTTCTTGAATCAGGACTTGGAAGTGTGTGCTGTGTTTCCAAAAGAGATTCCAATGAAACACTAACAGCAGTTTGAGAATACTTCAAAAATAGGTGAAAGAAAAGCAACCCTAATTTGTCGTCTGCTGTAGAAAATTGGCACACAGTTGTCTTCTGCTCAAAAATGACACTTTTTGTCACGTCTGCTTCTAGCGTTCACTCTAATGAAAAACTGAAAGAGGCTCATTCATGATATTGCCTACAAACTTTCATTTTGGGATTGCAACTTGAATGTAAGCATCCATATTTGACCTTGACATACATTCCTTGGTTCAATGACTTTGTAAACATTTGCGACCACCCTAGAATTCACCCAAATGGGCAAGTTCATTTCTCAAGAACGAGAGAAGCTTCATTAATGGAAATTGGTACACACTTACATCTAGGAATGACAACTATAATGCAATTATCCATATTTGACCTCGCCCTACATTTTATGGTTCACTGCCAGTGAACTATTGATTCAACCCTAGCTTGCATCCTAATGTTTAAGCCAATTTATCAAGAACTGCAAGAGCTTCATTAATGAGACTTGATGCAAGCTTGCATCTAGGAATTGCAAGCATCCATGTTTGATCTTGACCTAGATTTTATGCACCCCCACAGGTGTGACATAACCTTCAGGGGAATTCTTGTGTTGTCTATTGAGGATGGCTCTAGACATTGTACAAGAGAAGGCATAGCAAAGCATGGAAAGGAAAGCTGAGACTGATCAGCTTGCTTGTCTGCACAGTCTATCCTTTGAAGTGCTTTGTTCAGTTCTTAAGGTTGCATCATTGTTTGTTTGTTTGATTTGATTTGAGATTTAACGTCCCCGCCAACACTGTACTGATCATTTTTGAGACATTGCTTCCAATTTTGTGCATTGAGATGAAAGGACAAGGTGCTTGAAGAAACAGATGGGCTGCATGATGCTTCCACGCAGAGCTGAAATCCGACTACATACGAGTACTGGTAAACTGCTTAGAGGATCTAAGCCTGCCCACGTAAAGCGGTGCGAGTCGGACCGTCCATGCTTGTGTACCATTGGGCGACAGGGCTTGAGATGTCATTTCATCTCAGTGTTGGGTAAAAGTCACACAAAAAGTGGAAGCAACATCTCCAAAATAACCTATACAGTGTTGACGGGGACGTTAAACCTCAAATCAAACAAACAAATAAAATTTGAAAGGTTGATTGGTTTTCTGAGAACAGTTGAGGTCTGTCCTTTATGAATTATCAGCTGGATAGTACCTTTGAGTTACTTTCCAGCACTGGAGATTTTTCACATAAAAAATTCCAAGCTTGTTGTTTGTGAAAAATTGGTGAAATTGTTTAGAAATGAACTTGAATCAGTTGTTAGAAACTAACAATGTTGTTAGCTAATTTATTGTTTAATCTTTGCTTCTTTAATGTTGCAAATATGCTCATAATTTTGCTGAAAATATGTGAGCCACTTCTTTTGCTGAAAAAAATGTTAGTAGCTTACTTGCTACTCACATATTTTTGCTGAAAATGTGATCAGCTTCTTTTGCTGAAAAAAATGTTTGTAGCTTGCTTGCTACTCACATATTTTTGCTGAAAATACGTTAGCAGCTTCTTTTGCTGAAAAAAATGTTAGTAGCTTGCTTGCTACTCACATATTTTCAGCAAAAAATCTCATAGATATTGTAGATGCTAGTTCATTTAACATTTTAGACACAAATGATTAGAGTTTATAAGACTGACATTGTTTTTACAACTGGGCCCAGATGCTACATATTTAACCCTTATCCTGCTGCATAAATTAATTAAGCCACTCCCATTGCTGATTATCAGCCTGTTAAATTACTTTATATAATATATTTGTTCAGTTCACAAACTGCATGAAATGACAAACAGTGTAGATCCTGATCAGATGGCTTCTTCAGAAGCCATCTGATCAGGATCTACACTGTTTGCAAAGAAAGGGGTTGTTGTGAACAGCAGGATAACAGTTAAGGCTTCTCATTTCAATTCTTTTTAGGATCGGGATTATGAGTACGAGGACGATGAGGATGACGATCAGTTCGGAGATGTAATATTGCATTGACACTCAGTCAGAGCTTGAGTCTTTACCGAGTATCTGATGATATCTTAGCCGTATCTCCAGAAATGGGAGAGAAATGGGGATAAATTAGATTTAACGTTTGGTGTGAGTGGTTGTTAGAATAGCCTCATTATGGCTGTTCTGTTAATTATCCACAAAACACATTTTCAAAGAAAATTAACAAAAAATATCCCCCAATTACCTTTTATTAGGGAGACATTATAGGGAAAATTTAGGGATAAGGGGGATAACTTTCTTTCATTAAACATTTTTTAAAAGAAAATTAAGTTGTGGATACTCAATAGAATGTGCCTCACTCTCAGGTGACTGACAAACACATCATGCCCTTATAAGGAGAAATAATAAAATTCCTTAGTGGGATTGAATGGATACACCTTCAGGGGAGGCAACTCTTTCAAAAGTATTTTTGTCTCCCTTGTCAATAGGGGTCAACACTTAAAGGAAAGAAGCAAATTCTTTCCTTTAAGAGTTGACTTGATTTTTTAGAAGGCCTTTTGAATGAGTCACAAAATTTGCGCCCCTTGTTTTGTTTTGTTTGATATGAGGTTTAACGTCCACGTCAACACTGTATAGGTCATTTTGGAGACGTTGCTTCCAATTTTGTGGGACTTTTACCCGACATTGAGATGAAATGACATCTCAAGCCTGTCGCTCATGAAGCCAATAGGGTTTACACGCATGGACGGTCCGACTCGTACCGCTTTACCTTGGCAGGCTTAGATCCTCTAAGCAGTTTACCAGTACTCGTGTGCGGTCGGTTTCAGCTCTGCCTGGAAGCATCATGCAGCCCATCTATTTCTTCAAGCCCCGATGGGCGGGGGCGGATGTCTCCCTTTTAAAAAAAAAATATCTGAAAATATATATGGTGTATCCACTTGCCCTGTTTATCCCCATCACTCTTCCTTTTTCTGGAGCTTTTCTCTCTACTTTAGGGGTAATTTTATCATATTTCTCCATAGAAAAGTTGCGAGAGCCGCAAATACCTTAACTCTTATCCTGTTGTTCACGACAACCCCTATCTTTGCAAACAGTGTAGATCCAGATCAGATGGCTTCTGAAGAAGCCATCTGATCAGGATCCACATTGTTTTTCATTCAGATTGTGAATTTGTTGCAATAATTTGCACCAAGTAATCTGATTGGTTGATAATTGGTAGTGGGTGTGACAGATTAAGATATTCAGCAGGACAAGGGTTAAATTATCAAAACATGGTTTTATAAGCAGACAGTGCTTTCCCGGTTCAGACCAAATTTTGATTGGGTTAGTTCTAGTTTCATTAAGCCAGCAAAGCTGTAGCTTAAAAACAGCAACATATTGTTCAAAAAGTCAGATAATTACTTTCTTTCTTTTCTACTGATACTGCATCGGTCACATTTGACCATTACTGCAGGTGTACATTACATACACTCCAGGTTTTGCAGGATGAAAGCCTACACAGAAATCATGTAATTACGGTAGGGATCTTTAACCTGCACAGGGGATGGTTCTCCCTGCACAGGGGGCCCCCAGTTAACGACCCGATCTGAAGGACGGTGCACTTTATGACATTCATCTGTGCAAATGATGCTAATGGAGCATGTTCGGACACCGAAATTTTATGGCCGCTGCCAGAGATAGAACCCGGGACCTCTAGCATCAGAGGCAAGTGCACTAACCACTGAGCTTTCACGCTCCACTACTGTAGTTGATCTAGTTATTATTCAACTTTGCAGAATAATTATGCATCTGTCATTGTCCCCCATACCCCCCTTGAGGGTCCCCCACCTCCAAAAGGGGTAATAGTGGACATACCCTGAGGACTAGTCAAGATATCTTAATCCATGGGATTCAGAATTTTTAGCCTCCGGATTCTAATTGGGACTTCAAACAACTTCGTTGAAATTTTCAAGAAATTTTGCCAAAAGTTTCAAATGTCTTAAGCCCATAGAGGGGGACTGTCTCTTTTATCTCCTGTAATATGGTCTCTTCTCTTCTCCCTTTCTTATGGAGATGACACAAAAGAGTTGATGTGTTGTTAAACTCCAAGATGATCAAAATTCTTGAATTCTTGTTTTGAAACTGGTCCAATTCCTCCGGATGATCAATGGTCTTCCCTTTTAGGGATATTGTTAATGTTTTATGATGCTTTGTACAATTGCTAGAGCAAAACTATCAGCTGAAGAAACCGCAACATACTTTATGGAGAAGAAGCCAAATTTACCCTTAAATATCATCAAGTGCTCCCTTAAGGGATATGGACACACCTCTAAGGGAGGTAGCTTAAAAGGGGATGTACCAGTAGTATTTTCCATGCTGCCTGTGACAATAAATTCTGTTTTCCTTCAAAACACACTGAAATTCAAATGACCGAAATTTAGCAAGAGCATAACTTAACATACAAGAAGATTAGTGCAATCGCCAAACAGTTCTGCTCGCACATCCTTGCAGTCTGATCAGTGTCTCCATTGTTTATATGAGCCTTTTATTGCCCATGAGGTGTTAAAAGAGAAGTAAACCAACACATAACAAATATGCCGGCTGATCAATCTTTTCACATGAGCCTTCTACAGTCGAACTTCAATGGCTCGAACACCTTTGGGACCTCGAAAATCTGTTCGAGACAGGGGTAGTTCGAGCCACTGAGGGCTACTGTCAGGAGGCATAACGAGATACTTTTAGATATCTATTCGGTGTTCTATAATGAAAATGTATGCTGTGTGTACTCATTAGAATCGCCTCATCGAGGCGATTCGAATTAGTACACACAGCATACATTTGCAAGATAAAAGACTAAAATCTCCTTAATTATCCCCACTATTTCTTATGTAGAGGATTTCCCTAGGGGCTCAAGAATGGGTTTGACACATCCATGGTAAACGAGCCATCGGTGTTTGAGTCATCAAAGTTCTGCTGTATAGTGTTTTGGCTATTCAAAGGGTAACAAGCAACTGCCTTGTTGTGTGTCTTTTGCTGATTGCAAAGGTTTTGTCATGCACTGCCACAAGTAGTGAAGTCAGTAGCCAGACTGGGTAGATGGCATGCATAGGCTTATCTGTGTTTTTGCTTTATGGTTTATTGGCTGACCGAAGAGAAATAAAAATAAGCAAAGACGCTGGCCAGACTGGGTTTATGTTGTGCAAGCTGAGCTGAGTTTTCACATTATGTTAACAAGTCCATGAAATGAACACCCCTGTAGACCCCACTTTATATAGAGACAACTGGGGTTTACAGGGATATACATAATTTTGCTTATTTCTGTTCCAAGACATGGGTTGTGGGTACTCACTAGAACCACCTCAATGAGGTGGTTCTAACGAGCACCCACAACCTTTGTTATGAGTTTAAATAAGTAAAATATCACAAATATTCATCGGAAATGTAGCCATTTTTGGGGATATAAAGAATGCCTTATGTCAAACTGGTGTGTTATAGTAATGACTTGTTGCACAGGGCTGGTTGTTCAGAATTACCAATGTTGTTAGTTAACAGATCATTAGAACTTGGATCATTTAAATAGCAAATTAATATGCTAATAGTTTTGTTGATAAAAATATGCAATGCAATAGCTACTCACATTTTTCAGCAAAAATACCAGAGTATTAGATATTGTACTTGCTACAACTGTTTAACCCTTATCTTGCTGAATATTCATTTAAGCCACACCCATTTCTGTCTATCAACCAATCAAATTACTTGATGTAATTTATTGCTACAAATTCATAAACTGAATGCCAAACAGTGTAGATCCTGATCAGATGACTTCTTCAGAAGCCATCTGATCTGGATCTACACTGTTTGCAAAGATAGGGGTTGTCATGAACAGCATGATAAGGGTTAGTCACTAATAACTGATTAAGCTAACAAGGCTTTGAACAACTCGGTTGTGGGTCGAGTTGTTGAAAGCATTGTTAGCTTAACAAGTCGTTAGTGGCCAAATTGTGTGGTAGATTTGCTTAAAAAATCTGAGTAGCTTTGGCATTTAGTTTATATTAATTTATTTAAGTTAGGTTGCGATGAAAGCTTCAACGCTTCAAGCTTATTTGAATCACACTCGAGCACTCATTCCAGATGTTATCACGCACACAAGAGAGAGGCAGTGGCTTTTACACCCCTGCTACCCATTTTCACCGGGGTGGAGTGGGGCAGTGGCATTACATGTCTTGCCTAAGGACACGCCTCGTCTCAGCTAACTGGATTCAAACCCACAACCTCTTAATTATAAGTTGAACACCCTAACCACAGAGCTATCGACCGGCCCCATAGCTCAGTTGGTAGAGTGTCCGCTCTGGGGAACGGGAGGTCTCGGGTTCGATCCCGGGCCGCGACATACCAAAGTCGTTAAAAATGGTACTAGCTGCTCCTCGCTTGGCACTCAGATTTATGGGGTAGAGCTAGGACTGGTCGATCCAGTGTCAGGATAATGTGACTGGGTGTGGTATCATGTAATGTGTCTGGGACATGATACTTCAGTGAGGCAGCACTATAAACGTGAGCATTGAGCTCCCTGTCGCAAGCAGACAACGTCGTGATATGACTGAAAAATTGTTGAAAGCGACATTAAACCCGAATTCACACACACACAGAGCTATCGAGGCACATTTGCAAAAGCTACTCACATTTTAGCAGCAAAAATGTACATACATTTGTTAAATTTAATGATCGAAAATTTAACAGTATGTTGGTTTTGAACAACTGGACCCTGGTCTTCTTGTAGGTTTTGTTATGCCGCAGCTCAATTTTTACCATTAGAGTTGTTTCCCTCAGAAAACAAGCAGAACTATGCATCACTTTGTGTGTGTTCAACTACCTTAACTTGAGCTCTGCGTCTTCATTTATTGTACCACCTTTGTAAGGCTTGTAACATACATTATGTTATATGAACATCATTTTATTCTTATGAGGACATGTTTTAATTTTCCCTATTCAGCTATTAAATGCACCTGCAGTACCTCTCTGTAGGCCGATTCAGCATACCACACATTGTTGATATTTTTCTTACTGTTCCCAGAAAACAAAGAATTTGCATGCGATATCAAATCCTATTTTCTGGGAAAAATCAGAAAAATATTCAAAATGTCGTCTGCTTATGAAAAATACCCAGCATGCAGAGCGTTAAAACTACTGTAAAAAATTAGGTTGCAAAATAAGGAAGAATATTCATCAAGGTAGGCAGAATATGGTACCGTATTTACCTTATGTATTTTGACAGACAGGGCTAAGCAAACAGTGAGATGCCACAGAATGCAGGGTCTACACTGCCAGCAATTTTTCGTTACAACATTGGATTTAGAAAAGTTTGGTGAGGAGTTGAGGTGTCTTAATATATAGGGTAACGATGGTACACTTTACTTCAGCTGGTTAAACTCTTTCATTTGCTTTATTCAGGGCAATGGGTGCTTTTGCCAAGGAGATAACTATTTAAAAAATATTATGGTCTGCCTTGTCAATGGGCTCTCCTCTTAAAAGAAAGAATTTGCTCCTGTGGAGCAAATTCTTTCTTTTAAGAGTAGACTACCTTTTCAAAGGGGCTAAATTTATTGGAATGTTCACAGTTAAATAAGAGAGCAAAAGTTTCTGCCTTTTGAAAATAGTCCAGAATATCTCCAGTTTATCCGGTCACCTTATACGAACAAACACAAAACTAAGGCAAAAGATTGTGGACTTCACGACCAAATCCACGATAATGATGTTCATAATGATATCATGTATGTTACAGCTAACTGTCTGTAATTTCTTGAGTTTAGTTCACTTTTATAACATTTCCCATACTAACATTTACTTTAGTCTTTCAGTTAGAAGTTGCACTTGAATTTGCTGTGTATATATATATATATATATGGATCTGTATCTTATTATAGGCAAGCATGCTTTTTCAAAAAGTGTCCCATATCTATTACATAATACTGGAGCTGGCCTCGGTAGCTCAGTCGGATGCACGTTTGACTGATGATCAGGAGGACGCGGGTATGGTATCTGCCGGGGTCGGCAACATACTTCCATGGAGATTTTCTACGGTCATTCTCCCCCTTCCGCTGATTCAAGAAGAACAGTTGTCAGTTTCTGGCGAAAAAAGTGTGCTGTACTGGTTAACCACTTAAGTATAAGCCTGCCTAGGAAAAGTGTGGATAAGTAAACTGACCTTCTCAGAAATGACCTAAATAGTGTTGACTGGGTCGTTAAACCCCAATGCAAACAAACAAAACATACTGGAGGAAGCCTTAGAAATAACGATCAGGGCCTGTTCAAATGGCCTAGTCAACACTATCTGGGTCATATTGTGGCAGTCAGTTTACCTAACTAGTTGTTACTATACTTTCCTTGGGCAGGCTTATACATAAGCGGTTAACCAGTACAATGCACATCTCATTTCTTGCCAGAAATTGACAACTGCCCTTCTTGAATCAGCAGAAGGGAGAGAATGACCGTAGTAAAGATTTCATGATCAATCTGCACGAATGAATATTGCCAGACTAAGCAGGTATCTGTAGGAAAGAATGTTTCCAGCTGATAGGTATTAATCCTCTGACCTACTCAGTAATTAGATTTGCATTCAACTAAGCTATATAGTTCTAAACAACCTCCATGGTGTGTGTAGTGGATAATCTACTCACCTCATAAACCAGGGGTCAGATCAGCTCCGGGCTTCTCCAGACTTTTGGATGAGTCTTGAATCAGAGGTCCCATCTCCATATGACCATAGCTGTTGGTGGGACATAAAACTCAAATACTCACAGACACACAGAGCAAATACTCTCAGTCAGACTGCATGGAGATATTCACTTCAAGTTGTCTGTCATTGCAATGGGTTAGAGCTTCGCTCAGGTTATATGTGGGATGCCAAGTTTTATAACAGAAGTTCAGGTGTTTTTCTTTTAGGTACTCCTATTTTCTCCCATCTCTGATTAATGAATGTCTGGAAATAAATGGAATAATCTTGAAAGGGCCGTAAAACAAAAATCAAATCATTCACTTGAAACTGTCTGTGTAGCAAATGTTTTCAAGGAGAAAACTCTCCTGTGTTGAAAAGGTATTTTTCTGTATTTCACGGATGGGTTTCATTTCATATATTCTTGGGGATTTGATCCATTTTCAGCAGTATAACAGGTGTATCTTCTTATTGTGGAACATATACATGTATATTTATCTTTTTACCCATTTTGGTGGAATGGAATCTTCCTTACTATATTTAGTAGAGTCCATTCTGAAATTTAGAGGTGTCAGGTTGAGGTATAGAAATTCAGCTAAGGAATGTCTTCTTGGCTGAACTTTTGCAAACAGTGAAGACCCAGATCAGACGCTGCATTCTGCACCATCTGCTCTGGGCCCTCACTGTTTGCCAAGAATTTTTGCAAACAGTGAAGGCCCAGATCAGACGCTGCAGAATGCAGCGTCTGATCTGGGCCTTCACTGATTGCCAATATCTCGTTTTAGGGGTTTCCCGCCTTAAGTTTTAAACAAAATTATATTATGCAGTCATGTCATGTACAGGTAGCGTTGCCATGATAGAAGGAGCATAATAGTGTTTATGGACATTACTTTAAATCAAGTCTGGAAACCATACAATGAAATGTCAAAAGCTTTCTAAACTAATACCTGAAAAATAAAATTAGGGCTTGAAACCACAGATTGAAATGTCAAAAGCTTTCTAAACTAATACCTGGAAAAGAAAACTAGGGCTAGAATCCACAGAATGAAATGTCAAAAGCTTTCTTAACTAATACCTGGAAAAGAAAACTAGGGCTAGAATCCACAGAATGAAATGTCAAAAGCTTTCTAAACTAATACCTGAAAAAGAAAACTAGGGCTTGAAACCACAGATTGAAATGTCAAAAGCTTTCTAAACTAATACCTGAAAAAGAAAACTAGGGCTAGAATCCACAGAATGAAATGTCAAAAGCTTTCTAAACTAATACCTGAAAAAGAAAACTAGGGCTAGAATCCACAGAATGAAATGTCAAAAGCTTTCTAAACTAATACCTGAAAAAGAAAACTAGGGCTTGAAACCACAGATTGAAATGTCAAAAGCTTTCTTAACTAATACCTGGAAAAGAAAACTAGGGCTAGAATCCACAGAATGAAATGTCAAAAGCTTTCTTAACTAATACCTGGAAAAGAAAACTAGGGCTAGAATCCACAGAATGAAATGTCAAAAGCTTTCTAAACTAATACCTGAAAAAGAAAAGAAACAGGTAACATCTGTCCTATACACAAACCTATTCTTACACTGTTAATTGAAAAATGATTTTTTTTTTTCACATGAATGAAAAGCTTTGCATGTTAGGTGATACGGCATGTAAGTTTAACATGTGTTGCATGTATGTATTGCAACATCTGTATACATTGTGCTCAATAGTTTAGCAAGTAGACAGACAAAATAAAGGTAATTTGGAGGAACATTTCGGGACGGGTTTTCTCAGAACAGTACATAGATATCTTAATGACAATGTTGTCATAAAGAAACAATGCTGCCTTTTTGGTTTTTACCCTTATCCTACTGAATAAATTAATTTAGACACACCCATTTGTGACTATCAACCAATCAAATCACTTGATATATTCGTTCAGTTCACAAACTGCATGATAAACAGTGTAGATCCTGATCAGATGGCTTCTAGAAGCCATCTGATCTGGATCTACACTGTTTGGAAAGGTAAAGCAGGATAAGGGTAGACCAAAAGCATTTTTCAGGTGAAAAGAATTTGCAATAATTTGCTTGGTCCAGTACCAAACCTAGATTGGTGGTGCTCATTTTAAGTGCCATGGTGAGATGGCACAATCTTTGCTTTGGAAACTAGCTTGGGTGGCTCAGTCGCAAGCGCATCAGACTGCTGATCAGGTCACAGGTTTGATCCATTCCTGGCTTGGCAACACTTCTGCCCCTGCCCATCGGGGCTTGTGAAATAGGCTAGAGCTGTAACCGACCCCACATGAGTCCTGGTAAACCACTTGGAGGGTCTAAGCCTGCCCAGGCAAATTGGTGCGTGTCAGACCGTCCATGCATATAAACCCTATTGGTTTCATTGGGTGGCTGGGCTGGAGATGTCATTTCATCTAAATGTTGGGTAAAAGTCCCACAAAATAGGAAACAACATCTCCAAAATGACCTGTATAGTGTTGACGGGAACATTAAACCTCAAATCAAACAAAATCCGCAATGTTTCCATGGAGATCGTTTTCAACGTTCATTTTCTGCTGCTGATGCAAGAAAGGCAGTTGTCAATTTCTGGCAAAAGCATGTGTACTGTACTGGTTAACAGCTTCTGTAAAAGCCAGCCCAGGAAAAGTGTGGTTTCGATAGGTAAATTGACTTGCTTAACATGACCTAAATAGTGTTGACTGGGCTGTAAATCTCCAAACCAAACCAAACTTAAACCATGTTTAGGGGCAGAAATGAGAAAATAATATAAAGCCCACTTTTCTGTAAACTGATGTTCAATAGGATATTCATTAATGTTATGATAGTACAGTTTCTGATATATGTCTCTTTGTGTTGTCTGCTGCATCTACTTTTCAAACATACTTTTGCAGACAGGCAAACATTGTGGACCCTGATTAGACTGCTCCTAGAGGAGCAGTCTGATCTGGGTCCACACTGTTTGCACAAAATGACTTTCAAAGTAATCAGCAGACAGCAAAGCAGATGACAATTGTTGCAATTGGCACCTTAAAGGTTAAATGTGGATCTCCACTCTGTTTATAGAAATACAAAATGTAATAATATATAGGTATTATTTGCAGATAAGGACACCGTAATTACCTGCCCATCTGTTCCTCCGGATATGTTTTGTCTGAAATGTTCAGTATTGCATGCCAGTAAGACTGTATAAATGCTTTAGGTCAAGAAAGAATGAAAAATGATGCCTTTGAGAGAAAGTTATACCAGAAAAGTAGATGACAAGTTTACCCTATTTACACTAAATATTTGGATTCATTTAATGAGCCTTTTTGTACCATTAATAATTCATTACATCGCGAAAACGCACCTATAAAATTTGGACCCCCTTTATCCCCACTTTTATATAGTAAATTGGGGATTAAACATTATTTTTAACTCACCTGTCA
The DNA here is from genome assembly GCA_963580285.1 of Lucinisca nassula. NCBI lineage: Eukaryota > Metazoa > Mollusca > Bivalvia > Lucinida > Lucinidae > Lucinisca > Lucinisca nassula. The sequence continues at coordinate 102,098,685 of OY757018.1, forward strand.
CGTAGCTTTTGGGATCACTTTTCGTCCGTCATGTGTCTGTGCGTGCGTGCGTCCGCCCATCTGTGTGTGCGTAAACAAATTCTTCAAACGACATCTCCTAAACCACAGATCGGATTTTGACCAAACTTCACAGGAATGATCCTTAGGTGGTCCCCTGTCAAAGTTGTTCAAATGGTTCCGGTCCACTGCACATCAAGGTCACCGGGGCCAAAAATAGATTTTTTTAATGAAAACTTAAAAAAATCTTCTTCTCTGAAACCACAAGGCCCATGTCTTTCATATTTGGTATGAAGATTCATCTAGTGGACCCCTACCAAGGTTGTTCAAATTATAGTGCTAGGGCCAAAGATGCCCCCGCCCCGGATCCCTTTGGTTTTACATAGGATTATATAGGGAAAATCTTTAAAAATCTTCTTCTCTGAAACCACAAGGCCCAGGTCTTTGATATTTGGTATGAAGCTTCATCTAGTGGACCCCTACCAAGATTGTTCAAATTATAGTGCTGGGGCCAAAAATGCCCCCGCTCCGGGGCCCTTTGGCTTTACATGGGCTTATATAGGATTAAAATCTTTAAAAATCTTCTTCCCTGAAACTGCAAGGCCCAGGTTTTTGATATTTGGTATGAAGCTTCATCTAGTGGACCCCTACCAAGATTCTTCAAATTATAGTGTTGGGGCCAAAAATGCCCCCTGCCCCGGGGCCCTTTGGTTTTACATGGGCTTTAGAAGCCTCCGTGGCGCAGTGGTTACGCCACTCGCCTTGTAAACCAGGGATCGCAGGATCGATCCCGGGCTTCTCCAGACTTTCGGATGAGTCTTTAAAACCGAGGTCCCGTCTCCGTATGACCTTCGCTGTTGGTGGGACGTAAAACTCAAAAACACTCACTTTACATGGGCTTATATAGGGAAAATCTTTGAAAATCTTCTTCCCTGAAACTGCAAGGCCCAGGTCTTTGATATTTGGTATGAGGCTTCATCTAGTGGACCTCTACCAATATTGTTCAAATTATAGCCCTGGGGCTAAAAATGCTCCCGCTCTGGGGCCCTTTGGTTTTACATGGGCTTATATAAGGAAAATCTAGAAAAATCTTCTCTGAAACCACAAGGCCTTGGTCTTTGATATTTGGTATGAAGCTTCATCTAGTGGACCTCTACCAAGATTGTTCAAATTTTGGCCCTGAGACCAAAAATGCCCCCGCCTCGGGGCCCTTTGGTTTTACATAGACTTATATAGGGAAAATCTTTGAAAATCTTCTTTGAAACCACAAGGCCTAGGTCTTTGATATATGGTGTGAAATTTCATCTATTGGACCTCTATCTATAGCCCTGGGTCAAAAATACCCCTGCCTCGAGACCCTTTGGTTTTACATAGACTTATATGGGGAAATCTTTAAAAAGCTTCTTTTTTTGAAACTGCAAGGCCCATGTCTTTGATATTTGGTATGGAGCTTCATCTAGTGGACCTCTACCAAGATTGTTCCAATTATAGCTCTCGGGTCACAAATGCCCCCACCTAGGGGCCCTTTGATTTTACGTAGACTTATATAAATATGAGATAATCTTTGAAAATCTTCTTCTCTGAAACAGCAAGGCCCATGTCTTTAATATTTGGTGTGAAGCTTCATCTAGTGGACCTCTATCAAGATTGTTTAAATTATAGCCCTGATGCCAAAAATGCCGCCACCCCGGGGTCATTTGGTTTTACATAGGCTTATGTAGGGAATATCTTTAAAAAAATCTTCTTCTCTGAAACTGCAAGGCCCAGGTCTTTGATATTTGGTGTGTAGCTTAATCAAGTGGAACTTTGCCAAGATTGTTCAAATTATAGCCTTTGTTGATATTTGGTATGAAGCTTCACCTTTTAAGACCTCCCTCAACATTATGCACATTATAGCCCTGGAGTCAATAATGGCCCTCCCCGGGGCCCACTTGTTACTCTATGGATCAGGTGTGCGATCGAGGGCCATCATGGCCCTCTTGTCCTTATTTCTGCTCTAAATTATAGAGTGAACCACCTCAATGAGGCGGTTCTAACGTGTATCGAGGCGGTTCAAACATGTACCCACAATCTATATTTTGAGCAGAAATAAGAAAAATATCACAATTTTTCATCTTAAAATTTGCAATTTTACAGAAGATTTGTATAGGCATGTTTACGTAATATATATTTCTGCTCTGCAAAGACTTCTGCTCAATGGCAAACAGTGTGGATCCTGACAAGACTGCTTCTTCAAGAGCAGCCTGATCTGGGTCTACACTGTTTGGTCTGATTTTTTTCACTGTTTGGTGTTGGGATATTTAGGGTAAATATGGTAGATTGTACATCGGAATATGGTAGAACTGAATTGTGTAGTGATGAAATTCAGGAATAACAGTCTTTGAACAAACAACATCTTAATGTTTTCAGCCCTGTACATCATGATAACCAGTATGTGAAATGAAGACCCCCCCCCATAACACACTTTATGTAGCGAAAACTGAGGTTTAAAGGGGTATACATAATGTTTCTTATTTCTGCTCCAAGACATAGGTTGTGGGTGCTCGTTAGAAATGCCTCAATGAATTAGTTCTAACGAGCACCCACAACCTATGTTTACAGTATAAATAAGAAATTTCATCAGAAAAGTAACTATTTTGGAGATGGAAAAAAATGCACTATGTCGCACGAGTGTGTTAGCGTAATGATTTTTCACTTTTTAGTGTTGGGCTCATCCTAACATGATAGAACTGAGTTGTGTTGTGATGAAATTCAGGAATAGCAGTCTTTGAAAAAAAAAAAACCTTATTGTTTTCAGCTCTGTAGACCATACATGTTTTTATGCAAACAGTGTTGATGCGGATGAGATTTTAGAAACTCTGGGATGAAAGGGTATTTTTGACAGGATCTGACTGAGGCACTATTTTATGTTTATAATAAGGACATAAATCAAAAATACGGTTATTAATAAAACACATTTTCAAGTTTCAAAAAAAAACAAAAAACACTCAAGTGTTGTACATTCCAATGATAATAATGAAAATATCATTACAAATAATAAAGTAAATACATTACAATATATGTAGTTTGTTATTCGATGGTTAGTCGGATGTTTTTCTTGCTTGGAAACCTGCAGTAAAATACACAAACCCCTCTTTATGATGTTTTCAAGTTTAACTACGTGCCAACCCTCTTTGGGGGTCATAAGGGTCAAAACCCCTCTTTATAACACTATTCGTGATTATTTGGTTTGTATATAACATGAATTAAAGATGGATCCGAATTATGGGGCCAAGAAAAACTACATCTGAAAATGTTGTCTGCTTATGTCTTCTGCTGAATTTTTTTTGCAAACTTTTTTGAAAATATTTTTGCATACAGGCAAACATTGTGTGCCCAGATCAAACTGCCCCTGCAGTCTGATCTGGGTCAACACTGTTTGCAAAAAAATTACTATTAAGGTAACCAGCAGGTGGCAAAGCAGATGACAATTGTAGTGATTTGCATTTTATGGGTTAACCCATTTTGTAATAATGCACCAAGTGGAATATTCCTCCATTTATATAACAGGAGTCCATTTCAAAATTAGTAGTTTTATGCCCATTTTTGATCTGGCGTTCAAAATTCTAAATTACAGTGCTTCTACTTTACTTAGGGGAAGGCACAGGCAGTTCAGCATGACTCGCATTTCACTGACTCTGCCGCATTTTGCAGCCCAGAAGCACTCAAACTTTACGTCCTGTTGTGGGGCAATGCTAACGCGCCTGACAGTAGCGGAGGTAAAATGCTTGAACTTTACAATACAATACAATACAAATTTATTAGTGGCAGACTGTGTTTTCTTCAAAATTTATTTGGAAAATGGCTGAAGTTTTACAAGCAGTGTAAGCCCTGATCAATGCCATGTTCTGCAGCGTCTGATCTGGGCCTGCACTGATTGCTAGTTATCCATTTTGGGGTTTCCAATACAAAATGGGTTGAGTGAATGGACTTGTCCATTAAGCTAGATGGTGGAGTCTAGTTTTGGAAGTAAGACATTAATGGGTTAACTCCTATCCTGCTGTTCACGACAACCCCTAACTTTGCAAACAGTGTAGATCCAGATCAGATGGCTTCTGAGGAAGCCATCTGATCAGGATCTACACTCTTTGACATTCAGTCTATGTTTTTATAGGAATAAGTTACATCGAGTGATTTGATTGGTTCAAAGTTAGAAATGGGTGCGGCTTAACTGAATATTCAACAGGATAAGGGTTAAAAAATACCTACGGCAAAGAAAGAACATAAAATTGATATATGTTTTCTGTGTGTTTCAGGAGAACAAAATTAATGCGTTGAACGAAGATGACGACAAAATTGACGAGGCGAGAAGAGAAATGCATATCCAGCCATGAAAGAACCATGTCAGCACCCCTTCACTTACATAATCCATGTTAGATCTCATCATATCAGAAGAATAATGCAGGGATATAGTAAAACATGAAAAAAATGTGGGCTGGTGGGTGCTTACTGTATAGGCAATGTAGTATCAACATCAATGCAACATTGCTTATTGGTCATGTAACCAGTTAAGACACTAGATCAGCCAGTACAAGCTGCAGCTCATCTATGACAGGGATACAGACTAACGGGCCCAGTCACCCAGGGCGCCTAAATTTTTGCCTGGGCGCCTAAGTTTTGAATAAAAATACGTATGAACTTATTGTGAAATTTGGATTTATGGCAGTCGGGGTGCCTAATGCAAAATGCTTAGTCTGTATCCCTGCTCAGTATGATCCTTATATCACTATAAAAATAAACAGGGTCGGAATGTCGGTTACCCATTGCTGGCGAGAAACCCCTAAAGTGGTACCATGGCAAATAGTGCAGGCCCAGATCAGACGCCGCAGAACACATCTGATCAGGGCCTGCACTATTTGCTAACAGAATTTTCCATCAAAAATAGAATAAAACAAAAAAATAGGCCTGACAACCCTTATATGACAAATGGGACTTGTCCAACATATAGCAATGGAAGGATCCACTAGTATACAATGGGTTAAACACTAAATCATCATGATCATCACTTTTACTTGCCAAAAATATTCAGACACCTTAACTATAGTTGTTCCAAACTTTGAACAAGTACAACTTATTACCCGATGTTGTGTCTAAAAATACCTGGCTGAGTGTTAAACAGTGTAGACCCTGATGAGACGACACCATCTGTTTGCTTAGGCCAATCTGTCTGAATACCTACAGTAAATACAATACTGACAAAACACTGTTTTCGAAGAAAATTTGAACATATACATTGGATCTGATCAAAAACTTCGCTGACAGGTATTTGTTAGAATAGTCTAAATGAGGCTGATCTGACAAGTATTCCAAATCTCGGCTCGAATAAGAAGTAGAGAACACATTGATTAATGCAGATGTTTGTTAGAGTGAATGAGTTTTAGTTTAACGTCCCACCAACAGCTAAGGTCATACGGAGACGGGACCTCGGTTTAAAGACTCATCCGAAAGTCTGGAGAAGCCCGGGATCCATCCTGCAATCCCTGGTTTACAAGGCGAGTAGCGTAACCACTGCACCACGGAGGCTTCTAGATGTTTGTTAGAACAGCCTAGATAAGGCTGTTGTAACAAGTATACAGAATATGCGTTTGGATGAGAAAGTTGATGAAACTGTAATGCAGGTATTTGTTGGAAGTCTGTTCTATTTAAACAAGTGCATGTACCTGTATTTAAAACCTGTTTTGATCAGAAAGTATAAAAATATCATTTAATTTCATGGACACTGACATTCCTAGAGACATGCAACTAAGCATTACATTCCATAGATATGTTTACCCATGTATACCTAGTGTCCCATTTGTAGGATGTTGGCAAACAGTGTAGACCCAGATCAGACACTGCAGAATGTGGCATCTGATCGGGGACTACACCATTTGCTTATGATATATGCAGTTTTGTAAAACTTACCACATACCAAACAAAACTGCCTCCCCTATATGCACCGCCTTATGCATATTTAGGTGGAAGATTCCATTGTCACATATAGGTATGTTATCCAAGACAATTCTTGGTGAATTGTTCTGGGGCCAGTTGTTCAAAACTAACGACGTCGTTTGTTAGCATATCGTTAAATTTTGTTCATTAAATATGGCAAATATGCTAGAAATTTTGCTGAAAAAATGTGAGCAGCTTTTGCGGATGCAAAAGCTGCTCACATCTTTTCAGCAAAAAATACCAAAAATCTAAGTATTAAACTTGCTAGAACAGTTAACAATATGACCATTAACAAGCTCGTTAAGCTAACGATGCTTTGAACAACTGGCCCCATATTTTTATGGAGAACAGGCTGATCAGTGTCTTCACTAGTCATGTTTTGTGTTACATGGTTGCTGATCTTTACTTTTACCAGTAGCTTTAACTATGTGTTAACTGTAGGAGCAGTCTGATCTTGGGCCACACTGTTTGCCTGTATGCAAAACTATTTTTATAAAGATTCAGCAGACAACATAAGCGGATGACATTTTCAGATGTAGTTTTTCTAGCCGTCTTACGGGTTAAATGGATTTTGTACAAATGAAATTTGCACAGTTTTAACTTGATTGGCCAATGATAATCACATGAACAATAGCAATATAACTTCGTTAGTAATAATGTTAGGTTGATTAACCCTTATCTTGCTGAATATTCATTTAAGCCACACCCATTTCTGTCTATCAACCAATCAGATTACTTGATGTAATTTATTGCTACAAATTCAGAAACTGAATTGCAAACAGTGTAGATCCTGATCAGATGGGAAGCCATCTTGATCTGGATCTACATTGTTTGCAAAGATAGGGATTATTGTGAACAGCAAGATAAGGGTTAACAAATAATTGATTCCAGAAATGCTGTCCTCCATTGTGAGAACACACAAACATTTCCTGAATGCATTTAAAGTGGAGGCAGCTATGTTGGAACTCTGTCTATTTCATCTCCCTTTACTTGTAGAGGTCTAGTTTAATTTGCTCTTCAGATAAAAAGAAACGTTAACTCTTTTGATGCCGAGGAAACTGCTTCTGAAAATGTTGTCTGCTTATTACTGTGTATCGTCTTGCAAACTTTTCAAACATATTTATGCATACAGGAAAACAGTGTGGACCCAGATCAGACTGCTCCTGCAGGAGCAGTCTGATCTGGGTCCACATTGTTTGCACCAATGACTTTTAAAGGTAACCAGCAGACCACTAAGCAGACGATAATTGTCGTGATTGGCATTCTATCAGTTAATTTGAAAATTGTGGACAAAGAAGAATTCCAATTCGCCCAAACTGAGCAACTCTAAAGTTCATTCACCATGTGAGCCAAGATGTATGCTGATCATATTTTCAGCTGCTTATATGTCATACTTTATAGCATATTATTATAAAATGTCCCTGTCATATAGTGGATAAGGTCATGTCATAAAAATCATGCGACCACACGTGTAACAACACACGTCTACTGGCATAGTACGACATGACGCCGTCCATGACAACTTTCTGCAATAGTATCTGATTTACGTTACATGATAAACAGAATCTTACACTCGTGGTCATTTCATATGAAATTTATAAAACTCGCCATAGGCTCGTTTCATAAATTTCATAGGAAGTTATTGGTCATGTAAGATCCTCTTTATATTTCAATTGCTCATTTTTATGTCATACTTTGTAGCATATTAAGTCATTTAACCATTGTATTCACGTATATTGATGCTCATCGATAAAATGTGATTATGAATTAGAAGTAGAACCTTGTAGAAATATACTACAAATCAAAGGAAACTCCACAATGAATGAACAAAGAGCATTGTGCAAGATAAAGAGTAGAAATGAGGATTTGGTTTATGGCTTAGTTTATGTATTTCTCCATTAAAACATATATTTTGGGTACATGTTAGAATCACCTCCATGAGGCAATTCTAACGAGTACCCACAATATATGTCATTGAGTCAGTTCTAACAACCCTTTATTAACCTTATTACTTCCTCTTATCTGGAGTAACGAAACCTGTTAACGCAAAGTTAATGCAAGGCATGATTGCATTATTGTGATAGATTGGTCTACAAGAACATTATGCAAAGGTTTCGTACATTTCCACAAACCATTCATACCTTGCAAAGTTTGTAAGTTGGCATTGGAGCAGTTTCTTTTGATTCTTAGTATAGTTTATATGCAATTTTTTGTCATACATATTTTCTAAACTAGTGAAGGTGATATCTTTCTGAAACGTGTTAAAAATAAATTATTATTACATGTACTTGATGAACTGCCACTGTACTGAGTTTTAAGTTGATTCAACACTTTTGAGCAGTAACTGTAAACAGCCCTACAATTTTAATGACAAGTAAATCAATGCTATCCAAGATGCTGATTTGTTAGCTCGCCGGGGCTATTATTATATGACCTCAGAACATCATTTACCCCTTGTCCTGTTAATCCCAGATATGCCTTATCTTTGAAACAATGTAGATCCAGATCAGATGGCTTCTGACGAAGCCATCTGATCAGGATCTACATTGTTTGCCATTCAGATTGTGAATTTGTTGCAATAATTTGCATCAAGTGATCTTATTGGTTGATAATCGGTAGTGGGTGTGGCATATATAAATATTCAGCAGGACAAGGGTTTAACCTTTTATTTGAAGGCATATAAATGATGCCATTTCTGGTATTATCTTTCATGGAGATTTTCTTTGGTAATTCTTTCTCTTCCACTGAAGGAAGGGCAGTTGCATTAAACTGGTTAACCACTAAGGCTGGCACGATTAATCAGGTGATGGATTAATCCATTGATGAATGCCACATAAATGATTGTCGTTTCTGATTTGCTAGTAATCAGTTATTTGATGAGTACAATTCTCTACACAGTGTGTTGTCTAAAATGGCTTGATTAGTGGTAAACAGTGTAGACCCAGATGAGATGCCGCATTCTGCGGCCTCTCATCTGGATCTGCACTGTTTGATCAGGCCTGTCTGTCTGAATACATACAGAAAAGTATAACATGGTAGAGTTCTGCTTTGATAGAAAACCAGAAAGGTAATATTATGACCAGATTTTCAGTGATTACTAATCGATTATCAATCACAGTGACAAGACTGATAATCGATTATCTTTTCAGCTCTGATTCGCCAGCCCTATTAACCACTGTGTAAACCTGCCCAGGTGAAGTGTGGCTAGGTAAACTAACAGGCTTTGCATGAACTAGACAGTTTTTACTGGGCCTTGAAATCTCGAACCAAACCCATAGCTCTACTGTCTCATTACTCAACCCTTATTCCGCTGCATAAATTAATTTAGCCACACCCATTCCCATTACAGCCAATCAAATTACTTGATGCAATTTATTCATTCAAATTTGCATACTGAATGACAAACAGTATAGATCCTGATCAGATGGCTTCTTCAGAAGCCATCTGATCTGGATCTTCACTGTTTCAGAAGCCATCTGATCTGGATTTTCACTGTTTCAGAAGCCATCTGATCTGGATCTTCACTGTTTGCAAAGGTAGGGGTTGTCATGAACGGCAGGCTAAGGGTTAAACTACTGTATTCGCCCTAATAACCGCACATGCTCCTATAAGCGCACACCAAAGGTATTTTTGAAAAGGAAATGCATAAGCGCACACTTTACAGTAACCTCCCCATGGAAGCTCTCACAGTAAATCTATATAAACTTACCGTTATTTCTTCAACATTGAAGGCAATGCTTTAGTATCCTTTTCCGTCCCATTAAATATCAGTATGCATCATCTCGGAAGCTATGGTTTTAGCATCGAGTGTGCGCTAATTAGGTAGATTTTTCACTGTTATTTTTTGACATGATTTTGAAAAAACTAAGCGCACGGTGCGGTAATTAGGGCGAATATGGTAAGTACAGTGGTCAGTTTACTGGTATGTAGATGATTTTTGGGGCATATTGCTTTCATATAGTTATGTGCTTGGTTTTGCTGGTGGTGATTTATTTCCTATGGTAGCATTTACGTTACCATATTACTGTATTCACCCTAGGTATTTGGACGCCTCAGCTCCTTACCATACCTGCTCTAAAATTTTAACAAGTACAATTTACTACTCGAGGTTGTGTCCAAAAACAGCTAGATTAGTTGCAATCAGTGTAGACCCTGATGAGATGGTGCGTTCTGCTGCATCTCGTTTGGGTCTATGTGGTTTGCTCAGGCCTGTCTTCCAGGATACATACAGTAAATATGGTAGACTATAGAGAGTGTTTTAACCCTTTTTGTACCAAATGGAATCTTCCTCCTTATATAAAGCAGGAGTCCATTTCAAAATTTAGGGTAGACAGGTTGCGTTTTCTTCAAAATTTATTAGGAAAATGGCTGAACTTTTTGCAAACAATGTAGGCCCTGATCAGACGCTGTGTTCTGCGGCGTCTGATCTGGGCCTACACTGTTTGCCAAGGTACCCCTTTAGGGATGGGTTAATATAAAACTTGATGCGTTATTTGCCATGGGTTTGTAAAGCTTTCATCAACAAATCTAATATACACTAGAAACATATCATGTACCATAGGGAGAAGTTTTATGCTTTTTTGAGGAGAAGTTATGTTCGAAATTTAGATTTTATGTATGAAAGTTTCTCCCTCACATAAAAACTCCTGTAACAAATATGTTATTTTCATAAGGAATCAGCTTGTAGTATTTGAATGAGTCGCATCACAAGAAAACATCTTGTTGAACTTCTTTAGGATCATGAAAATTTGTTCGAGATGGGCAGTTCAAGCCACGGAGGATTGATCATACTATCGTGTGAGGATGGAAAACAGGGATATCTTTCAGAATATCTTTTAAAAAAGGGTTCACCACAACCCCTTTATAACACTGTTTATGGGGTCCAAAGACGAAACCATGTTAGTTAAACAACCGCATTATATCCAAACAAAAATTTATAGGCTATATAGATTATGGTCACTTTTAGCTCACCGGAGCTCGAAGTGCTCATGGTGAGCTATTGTGATCGGTCAATGTCCATTGTGTGTCGTGTGGCGTCAACAATTTGCTTTAAATGCTAACTCCTCCTTAACCCTTGAGCCAATTTCAATAAAACTTTATAGGAATATTGCTTAGGTGACCCTCTACAAAAATAGCTAAAATCGTTCCGCTCCGCTGAACAAGATGGCCGCCAGAGCTAAAAATAGAAAAATCTTTAAACGACAACTTCTCCTGTACCTTTAGGCCAATTCCATTCAAACTTTTTAGGAGTGTTGCTTAGGTGACCCTCTACCAAAATAGCTAAAACGGTTCCACTCCGGTGAACAAAATGGCTGACAGAGCTAAAAATAGAAAATTCTTTAAACGACAACTCCTCCTGTACCCTTGGGCCAAATTAATTCAAACTTCATAGGAATGTTGCTTAGGTGACCCTCTACTAAAATAGCTAAAACGGTATTGCTCTGATGAGCAAAATGGCCGCCATAGCAAAAAATAGATAAACATCGTAAATTTGCTTCAAACGCAAACTCCTCCTCAACCCTTGGGCCAATTTGATTCAAACTTCACAGGAATGTTGCCCAAGTGACTCCTAACCAAAATAGCTAAAATGGTTCTTCTCTGACTACCAAGATGGCCACACGAGCTAAAAATAGAAAAATTCTTCAAATGACAACTCCTCCTAACCTTGGGCCAATTTCATTCAAACCTCATAGGAATGTTGCTTAGATGACCCTCTAGCTTAAACGATTTCGCTCTGATGAGCAAAATGGCCGCCATAGCTAAAAATAGAAAAACATTGTAAACATGAACTCCTCAGAAACACTTGGGCCAATTTGATTCAAACTTCACAGGAATGTTACTTAGGTGACTCCCTACCAAAATAGCTAAAATCTTTCCACCCTGACAAAGAAGATGGCTGCCAGAGGTAAAAATAGAAAAAAATCTTTGAACAACAACTCCTCCTGTACCCTTGGGCCTATTTCATTCAAGCTTCATAGGAATGTTGCTTAGATGCCCCTCTACCATATTAGCTAAAATGATCACGCTCTGATAAACAAAGGACCGGCCCCGATAGCTTGGTAGAGTGTCCGCTTCGGGGAACGGGAGGTCACGGGTTCGATCCCTGGCCGCGACATACCAAAGTCGTTAAAAATGGCACTAGCTGTTCCTCGCTTAGCACTCAGATTTACGGGGTAGAGCTAGGACTGGTTGATCCAGTGTCAGGATAATGTGACTGGGTGTGGTATCATGTAATGTGTCTGGGACATGATACTTCAGTGAGGCAGCTCTATAAAAGTGAGCATTGAGCTCCCTGTCGCAACCAGACACCGTCGTGATATGACTGAAAAATTGTTGAAAGCGACGTTAAACCCGAATTCACACACACACTCTGATAAACAAAACGGCCACCAGAGGGAAAAGTAGAATTTGCTTCAAACTCAAACCTCTCCTAAATTTTAAGGCCAATTTGATTTAAACTTCACAGGAATGTTGCCCAGGTGACTCCCTACCAAAATAGTTAAAATTATTCCGCTCTGATAAACAAGATGGCCACCGGACTAAAAAAAATCTTCAAACGACAACTCCTCCTGTACCCTGGGGCCAATTGCATTCAAACTTCATTGGAATGTTGCTTAGATGACTCTCTACCGAAATAGCTAAAATGGTCTCGCTCAAATGAACAATATAGCCATCAGAGCTAAAAATAGAAAAACATTGTAAATTTGCTTCAAATGCGAACTCTTCCTAAACCCTTGGGTCAGTTTGATTCAAACTTCAAATATAGGAATGTTGCCTAGGTGACACCCTACCAAAATAGCAAAGATTGTTCCACTCTGATGAACAAGATGGCCACCAGAGCTAAAACTAGAATGTACTAGAGACAATGACATTCAGGTGAGCGAATCAGGGCCCTCTGGGCCCTCTTGTTCAATATAATCTATACATTTTGGGGATCCATCTTGAAACCGTGTCATATCCAGAATCGTGATATAATGAAGTGTGCTATAATGAGGTTGTTGTTTATATTGCATGTACTTATTAGAATTGCCTCATCAAGGCAATTCTATTCAGTATACACAACATACATTTTTGAGATATAATAAGAATTTTTTTTTTTTAAGTATCCCAAATATATTTATAGATATGCAGTTATGGGATATTTTTCTAGGAAGTCAAAACAGCCATGGTAAAGAAGCCATTTGTGTTCAAGCCATCAAAGTTTCACAGTATTATGACATGCCACCAGGAAAGTTTCAGCCTGTAAGAGGAATGGGAACACCAGGCAGATTATTTCTGCCATTTTTCAAAGGAAGACAATTTTCGGGATTTCCTGTTCGCTTTTCTATAAACCCTGTCCCGTTGAAAATGAGGTTTACTCTTAAAGGAAAGAATTTGCTCCTTATGAGCAAATTCTTTCCTTTTAGAGTTGACCCCTATGGACATGGAAGACAAAAATACTTTTGTAGGATTTGCCTCCCCTGAAGTTGTTCCCATTCCCCTTCAGTCGGTGCATCTACACAGTCTAGTCAGACCTTTGATCTTGATTGCATTAACCCTTAACGTGCAAAGAAAAACTGCATCCGAAAATGTTATCTGTTTATGTTGTCTGCTGCATCTTCTTGCAATCCTTTGAAATATCTTCCTCCATACAGTCAAACAGTGTGGTTCCTGATCAGACTGCTCCTAGAGGAGCAGTCTGATCTGGGTCCACATTGTTTGCAACAATGACTTTATTGGTAAAGGCACCCCACGCATCAGGGCTTGGGCTACATGTTGCTTCCATGCAGAGCTAAAACTGACCAAACCCTTGAGTACTGGTAAAACCACTTAGATGGCCCATGCCTGCCCAGGAAAAGTGGTGTGAGTTGAGACAGTGCCTTAAGCCCAGGTGTAACCTTTGCTCGGTTGGCCCCCACCCATAGGGGCTTGAAGAAATATGAGCTGCATGATGCTTCCATGCAGAGCTGAATCCGGCCCGCACACTAGTACTGGTAAACCGCTTAGAGGATCTAAGCCTGTCCAGGAACCGCGGTGCGAGGCGGACCGTCCATGCTAATAAACCCTATTGGTTTCATTGGGCGACAGGGCTTGAGATGTCATTTCATCTCAATGTCTGGTAAAAGTCCCACAAAATTGGAAGCAACGTCTCCAAAATGACCTTTACAGTGTTGACGGGGACGTTAAACCTCAAATCAAATAAACAAAAACCTTTGTTCGGTAGGGCATGAGATGTCATTTCATTTCAGTATTGGGTAAAAATCCCACAACATTGGAAACAACATCTCTAGAATGACCTTAATAGTGTTGATGGGGATGTGAAACCTCAAAATACACACACCAGCAGACAACAAAACAGATGACATTTGTTGTGATTAGCATTCAAAGGGTTAAGATTTGATGGCCCCCAGTCTATCCACAGGGCAAACATTAATGGCTCTAACCACACTTTACAGCTGGCCTTGGTAGCCGCCTGAGGTTGTGGCTTTGACCCCCACTCATTCTGGAAACATTCATCACGAAATATTTTCTGTGGTCATTCACTCCCTTCTTCTGATTCAAGAAGGGCAATCGCCAGTTTCGGGTGAAAGACTGCATTGTACTAGTTAATGGCTTAGGTATAGAAGCCTCCGTGCTGTAGTGGTTATGCTACTCGCCTTGAAAACCAGGGATCGCAGGATCAATCCCGGGCTTCTCCAGACTTTCGGATGAGTCTTTAAACCGAGGTCCCGTCTCCGTATGACCTTAGCTGTTGGTGGGACATAAAACTCAAACACTCACTCATGTATAAGCCTGCCCGGCCTGTGTGGTTAGGTAAACTGACTGAAAATAATTTCGCTGGGTCATTAACCCTTTCATCCCTAAGTTTCTGAAGTGGACTTGCCCATTTCATAAAAAGGGGTGTAGTCACATACATCTTTTGGATTACAAACAGTGTAGATGAGACGGCTCATTATGTGCAGTCTCATCTGGATCTGCTTTGTTTACATAGGTAACTGTACTGGACTACATGGTTGAAAGGGTTAAACTCCAAAATCAGAAGATCTGTATCTTCCTGCCCAATGTACTAGTTAGTAAGAGCACGCTTCCTAACTACTGCTGTAGGTTTGAGCCTAACTTGGGTCACATGCATTCGAAGGTCAGGTGGATTTTCTCCTGATTTTCCAGTTTTCACCAACAGGCTAGAAATAAATCTTGAAAAACCCAAAACCAAAAAATAGAGGATCTTACATGAGTGATCATGTATTATTGAATTTATTAAACGAGTTGAGGAAAAGGAATAAAATGCGAGGCTTTGCCGAGCATTTTATTCCTTTTCCTCAACGAGTTTAATAAATTCAATAATGCATGAGCACGAATGCAAGATTCTATTTATCATATGATATTTAAAGCTTATTTTATTCACGATTGTTTACAAAAATGCCAATATTCCGCCATTAGTAAATGCGACGTCGACGTCGTAAAGGACGTCATACATGTAACGTTACGGGACGTATCTAGCTAATTTGCATATTTAATCCATAGCGAAAATATTACATGGCGTTATTACACTCTCAGACGCGAGGTCATATTATAAAAATCTTTAACCCCCCCCCCCCCCCCCCCCCCCCCCCCCGAAAAAAAAAATCTTGTGAAGCACTCTAATTAATGACTGGCTAGAAATAAATCTCGAAAACCAAAAAAAAAAAATCTTTGAAAACAGGTATTCTTGTGAAGCGACAGAGATATGTTCCTTGAACTGTTTGCCATGCAACAAATGTTACATTATGTGATAATTCTATGTTGTTGGTATTGTTGTATAATATTTTACATTCCAAGAAATGTTTTATTGCATGTTATAGAATACATAATACTTTTGTCTCTGTCTATTGTTTGGTGTTTGGATACAACATATGTATTTTCTATCATTTTTGTCATCCTGCTTTAAGCGTGCCACGATATAGGAGTCCAGTTTTCCATCCGTATATTCGTCCATCCATTCGTCTGTTTGCCAGTCCATAATAATAAGCATCGACTCTAGCACCATTCTGAATGTTCAAGTCTATTTCTCAAGTTCTGGGGCCAGTTGTTCAAAACTAACAATGTTGGTAGTTAACGTATCATTAAAACTTTGATCATTAAATATGGCAAATATACTAATATTTTTGCAGAAAAAATGTGAGCAGCTTTTGCAAATGCAAAAGCTGCTCACATTTTTCCAGCAAAAAATACCAGAGTACAAGATATTGTACTTACTAGAACAATTAACAATTTGACCACTAACGAGCTCGTTAAGCTAACAATGCTTTAAACAACTGGACCCTGTCGTTCTCATGAAAAAAGGATCAGAGGTGTGACAGCCTTCCTTGAAGTTCTAGGTTTCACAAGGGAGACAACTTTTGTCATTAACTTTCTGACTTCCTACAAAATAAACCAATTTGAAAAGGATCTACTGTTAAAGGAAAGAATTTGCTCCAGTGGAGCAAATTCTTTCTTTTAAAAATAGACCCATACTGGAATGGCCAGCCTCGGTGGCTCAGTAGGATACGTGTCTGACTGGTGATCTGGTGATCGCAGGTTTCATCCTGTCGGGTTGGCAACATTGTTTTGTGGAGATTGATCATGAAATATTTTCCCTGGTCATTCTCTCCCTTTCGCTGATTCAAGAAGGATAGTTGTAATTTTCCGGTAAAAGAATGTGCTTTGGACTAGTGAAGCCCTAAAATATAAGCCTGCCCAGGAAAAAAAGTAGTAAGGTATTAAAGCAAACTGACTGGATAATACCTAACTAGTGTTGACTGTGTTGTTAGGTAAACATCATAAGCCCATCTGAAAGGGGTCCACTTTTAAAGGAAAGAATTTACTCCTAAGGAGCAAATTCTTTCCTTTAAAAGTAGACCTATATCTCTATGGGAGACAAAAATGTTTTGGGAAGAGTTGCCTTTGCTTATAGGTGTATCAGTTTCCCTAAAGTTAGTTTGTCAATAGAAATCTTGGATCTCAAAGACTGGAACAGTTGTGATACCAGGTCTGTTGGGTCATTGGTTGTAGGTCCAGGGTTAGATTTCCGCTGGATCCAGCAACAGTTCTGGTGGAGATTGATCATGAAATATTTCATAATGTGATTCTCTCCCTTCTATTAATAAAAGAAAACACTGTGATGGTTAACTGCTAGAGGCTCTATTTTATAGCAGTCCAGCAATGTATGGTTTGGTTAATTGACAGGCTTTGCATGATCTTAATACCACTGGCTAGGCCGTTGAGTTCCAAAACAAAACAAAATGCCCCGTTATGGCTGGAGTATCTCTCAGTACGTCCTTCTAGCCATTGAAGGTTTAATTCTTTGTGAATACGACCAATGTTCATATCAACCATGGTAAACTGTACAACAGTTCTAGATGTATAGGAAACGTGTAAGTGTCCTTTCCACATTCATAATATTATATTTCTGTGGTGTGCTATAATAATTTATCATTGTTTTGTTTGTAAATACAGAGACCCTCATTATAATGACAGTATTTTGCCTAATACAGTGACATTCCACTATTAAGACCACCTAAAATTAAGTCTTAATTCTGCTTTAAAAAGCTTACTTAAGCAGGTTGCAGTTATTCTTTCTTACTTTGTGTTTTCTGCATTCAGTGCCCACTGATCAGGGACCACCTTTGGGACTGTTCAAAAGTGGTCTTAAAGACCACTTTTGAACAGTCACAAAGGTGGTCTTAATATAGGAATTTTACTGTATTTTGCTGTTATAAACAATTTGCAGCTATAAAAATACCCAGTAAGGAGTAGAATTATAGGCAATAAAGGGCCTTTATCCCTTAATAATTAATACAAGAAACAAATGTTGTGGACAATTGTTAGAATTGCCACAGTGTGGCAATTCTATCAAATGTCCACAACTTTTTCAAATAAAATACAGTCGAACTTCAATGGCTCGAACACCTTTGGGACCACGACAATCTTTTCGAGACGGGTAGTTCGAGCCACTGAGGTTACTGTCAGGAGGCATAACGAGATACTTTTAGACATCTTTTCGGTGTTCTATAATGAAAATGTATGCTTTGTGTACTCATTAGAATCGCCTCATTGAGGCGATTCTAATGAGTACACACAGCATACATTTGCAAGATAATAGACTAAACTCTCCCTAATTATCCCCCATTATTTCTTATGTAGAGGATTTCGCTAGGGGCTCAAGAATGGGTTCGACACATGCATGGTAAACGAGCCATCCCTGTTTGAGCCATCGAAGTTCTACTGTATTCTTGAATATCTCCGTTAATCCGACTCAGCTTGAGCTATGGATTCATTCCATCGAAATTGTCATTATAACAAGTTTCGTCGTTTGGCAGATGTCAATATAAAGAGGGTGGACTGTATGTCAACTAACAGTCCCATTGTTTGATGCCTGAAAAGTGGAGCAGTACTTAATTTGACGTGTCCATAACTCACTCACTTATTGTCTATTTCCTCCCTTTAAATATCAGGTTCTTACCACTGTGGATTTATGCCTTGCGTAAGTCATGTGAGATGCCAAGTTCTGCAACAGAAGGTGAGGTAGTTTTTTTGTGCATACTCCAGTTTTGGCCCACTTCTAATTAGCTATTGGCTCAATATTGAAAGTGCTGTAATACACCAGTAAAAAAGTTATTAATTTTAACTTCAGATATGGCTGTGAATGTGTTTTTCCTACATAGAAAAAAGGTTTCTACCTTGTTTCATACACATACTGGCCCCGATAGCTCAGTTGGTAGAGTGTCCGCTCCGGGGAACGGGAGGTCACGGGTTCGATCCCGGAGCGCGACATACCAAAGTCGTTAAAAATGGTACTAGCTGCTCCTCCCTTGGCACTCAGATTTACGGGGTAGAGCTAGGCCTGGTCGACCCAGTGTCAGGATAATGTGACTGGGTGTGGTATCATGTAATGTGTCTGGGACATGATACTTCGGTGAGGCAGCACTATAAAACTGAGCAATGAGCTCCCTGTCGCATCCAGACAGCGTCGTGATATGACTGAAAAATTGTTGAAAGCGATGTTAAACCAGAATTCACACACACACACACTCATACACATAAACCTCTTTATATCATTGTAACACCATTTTGGATACCACATGGTTTAAAGATGGCTATCAAAATATATACAAGTTACAGCACAACCTCATTATAACACCAGGTAAAGACTTCGTGACATGACCTAGAATGTTGACTGGATGATTTAACTCCAAACCAAAAACCTCTGCTACACTATTGAGATCCAAAGAAGAAACAGTGCTGGCTTAACAACCCGGTTATATACAAACAAAATTGTATAGATTATAGCCATTTATGGTCATTTTTCTATGTAATCTATACATTTTTGGGACCCATCTGTGTGTTATATCCAAAATTTTAATGCACTTGTGTATGTAACGCGTTCTGATTGGATAACGTCAAAAATTTGCGACTATATTCTACCATATATTACTGTTGGAATCTTAACTCTTATCCTGCTGTTCACGAAGAAGCCATCTGATCAGGATCTACACTGTTTGACATTCTGTTTATGGATTTGTAAGAATAAATTATATCAAGTAATCTGATTGGTTCAAAGTCAGAAATGGGTGTGTCTAAACTGAATATTCAGCAGGATAAGGGTTAATGTCATCATGTAAAGTTGCTTTTCATTGGCTGCATTTGGTTTTAGACAGCTTACAGCACTTGTCGTTTGAGCAAAATAGCACACTTTCTAACAAAACAAACAAAATAAGTGCATTAGAATGGGGATAAATGGATAAAAAATTGTCATTTGGGGAGGTAAATCATCGGTTTAACGGTCACAAATTCCATTTTACGGCTCTGCTGGCAGTTATCCCCTGTGTTACAATGAATCCTGTTATAAAAAGGTTTTAGTGAACTTCCAATTTCTTACACAAAGCATATGAGCCCGAGTATGCAGGACATAAGCTGCAGGTATAATGGTGCATCAAACAGGCAGTCTTATCAGAGTTATGGCTTTTTACTATAGAAGGCTCAATAATTTGATCAGACCGGATAGATGAGCAGGCTGATCTGTGTCTTTGCTGACTTGTAGGTTATGCCATACATAGGCTTAAATGATTTGGACCACAATAAGAGAAAATGGGTCTTTGAACATCAGGGTCCGATTGTTCAAAGCATTGTTAGCTTAACGAGCTCTTTCGTGGTCAAATTATTAACTGTTTTAGCAGCTACATTATCTAATACTCTGAATGTTCGAGTTTTACGTCCTACCAACAGCTAAGGTCATACAGAGACGGGACCTCGGTTTAAAGACTCATCCGAAAGTCTGGAGACGCCCGGGATCGATCCTGCGATCCCTGGTTTACAAGGCGAGTAGCGTAACCACTGCACCACGGAGGCTTCTATCTAATACTCTGAAATTTTTGCTGAAAAATATTAGTATATTTGTCATATTAACCCTTATCCTGCTGTTCACGACAACCCCTATCTTATCAAACAGTGTAGATCATGATCAGATGGCTTCTTAAGAAGCCATCTGATCAGGATCAACACTGTTTGTCATTCAGTTTGTGAATTTGAACAAAATATCATATCATGTATATCTGATTGGCTGATACTCAGAAATGGGTGTGGCTAATAAAAATATTCAGCAGAATAAGGTTTAAATGATCAAAGTTTTAATGATTTGTTAACTAACAACGTGTGGTTAGTTTTGAACAACTGGCCTCTGTGCTCAGCCAAGTCTCGGTCAGTTCAGAAACATGTCATTACAGAAATATAGTCAGAATACACACTTTGCTGAATGCATGAAGTTGGGAGTCAGTGACCAGGCATATACCGCACAGGGAAAACATCTGCTCAGTCAGATCCTAGTCTTTGCAATGCTTACATGCTCAAGTACACGTTTTTGCTTGAAGTGGCTCATTTTACAGATCTTTTGAACAACTGCTGTAGTCGACTTGTTTGTTTGATTTTAGTTTTAACGTCCCCGTCAACACTGTAAAGGTCATTTTGGAGATGTTTGTTTCAATTTTGTGGGACTTTTAACCGACTGTAGTTGATTTGATTGGTGTGTTTTGATCTTAAGGGGATTTGTGGATGCTTTTTAGTGTTATATAACATAGAGCTATGAGTTGTATTACCAGTAAGCCTTGAAGTGCCAGATAAATTGTTCAGCAGATGACATTCGGAATTTTCAGGGAAAATTAGGCTTGATATCCCGTGTGAATCATCTTTGAGATGATTCACTCACACAAGATGGCAAGCCTAATTTTTTCAGAAAAATAAGAATCAACTATACCACAACTTCATTATAACACGGTTTAAGGAGCGATACCACGCACACGAGTACTGGTAAACCGCTTGGAGGATCTAAGCCTGCACAGGCAAAGTGGTGTGCATCCATGCTTATAAACCCTATTGGTTTCATTGGGCAACAGGGCTTGAGATGTCATTTAATCTTGATGTTGGGTAAAAGTCCCACAAAATTGGAAGCAACGTCTCCAAAATGACCTTTGCAGTGTTGACCGGGAGGTTAAACCTCAAATCAAACAAACAAAATCAGGATGGATACCAAAAATGTATAGATTATATAGAAAAAATGACCATAAATGGTCATTTTTCTATATAATCTATACATTTTTGTTTGGATATAACACGTTTGTTTAATTAACACGGTTTCTGTTTTGGACCCCATTAATAGTGGAATAAAGAGGTTGTGGTGTATATGTATTTTAAAATTTTATCTACAACAGTTGTAATTGGCATTTAAAGGGTTACGGTTGAACAAATGAACTATTTACATGTACTAATTTGTATGAGAATAACGTGATGGTATTTATGTGCTTTTTACATTTAAATTTAAGAGGGATTTTGTTATGGATACAAGAGGGACTCTAGATGTATTGAAATAAAGTGATAAAAACACCAGAAATTGGTTTCTTCCTCAATATACCCAGTACTGTCCAAAAGTTTCTTCAGTGGGGTGATCTTTATATTGCCTATAAAATGAGCCAGCGTATGACAAAATCTACAAGAAGTCTTGAGCAACCAGCGAAGACTCAGATCAGCCTACACATTCGTGCAGTCTGATCAGAGTCTTCACTGATTGCATGTATCTACTATAGGCTAATATCTATGCAAAGAGACATAAACACAAAGTCTTGTCATAGTGGATGGGTGCGCAGGTTGATTTGAGTCTGTGCTGGTCACACTGGTCTTTCCTTGTAGGTTTGGTTATGCGCCGGCTCAAATAATACTGTATATTTACCATATGTATTCAGACAGGTAGGCCTGAGCAAACAGTGTAAACCCCAAAGGGTCTCAACCGAACACAGGATCTACAGTTTGCCTTTCATCCAGCCATTTTTAGATACTAAATTGGGTAGTAGACTACTTGTTCAAATTTTAGAACTAGTAAGGAGTTGAGGTGTCCAAATATTTAGGGTAAATATTATGGCCTGATGGAAACATGTCTGAATTGCAGGGTGGTCTTATTTTGGATGGTCTTAATAGCAGAATTTCCTGTAATTTCCTGGATTACTAGCTTAGACACTGGTTTTAGCTTCGTGGCAGAGAAGTACAAGATAAAGTAGCCCACTTCTACTGAATGGAATGCAATCTTCCACCATATATATACGAGTCCATATTTAGCTCACCAGAGCCAAAGGACTAGGGTGAGCTTTTTTGACTGATCAATGCCCGCCCACGGCGCCTGCCCATCGGAAATAGATGGGCTGCATGATGCTTCCATGCAGCACTGAAACCAACTACATACGAGTTAACTTAGATATAGCATGCCCAGGCAAAGCAGTGCAAGTCAGACCGTCCATGTTTGTAAACCCTACTGGTTTCATTTGGCGACAGGGCTTGAGATGTCATTTCATCTCAATGTTGGGTAAAAGTCCCACAAAACTGGAAGCAACGTCTCCAAAATGACCTATACAATGTTGACAGGGATGTTAAACCTTAATTCAAACAAACAATGCCTACCCTGCATCTGTCAACAATTTACTTAAAAGACATCTCCTAAACCGGTGAATGGATTTTGAAATAATTTACAGGAATGTTCCTTTGGGATCCTCTACCAAAACTGCCTAAAGGGTTCTGCTCCGCTAAACAAAATAGCCACCAGAAAATTAGAAAAACCTTAAAATGCCATCTCCTAGGCCACCGGCCCTATTTCAAAATAACTTCGCAGGAATTTTCCTTGGATGACCCTCTACTAAAATTGCCTAAACCATATCGCTCGGTTGAACAAGATGGCCACCAGAGGTATAAAACGAAAAAAAGCTTTTCTTAACCAGTGGCGGCTTTTGAAATGTTGCTTGAGTGACCCTCTACCAAAATTGCTTGAACTCTTTGGCTCAGAGATGACCGTCCTAGCTAAAAATAGAAAAAAAAACTTTACACATCACCACCGTGACCATTGGAAATACATGTAAATGTCTTTTGATTGACCCTCTGCAAAAATTGTTTAAACCGTTCTGCTTTGATGAACAAGATGGCCACCAGAGCTAAAAATAGAAAAACTTTTGAACGACTTATACTCCTTAACCAGTGGATGGATTTTGAAATAATTTCGTAGGAATGTTTCTTGAGTGACCCATTACCAAAATTGCTCAAACTGTTCAGGTCGGACATAGCTAAAATTAAAAAAACCTTTAAATGAGTTTGAAATAATTTCACAGGAATGTTGCATGGGTGAACTCTCACTGCACATGTTGACCACCAGAGCTAAAATATAAGTGTTTAAACTTCTTAACAGCTTTTGACTGATTTTGAAATATGTTCACAGAAATTTTCCTTGGGTCACCACAACAAAAATTGCTCAGACCATCCACTCTACCTATATATATTACCAACAGTTGATACAGGGCAATCATCTTGTTAAAGGGGGTCTTTCAAGGTATAGGAAATTTGCATTGGTTTCTGCCCACGCTTGGATTTTGATGAAATTATGCACAATTATTGCCTTGGGTATAGGCCATTATAATTACGATGCATTCACTTTAAATTTTATTTCCGTAGTAAATTTATTACATATTTTATGAAGTCACTATCACAACAGAGAGTACTCTCATATAAACTTGTCTACAGTATTCAGAGTTTCATATATATAATGCTGCTATGTTTTATGAATCAAAGCCATAATTGGTGAGTTAGTTGATACTATGAATTACCTCATATGTCTAGTAATAGTGGCTTGACATTCAGTTTTCTTTGATGGTGTCCCCATATTTCAGCTCCTATTTTTGTATTCATTAAAATTTTATATTCAAATTTACCATGTTCAATTTTTTGTCAAGACACCATTTTAGCATTAAAACTGCCCACATATCTTAGGAACATGTTGATGAATTTTGTTAGAAATTGAGGACCGGTAACATTGTGTTTTATCAGACTGAATACTGATAGTCCTGATTCAGCAAAATGTGAAATTATATGATTATCATGTTTTGGTCATGCTGTTTAATAATACTTTACTATTGCTTTCAATTTGGATGGCTATAGTAAAGTATGGTTTGTGCAAGTAGTTCATACCATAATTATAAGTATTATTTCAAAACATCCATTTCGGAAAAGTTGCCCCCTATGGCACAAACTATTTTGTCTACAGAACTATACCGCAAAGGTTTTGATGACAAACGTCATCAAATGCACCCATGTAATCATGTGTACAGTTTTCTTTCTGTCTTTCTTGTCTAATTTGGTAATGGTGCTAAGGTGATGTTTAGATTTAACATTCAAATCAACAACATACCAGTCACTTTAGATGTTGCTTCAGATTTTGCGAGATTTGTTATCCGACTCGAGATAAATGACTCTCAAGTCAAACTGTTGTTTGTTTATTTTACCCTAACTGTCCATTTAAAAAGAAAGGTTTACTCTAGGGAAAATCAATAACACTTGAGATTACTTTTCCTGGACATTAAGTTTTCAGAATTTGTATCTGCATAGGCACTACCCAATCTATCTTTTTTGTATAGCCCCTATGAACGAAAGCAAACGGCTTTAAGCTGTATTCCAAAGCCATTTGAATTTGCTTTTAGAATTCACATGGTCGTACATTTGTCAGTGTTCCACAACTTATGTGATCATGATTGTGTTGTCAATATATTTGTATAGGTATTTCACTTCATTTACTCAGCAGTTGTTGCAGTAATTACAAATCACAATATGTAAGGTATCAAGAAGCACTTAAACTGCTGATAATAATTATTCAATCTGTGAGTAGTTATCGCATTACTCATAGGATTTTAAATTATTTTCAGTAAATACATTGTGATGCTTTTTTCTGTCCAAACACTACAATGCTCTTTCTAAGCTGAGAGATACATTACACAGAAATGTACTGGTAATTATTAATGAAGCAAAAGCAAGCAAGAACAGTGCTTAAAAAAGAGAACTTGCATTCAGCAGAAACATTCAAGAAGTGGTTGAAAGTTTTACAACCAGAAAAAAATACTAAAAGTTCGCTTCCGATAAATAAACCACTAGATTGACAAAGTAAATAGAAAAAATAAGACACTAAAGAAACGTCAACAATTACAATACCAATGCAGAAAAGAGACATATTTATGCATGTGTACTATAAGGAAGGAAACTGTTTCTCTCCCTGTCTAATAGCAAAATTTCTCTAGGTCATGGTACAGCTTTGTTTACACCAAATAGTCTGTGCCTCATCCATCAATGATATCTTTTGCAACAGAAACTCAATATCAGTGACATTTCGATTTTTGGAAATACTAACCAATAATTACTGTAACTTTTTTGCTAGGATAATAATCCAGCGTTCATAAAGACAGAGTATATCTAAGGCTTAATTTTTACTATTTACTAGTAACAACCACTGACCATTGCGTCCTTGCATACCAGCTTGGCCTGGAAATGAAAATAATGGATCTCCTTGCCTTACACCTATTTGAGTAGCATGACTTATGCAAAGTCATTAAATAAAGTTGCACATGTTCACAATAATTTTGCTGCTAATAAAAAACAATATATGTTGTTAAGTAGAAGTAAAACAAAGATCAGGAATTGATACAATTAACTTACTCCACCCATAAAAGACACCAAAGTGTAAGAAATACAAACATTAAGCGACCAGACCATAATGGAAACCTAAACAAAGGAAGGCCATAAGGACAGTTACTTTCCCACAAAATGGCCATATGGCCATCCAAAACCAAAAGACACAAGTGATACACACAGTAAGTAACAAACAAAAACATAAATAAATCGCCACAGAAGAGCCACCTTGGAACGGTCAGTGGAAGATTTCCACTGGGGGGCTTAAATCGATTTTACGTGGCCACAATCCTCGCCCTTACTTCCGTCGCGATTTAGACAAATAATTTGTTCAGTCCGCATGAAGGCCTCCTAAGCCTAATTTGTTGATTAGAATACATTTTGATTTAGTGTTTTACTATCTACTATTTAGGATAGATCATAGTGTATAAATGAAAGGAAAATATCAGAAATTCATGATATTCTAATAGTTTCTAAGCTAGATCAGCTCAATATGTATTCATTTTGATTTGTATAATCTCATTTTTATTACGTAAGTGTTACGAATTGCCCTTTTGTAAGGTTCTTGGATGATTTCAATAAAATAGTAAATTTTGCAGAAACGACTTACATCCATTAAAGATGTAAAACTACAGTGTTACCGGTTTCGGATTTTCATGAAATTTGGCATAGCTAAAGAAGATACATATGGCAAGTTTTCCTAGCAAAATGAAATCTTGACAAAGACTAGAACATATTTATCATAGGGATTGAATTTTGATATTTTTTTTAAATTTTAATTAAAAAAGAGATTTTTGATAATTATTTTATCAGAAAATGAAAACTAATTAATTCAAAAGGTTTTTTAGTATCAAAGGAATGCCTATGGAGTTCTGCATTCAATCCAGTACACAGATCTTGAAACTAAATAAAACATAAGATTTAAGACGCACTTATTTAGAGACAGACACCAGCTAATCGAGGGAGTCAGTTAGAGTGGCCTCCTGAGTCCTATTTTGATTTATATAATTTATTAAATACATTTTTATAGGTTGTATATGCTGAAGTTATTAATATACAAAGTTTAAAGAAAAAACATGCATGGGCACAAATGAAAGACCCCCTTTAGGGATTTCAGGTTCATTTTATTTGAGAAATGGATTTAATAATGGCTGAAATTGTTATACACCCATTTGAAAAAAGCTTGTATTATCTGAAGCCTCTGTATCCATCTGTCAGTTCGTCCAACAACTCCTTGTACAGTTTACATCCATTTGATCAAGCTTATACTTGATATACCGGTAAGTTAGACCATGGTGTGGAGCATCACATATTGTTTTGAGTTTACAGTCTACCAAATATTAACCAAGTTAATCTCTTTTAACATCCGATCAAGCTAAAACTTGTGAAAGATTGACAGAGAAAACCTGTTTGAAAATTTCTGAAAACAATTTTGCTTCCAGGTAACTCCTATACAGACCTCCATGGCCTAGTGGATAAGAGCACTGACTCTTAATCATTAGATCTCTCACCGCTGTGGTTCAAGCCTGCCTCAGGTCACGCGAGACCCAAAGTTCTGCAATGGAAGGTCAGGTGGTTTTTCTCCAGGTACTCCGGTTTTCGCCCAACTCTGATTATCGATCAGCTCAATACAAGTGAAATAATCTTGAAAAACCAAAACCAAAAAAAGCCACAGTTGTCATTGATCGAGCTGAAACTTTATTTAGTGTTAGACTATGATATATGGGGCAGTGAATGTGTAAAGTTTGCAGTCCACCAAATATATAAGTTATGCCCCTTTAAAAGTTTTTGTAAATATTTTGTTGGAACCTAACTCCTATTGATTACATTTTATAAAGCTGAAACTTTTGTTTTATGACCCTTTCAAGAGTATTTCGCTTGTTTGGAGCCAATCTTTTAATCAGAGGTGGGCGAAAACTAGAGTACCCGGTGAAAAACCACCAGAACTTGTGTTGCCGAACTTGGTGTGTGTTATTGAGGTCCAAAGTACTTTCATCTCTCTACTCTCTTAAGAGAAGGTTCTGTCTCTTTTAAAACAGAAGGGAAGTGAAAGTGTGTGTTACTGGAGAATGTCTCACTTCTCTCGAAGAGGCAAAAACTGAGACAAAAGTGAGATTTATGCAAAACTGAGGACAAAGACTGTAGGTGGAGCAAAAAACATTCTATCTCTGAACCCATCTGTAATAGCAGGCTTTGCTCAAGTGGAAGCCAATATCAGCTGATCTCACTAATGCCACCTTTGCTCCTCTAGTTTGAGTCCTAAAAGTTTGGGCTCTGTATGCCACTGTCAGATGACTGTTAGATAATGAAGAATAAAGTCGGGGCCCATCGGAATCTAACTGTTGATTTTCTTTTGCTCCAGCATTTCAGTGGTTTCTTGCGAAGTCCTCACCGTTTTTTAGCTCACCAGAGCCAAAGGCTCTGGGGGAGCTTATAGGATGGACATTGTCTGTTGTCGTCGTCTGCGTCATCGTTAACACTTTCAAACGACATCTTCTCTGAAGCCACCGGGCCAGTTGTGCCCAAATTTTATCTGTAGCATCCTCGGGCTGGGGGATTGAAAGTTTGTGTTTTATATGAAAATCGGCTTTTTAGTTTGGTTGCTATGACAACTTGGAGTTTCCATAGACTTATAATTTGGAAACATGAAAAATGGCATTTACTGTCAAGTCATTGCAGATATTTTGACAAAACTTTCATAGAAATGTTCCATTGGCAATCTACTATCTGCCATATGATTTTAGGCCTACTGCTTATTAGCTCACCAGAGCCGAAGGCTCCGGGGGAGCTTATAGGATAGGCAGTTGTCCATCGTCTGCGTCTGGTGACGTCAACACTTTTAAACGACATCTCCTCTGAAGCCGCTAGGCCGATTGGGCCCAAATTTCATCTGTAGCATCCTTGGGTTGGGGGATTGAAAGTTTGTGTTTTTTATGAAATTCGGCTCATTAGTTTGGTTGCTATGGCAACTTAGAGTTTCCATAGACTTATAATGGGGAAAATTGAAAAATGGCATTTACTGCCAACCCGCTGCAGATATTTTGACAAAACTTTCATAGAAATATACCTTAGGCAATCTACAATCTGCCATATGATTTTAGGTCTACTGCTCATTTGTATTGGTTGCCATGGAAACCAAATTGAAAAAAAATAGAAAAAAATCCTTAAAAAATCATCTCCTCAGAAACCGTATGCTCTATGAGGCTGAGAATTTATGAAAGTATTCACCATATTTGCTTTTACAGGTTTTGTGTTTTTTATGAAATTCGGCTCTTTAGTTTGGTTGCTATGGCAACTTAAATTTTCCATAGACTTATAATGGGGAAAATTGAAAAATGGCATTTGCTGCCAAGCCGCTGCAGATATTTTGACAAAAGTTTCATAGAAATATTCCTTAGGCAATCTTCTATCTGCCATATGAATTTAGGCCTACTGCTCATTTGCATTGGTTGCCATGGAAACCAAATTAAAAAAAAAATAGAAAAAAAAAATACTTAAAAAATTATCTCCTCAGAAACTGTACGCTCTATGAGGATGAGAGTTTATGAAAATATTCACCATATTTGCCTTTACAGGTTTTGTGTTTTTCATGAAATTCAGCTCTTTAGTTTGGTTGCTATGACAACTTAGATTTTCCATAGACTTATAATGGGGAAAAGTGAAAAATGGCATTAACTACAAAGCCTTTGCAGATATTTTGACAAAACTTTCATAGAAATGTTCCTTTAGTAAACTTCTCTCAGCAATATGGTTTTATGTCAACCTGAGGGTCCAGTAGGTTGTGCCGGGGCCATTCCCCGCGCCCAGTACTTCACAAAATGCCTTATATCTCAGAAACCGTACAGATCCCCACCCCTAAACCATATATATTCTTGTTCCTTATGATAAGATGCATTAAATGACACCAACCTGGGGATCCCCCCGGTTGTGCCGGAGACATGCCCCACCCCCTCCACTTCATAAAATGCCATTTATCTCAGAAACCATTCAGATCCCCACCCGTAAAGCGTATATATTCTTGTCTCTTATGAAAAGATGCACTCAGTGACACCAACCTGGGGGTCCGCCAGGATGTGCCTGGGCCATGCCCCACCCCTCCATTTCACAACAGCCCCAATATTCCAGAAACCTAACAGATCCAAACCCCAAAATGAAATATATTTTTGTTCCTTATGATGAGTTGCATTCAGTGACACCAACCTGGGGGACACCCCGGATGTGCCGGGGACATGCCCAACCCCTCCACTTCATAAAAGGTGGCTCCCGCCCAAATGGGCTTGAAAAAATATATGGGCTGCATGATGCTTCCACGCAGAGCTGAATCCGGCCCGCACACTAGTACTGGTAAACCGCTTAGAGGATCTAAGCCTGTCCAGGAACTGTGGTGCGAGGCGGACGTCCATGCTAATAAACCCTATTGGTTTAATTGTGTGGCAGGGCTTGAGATGTCATTTCATCTCAATGTTGGGTAAAAGTCCCACAAAATTGGAAGCAATGTCCCCAAAATGACCTTTACAGTGTTTACGGGGACGTTAAACCTCAAATCAAACAAACAAAACTTCATAAAAGGCCAAATATTCCAAAACCTTACAAATCCCCACCCCTAAACCATATATAATCTTGTTCCTTATGATAAGAAGCATTAAGTGACACAAACCTGGGGGTCCCCCCAGATGTGCCGGGGACATGCCCCACCCCCTCCACTTCATAAAATGCCATTTATCTCAGAAACCATTCAGATCTTCACCCCTAAACCATATATATTCTTGTTCCTTGTGATAAGACACATTCAGTGACACCAACATAGGGTTCCCCCAGGGCTCGCCCGGGCCATGCTCCATTCTTCAACTTCACAAAAGACCATATATCTGAGAAACTGTTCAGAGCCCTACCCCTAAGCCATATATATATTCTTGTTCCTTATGATAAGATGCAATCAGTGACACCAGCATGGGGTCCCCCCCCCCCATGTGGTGCCACGGGCCATGCCCCACCCCTTTACTTCAATAAAAGCCATATATCTCAGAAATCGGTCAGATCCCCACCCCTTAACCATATATATTCTTGTTCCTTATGATAAGACCCCACTTCATAATAGGCCATATATCTCAGAAACTATTCAAATCCCCACCACATAATCACATATATTCTTAGACACATTCAGTCAACCCATCTTGTGGGGTCTGCAGGGGGCATTTCTCTCCCATCCACTTCATAAAAGGGCCTCATATCTCAGAAACTGTTCAGCATTAGGTTGCAACAATCTTGGGCTTTTCTGGAATCCACCATGCCCGTATCCCTCCACTGCCTAAAAGACCTTACATCTCAGGAGCCATACATATCCCACCACTAAACCATATATGTCTCTGTTCTTTTTTATAAGACACATTTAGTGGCACCAACCAGGGCTCCATTGGGTTCATGCCCCACCCTCTCTTCTATATAAAACACCTAATATTTCAGATACAGTCCACATGAGTGCTCATTTGGGAATTGGGAGACTTTGTAATTGGTAGATTAAATTCATACCATGTTAAAATACATGTCTGCCATTGGGCAATGCCCATCTGAGCTCTGGTTTATGAAATTTGGCTCTTTGGTTTGTTTGCCATGGCAAGTTAAGAGTTTCCATTGACTTATAATGGGGAAAATTGAAAAATGACATTTATGCCTTTCAAGATATTTTGTCAAACTTACATAGAAATGTTCCTTTAATAATGTTCTTTTAGGCCTATTGGTTGCCACAGATGGGAAATTGTCAGTTGTCATCTGTTGTCCTGCAACAACACATTCAAGCGACATCAGACCTCTGAAGCCACTAGGCTGATTGGGTCCAAATTTTATCTGTAGCATCCTTGGGCGCAGGGCTTCCATGGTTAATTAAAATACTTTGCTGCCAGTCGGCAGTGCCCCCTGAGCTCTGGTGACCATAGTGGCCCATGGGCCTCTTGTTTTTGTTGGTTGCCATGGAAACCACAATGCAAAAAATAGAAAAAAATACTTAAACAAGAGGGCCATGATGGCCCTGAGTCGCTCACCTGATCCATAAGGTAACAAGTGGGCCCCGGGGAGAACCATTATTGACCCCATGGCTATAATTTGCATAATCTTGGTAGTGGCTTCATACCAAATATCAAAGAACGCAGCCTTCTAGTTCCAGACAAGAAGATTTTTAAAGGTTTTCCTTATATAAGTCTATATAAAACCTGCGGATCCCGGGTGCAGCCATTTTTGGCCCCAGGGCTATAATTTGAACAATCTTGGTAGAAATCCACACAACAAAACTTCCTACCAAATATCAAAGACCTTGGCCTTTTGATTTCAGACAAGAAGATTTTCAAAGGTTTTCCCAATATAAATCTATGAAAAACAAGTGGGCTTGGGGGGTGAGCCCATTTTTGGCCCCAGGGCACTAATTTGAACAATTTTGTTAGAGGTCCACTACATGAAACTTCATACCAAATATTAAAGATCTTGGCCTTCTAGTTTCAGACGATAAGATTTTCAAAGGTTTTCCCTACATAAGTCTATGTAAAACCAGTGGGGCACGGGGTCGGGCCCATTTTTGGGCTCAGGGCTTTAATTGGAACAATCTTGGTAGAGGTCTACAAGGCAAAGCTTCATACCAAATATTAAAGACGTGAGCCTTCTGGATTCCGACAAGATTTTTAAAGGTTTTCGCTACATAAGTCTATGTAAAACCAGTGGGCCCCGGGGCGGAGCCATTTTTGGCCCCAGGGCTATAATTTGATTAATCTTGGTCGACGTACACTAGACAAAGCTTCATACCAAATATCAAAGAACTGAGTTTTCTGGTTTCAGACAAGAAGATTTATATAGATTTTCCCTATATAAGTCAATGTAAAACCAGTGGGCCCCGGGGAAGGGGGCATTTTTGGCCCCAGGGCTATAATTTGAACAAGAATATTTTTAAAGGTTTTCCCTAGACAAGTCTATGTTAAACTAAAAGGGCCCCAGAGCGGGGGTATTTTTGGCCCCAGGGCTATAATTTGAACAATAGTGGTAGAGGTCCAGTAGATGAAGCTACACACCAAATATCCAAGACCTGGGCCTTGTGGTTTCAGAGGAGAAGATATTTTAAGATTTTTTCTATATAAGTCAATGTAAAACCAAGGGGTCCCGGGCGGGGGTATTTTTGGCCCAAGGGCTATAATTTGAACAATCTTGATAGAGGTCCACAAGAAGAAGCTTCATACCAAATATCAAACACCTGAGCTTTCTGGTTTCAGACAAGAAGACTTTTAAAGTTTTTCCCTGTGTAAGTCTATGTAAAACCAAAGAGCACCGGGGCGGGGACATTTTTGGCCCCAGGACTATAATTTGAACAATCTTGGTAGAGGTCCACTAGATGAAGCTACACACCAAATATCCAACGCTTGGGCCTTGTGGTTTCAAAGGAGAAGATTTTTCATTAAAAAAAAAATCTATTTTTGGCTCCTGTCACCTTGATGAGCAATGGACCGGAACCATTTGAACAACTTTGAAAGGGGATGACCTAAGGATCATTCCTGTGAAGTTTGGTCAAAATCCGATCAGTGGTTTAGGAGATGTCCTTTGAAGAAATTGTTTACGGATGGATGCATGGACGCACGGACAGACGCAGACGAAAAGTGATCACAAAAGCTCACCTCGTCATTACATGACAGGTGAGCTAAAAACCAAAGAATCTCGGGGTGGGGGCATTTTTGGACCCAGGGCTATAATTTGAACAATCTTGATAGAGGCCCACTAGATGAAATTTCACACCAAATATCAAAGACCTAGGACTTGTGGTTTCACACGAGAAGATTTTTAAAGATTTTCCCAATATAAGTCTATGTAAAACCAAAGGGCCCCCGAAAGGGCCCCCGAGGCGGGGGCATTTTTGGTCTCAGGGCTATAATTTGAACAATCTTGGTAGAGGTCCACTAGATGAAGCTTCATACAAAGTATCAAAGACCTAGGCCATGTGGTTTCAGAGAAGAAGATTTTCCCTATGTAAGTCTATGTAAAACCAAACGGCCCCGAGCAGGGGCATTTTTGGCCCCAGCACTATAATTTGAACAATCCTGGTAGGGGTCCACTAGATGAAGCTTCACACCAAATATCCAAGATATGGGCCTTGTGGTTTCAGAGAAGAAGATTTTTTAAGATTTTTCCTATATAAGCCTATGTAAAACAAAAGGGCCCTGGAGTGGGAGCATTTTTGGCCATAGCACTATAATTTGAACAATCTTGGTAGGGGTCCACTAGATGAAGCTTCATACCAAATATCAAACACCTGGGCCTTGCGGTTTCAGAGAAGAAGATTTTTTAAGATTTTCCCTATATAAGCCCATGTAAAACCAAAGGGCCCCAGGGCGGGGGCATTTTTGGTCCCAGCACTATAATTTGAACAATTCTGGAAGGGGTCCACTAGATGAAGCTTCATACCAAATATCAAAGTCCTGGGCCTTGCGGTTTCAGAAGATTTTTCAAGATTTTCCCTATATAAGCCCATGTAAAACCAAAAGGTCCTGGGGCGGAAAGGCCCCGGGGCGGTGGGGCATTTTTGGCCCTAGCACTATAATTTGAACAATCTTGGTAGGGGTCCACTAGATGAAGCTTTTTTCAAATATCAAAGACCTGGGCCTTGCGGTTTCAGAGAAGAAGATTTTTAAAGATTTTCCCTATATAATCCTATACAAGAGGGCCATGATGGCCCTGGATCGCTCACCTGATCCATAGGGTATCAAGTGGGCCCCTGGGAGAGCCATTATTGGCCGCGGGCTATAATATGATTAATCTTGGTAGTGGTCTAAAAGGTGAAGCGTCATACCAAATATCAAAGAATGGAGACTTCTGGTTTCGACAAGATTTTTAAACGTTTTCTTTATATAAGTCTATATAAACCTTGGGATCCCTGGGGCGGGCCATTTTTGCCCCCAGGGCTATAATTTGAACCATCTTGGTAGAAATCCACAAGACAAAAGCTTCATACCAAATATCAAAGACCTTGGCCTTCTGCTTTCAGACAAGAAGATTTTCAAAGGTTTTCATTGCCTTGACTTCTATTTCCTATGGCTATAATTTGAACAATTTAGATGAAGCTTCACACCAAATATCAAAGACCTGGGCCTTGCAGTTTCAGAGTAGAAGATTTTTTTTAAATTTCCCTATATAAGTCAATGTAAAAATGAAGGGCCCTGGGGCGGGGGCATTTTTGACCCAAGGGCTATGATTTGAACAATCTTGGTAGAAGTCCACTAGAAGAAGCTACACACCAAATTCAAAGAACTGGGCCATCAGGTTTTGGAGAAGAAGATTTTTAAAGATTTTCCCTGTATAAGCCAATGTAAAGCCAAAGGGCCTGCAGGTGGGGGCATTTTTCGCCCTAGGCCTATAATTTGTACAATCTTGAAAGAGGTCCACTAGATGAAGCTTCACACCAAATATCAAAGAACTGGGCCTTGCAGTTTCAGAGAAGAAGATTTTTAAAGATTTTCCCTATATAAGTCTATGTAAAACCAAAGGCCCCCGGGGCGGAGGCATTTTTAGCCCCAGGGCTTTAATTTGACTAATCTTGGTAAAGGTCCACTAGATGAAGCTTCACACCAAATATCAAATAACTGGGCCTTGTGGTTTCAGAGAAGAAGATTTTTAAAGATTTTCCCTATATAAGTCTATGTAAAACCAAAGGCCCCCGGGGTGGGGGCATTTTTGGCCCCAGGGCTATAATTTGAACAATCTTGGTAAAGGTCCACTAGATGAAGCTTCATACCAAATATTAAAGACCTGGGCCTTGTGGTTTCAGAGAAGAAGATTTTTAAATATTTTCCCTATATAAACCTATGTGAAACCGAAGGGCCCCGGGGCGGGGGCATTTTATGCCCTAGGGCTATAATTTGAACAATCTTGATAGAGGTCCACCAGATGAAGCTTCACACCAAATATCAAAGACTTGAGCCCAGGGTTTCAGAGGAGAAGATTTTTAAAGATTTTCCCTACATAAGCCTATGTAAAACCAAAGGCCCCCGGGGCGGGGCATTTTTGGCCCCAGGCCTATAATTTGAACAATCTTGGTAGAGGTCCACTATATGAAGCTTCATACCAAACATCAAAGACCTGGGCCTTGTGGTTTCAGAGAAGAAATTTTTTAAAGAGTTTCCCTATATAAGCCTATGTAAAACCAAAGGCCCCTCGGGCGGGGGAATTTTTGGCCCCTGGGCTATAATTTGAACAAACTTGGTAGAGGTCCACAAGATGAAGCTTCAACCAAATATCAAAGACCTGGGCCTTGTGGTTTCAGAGAAGATTTTTAAAGATTTTCCCTATATAAGCCTATGTAAAACCAAAGGCCCTCGGGGCAGGGGCATTTCTGGCCCCAGGGTAATAATTTGAACAATCTTGATAGAGGTCCACTAGATGAAGCTTCACACCAAATATCAAAGACTTGGGCCTTGCAGTTTCAGAGAAGAAGATTTTTAAAGATTTTCCCTATATAAGCCTATGTAAAACCGAAGGCCCCCGGGGTGGGGGCATTTTTGGCCCCAGGGCTATAATTTGAACAATCTTGGTAGAGGTCCACTAGATGAAGCTTCATACTAAATATTAAAGACCTGGGCCTTGTGGTTTCAGAGAAGAAGATTTTTAAATATTTTCCCTATATAAGCCTATGTAAAACCAAAGGGCCCCGGGGCGGGGGCATGTTTGGCCCTAGGGCTATTATTTGAACAATCTTGATAGAGGTCCACTAGATGAACCTTCACACCAAATATCAAAGACTTGGGCCTTGCGGTAAAAGAGAAGAAGATTTTTAAAGATTTTTCCCTATATAAGCCTATGTAAAACCAAAGGCCCCCGGGGCGGGGGCATTTTTGGCCCCAGGGCTATAATTTGAACAATCTTGGTAGAAGTCCACTAGATAAAGTGTCATACCAAATATCAAAGACCTGGGCCTTGTGGTTTCAGGAGAAGATTTTTAAAGATTTTCCCTATATAAGCCTATGTAAAACCAAATGCCCTCGGGGCAGGGGCATTTTTGGCCCCAGGGCTATAATATGAACAATCTTGATAGAGGTCCACTAGATGAAGCTTCACACCAAATATCAAAGACTTGGGCCTTGAGGTTTCAGAGAAGAAGATTTTTAAAGATTTTCCCTATATAAGCCTATGTAAAACCAAAGGCCCCCCGAGGCGGGGGCATTTTTGGCCCCAGGGCTATAATTTTGAACAATCTTGATAGATGTCCACTAGATGAAGCTTCATACCAAATATCAAAGACCTGGGCCTTGCGGTTTCAGTGAAGAAGATTTTTAAAGATTTTCAGTAAAAAAATATATTTTTAGCTCCTGTGACCTAGATGTGCAACAGACCGGAACCATTTGAACAACTTTGAAAGGGGATCACCTAAGGATCATTCCTGTGAAGTTTGGTCAAAATTTGATCAGTGGTTTAGGAGATGTTGTTTGAAAAAAAAGTTTACGGACGGACGGACGCACGCACGGACGCACGACGGACAAAAAGTGATCCCAAAAGCTCACCTTGTCACTACGTGACAGGTGAGCTAATAAAACCAATGGGACCCGGGGCGCGGGCATTTTTAGCCCCAGCACTATAATTTGAACAATCTTGTTAGGGGTCCACTAGATGAAGCTTCATACCAAATATCATAGACCTGGGCCCTGTGGTTTCAGAGAAGAAGATTTTTTAAGTTTTCGGTGAAAAAAATCTATTTTTGGCTCCTGTGACCTAGATGTGCAACGGACTGGAACCATTTGAACAACTTTGAAAGGGGACCACCTAAGGATCTTTCCTGTGAAGTTTGGTCAAAATCAGATCAGTGGTTTAGGAGGAGATGTCGTTTGAAGAAATTGTTTACGGATGGACAGACGGACGCACGCACGGACGGACTGACGACGGACGAAAAGTGATCCCAAAAGCTCACCTCGTCATTACATAACAGGTGAACTAAAAATCATCTCCTCAGAAACCATATGATCTAGGAGGCTGAGACTTTATGAAAATATTCACCATTTTTGCCTTTACAGGTTTTGTATTTTTTATGAAATTTGGCCTTTCAGTTTTGTTGTTATGGCAACTAAAGAGTTTCCATTGACCTAAAATTGAGGAAAACTGAAAAATGGCATTTACTGCCAAGTCATTGCAGATATTTTGACAAAATTTACATAGAAATGTTCCTTGAGTAAACTTCTCTTAGCCATATGCTTTTATGTCAACCTGGGGGTCCCCTAGGTTGTGCCGGGCTATGCCCCACCCACCCCCCTCCATTTCATAAAATGCCTTATATCTCAGAAACCATACAGATCCCCACCCCTAAACCATATATATTCTTGTCCCTTATGAAAAGATGCATTAAGTGACACCAACCTGGGGGTCCCCCGGGATGTGCCGGGAACATGCCCCATCCACTCCACTTCATAAAAGACCATTTATCTCATAAACCATTCAGATCCCCACCCCTAAACCATATATTCTTGTTCCTTATGATAAGACATATTAAGTGACAACAACCTGTGGGTCCCCCGGGATGTGCCGGGGACATTTCCCCACCCCCTACACTTCATAAAATGCCAGTTATTTCAGAAACCACTGAGATCCCCACCCCTAAACCATATATATTCTCATTCCTTATGGTAAGTTGCAGTCAGTGACAACAACTTGGTGGTCCTCCAGGATGTGCCAGGGCCATGCCCAACCCCTCCACTTCATAAAAGGCCAAATATTCCAGAAACCTTACACCCCTAAACCATATATATTCTTGTTCCTTATGATAAGACACATTCAGTGACACCAACCTAGGGGCCCTGCAGGGCGTGCCCGGGGCATGCTCCACCCCTCGACTTCACAAAAGACCATATATCTGAGAAACTATTCAGAGCCACACC
Source organism: Lucinisca nassula (assembly GCA_963580285.1). Taxonomy (NCBI): domain Eukaryota; kingdom Metazoa; phylum Mollusca; class Bivalvia; order Lucinida; family Lucinidae; genus Lucinisca; species Lucinisca nassula. Next base: position 102,137,516 of record OY757018.1, read on the forward strand.
CCTAAACCATATATATTCTTGTTCCTTATGATAAGACGCAATCAGTGACACCAGCATGCAACATGACCACTTGTGTTAGATTCACTAAATATTTCGTACTGAGAATGGATTGGAAATAAAAACCAAGGCAGATTTTGTGGTATTTTAATTAATATAAAATCATTTATTTTCCAAGCTGTTCTCGGTTCTATTGTTGATTCAGCAATACCTGATCAATATTGTATTTTCAAAATACATGTACAGTAAACTTACTATTTTAAGACCACCTTTGGGGCTGTTCAAAATTGGTCTTGAAGACCACTTTTGAAAAGTCCCAAAGGTGGTCTCTGACCAGGAGATATTGTACATGTATGTGGAAAACACAAAGAAACAATAACTGCAACCTACTAGATGAATACTAAGGCGAATAGTCTTAATTTTAGATGGGTCTCAATAGCAGAATTTCACGGTACTAAAATGGGCTCAAAGATCCCAAAAGGAAATAAAATTTCATGTTTAATGGTTCGAACACTGATGGCTTGTTTACCATGCTAATTTGAACTTGTTCTGGAGTCCCTAAAGAGTTCCACCTGTAGCTTCTAAGACAATCAGTTATAATTTAAAAGGATATTTCACCTATGAAAGGGATATGTATTTTGTGTGATTGTGTTGAGGTTTTATGTTCCCTTCAACACTGTCTTTTTGAGACGTTGCTACCAATTTTGTGAGACTTTTTGACCGACACTTGAAATGAGATCTCAAGCCCTACCACCCAATGAAATTGCTAATGAGAGGATCCCAGGGTTCGTATATTTTGTGTGTACTCATTAGAATAGCCTTTATAAGGCTATTCTAATGAGTACTCACAACATTACTTTAGTTTACAGAAGCATTATGCCACTTGAAAAGGCACTATGAACAGCCCTCAGTGGCTCAAAATATCACCATCTGTAAGTAATTCTCATGGTTCCAAAAATGTTTCAAGCACTTGTCCAGCAGAGAACACAGTCATAAAATATCTTGGAATAACTATACAGTGAAATTTTGATGGCTTGAAAATCTTTGCGACCATGAAAATGTGTTCAAGGGTAGTTTGCGCCACTGATTTTGTTTGTTTGTATTGGAGTTTGACGGCCCAGTCAACACTATTAAGGTCATTTTTGAGCCGGTCAGTTTACCTATCCACACTTTTCCTGGGCAAGCTAAAACGTAAGCAGATAACCAGTAAAGTGCACATTCTTTCACCAGAAACTGACAACTGCCCTTCTTGAATCAGCGGAAGGGAGAGAATGACCGTAGAAAAGATTTCATGATCAATCTCCACTAAATAAAAATGTTGCCGACCCCGGGTCCTCCTGATCACCAGTCAGACGCGCACCCGACTGAGCCACCAAGGCCGGCATTGCGCCACTGAGGCTTATTCAATAGAGTCATGTCAGGAGGCATGATGCTTATATGAAAATAAGGTATGCTGTGTGTACTCATTAGAATCACCTCATCGAGGCGATTCTAATGAGTACGCACAAAATACCTTTTCAGTTTTCACAATGAAAAATCTTTATAAATTAGACCTAAGTTTGTTTTATCAGGACCTATGGAAAGCATTTTTTGGGGACTCAAGAATGTGTTCGAATCAGCCATTGTGAAAAAGCCATTGAAGTTTCACTGTATACACTGAACTATGAAGTATAGGGAGACATTCTTCTACCACGACACTAACCAGCTGCAATGAAGGCCGGTAAAGCTAGGAAGGTTGTTATTGAAATTTGTGTTTCAGCTTTATTGAGACTTCATATGCAGTTTCTTCTAAGAAGACTTATGCCCTCCAGGGTACAGTAAAAGTCCAAAAAATTCTGATACCTTGAGGACTTGCTTAAATTCTCCTAACATTTTAGTAAATTTGTTTCATGATCCAGCAAGGAGTCCAAGAAGTGCAGATGGAACGGCAAGCAGTGTAGACCCCGATCAGACTGCTCCCTCAGGAGCAGTCTGATCTGGGTCTGCACTGTTTGCTTAGGCCTGTCTGTCCCAATACTCTGGGGGCATTATGGTACATGTCTAGTGTACTTTCAAAATATGAAAATGAACAGAATGCTGCCAAATGTATAAAAATATAAAAAGACTAATGATACATGTGTACTTTGATCATGATCGAGAACAGTTGAGATGTGAATGGTTTCAAACATGCAAATGCCTGGGCCCATTGTTGAAAACATTGTTAGCTTTAAAACACTTAGCATACTCATTCATTGCCGGGAAACAAGCCCAGTCCTGTCTACTGATCAGCTGATACTTTGTCAAATCCACTGACTGATACACAGCCTTGTCATTTTGCTCAATTGCCTTCTACTATTCAAGCAGAGCTTTCTACATCTAGCTCTTTTTGGACGAGTCCTTGCATCATTTGTACAGGGAATGGATACACTTTCAGCGGAAGCAACTGTTTCTAAATTAGTTTTGACTCTCCAAGGCTCAACACATAAAGGAAAGAGTTTGGTCTGCTCTCCCTGCCTGACAGGCTTTGACAAACAATGAACAATTTCTATTTTGTATGAAAAGAAATACTCTGTTCTGAGACCACTTCTGAAATAAAAACAAACAAAATGCTCCTAAAAGCTATCACAGCGATGGCAAACAAGCCATTATGGCACCAACGTCAAATTTAAAGTTTGTCCAGGCCTCTGGTATAAAATTATCTATCGATGACTGGTCAGTATGTCTTTGTCTGTGAGAGTATTTGCCTCCCCTGCCAGCAGCCGGCATACCTGTAAATAATCTATAAATGTTAGCTCATTACGAAACAAGAGGGCCAACTGGCCCTGTAGCGCTCACCTGTGTACCAGAAAATCATGAGTGATGTTTAGAATACCCTTCGGAACTTGAAGAAATAGATTGGGCTACATGGTGCTTCCATGCAGAGCTGGAACCGAATGCAGATGAGTACTGGTAAACAGCTTAGAGGTTCTAAGCCTGGCCAGGAAAAGTGGTGCCAGTTGAACCCTCTATGCATTTAAACCCTATTGGTTTCATTGGGCAGCAGAGCTTAAGGTGTCATTTCATCTCAGTGTAAGGTAAAAGTCCCACAAATCTGGAAGCAAAGTCTCCAAAATGATCTACACAGTGTTGATGGGGATGTTAAACCTCAAATCAATCAAAAATCTGGGCCCTGTGGTTTCAGAAAAGAAGATTTTTGAAGCTGATCCATTATAAGTATATTGGAGTTAAGGAGCCCTGGCGAATGGCCAATTCAGATTCCAGGGGCATGGTTGGCAGGATTTATGTAGGAGACCACCTGACATTGCTACATACTAAATATCTAAAATCTTCTTCTCCGAAACCATGAGGCCCAGAGCTTAGACTAAGATCTGGGCCTCATGGTTTCGAAGAAGAAGATTTTTGAAGTTTTTTCCAGTATAAGTCTATAGGTGCTAATGAGCCCTGGGGCATGACAAATTTTGACCCATTGGGCATGGTTGGCATGATTTATGTGGCCGACCATTTTATGGTGCTATATACTAAATATCTAAGGTCTGTACTTCATGGTTTCAGAAAAGAAGATTTTCGAAGCTTATTTGCCATTATTCCATTATTAGTTTATTGGAGTTACGGGGTCACAAGATTTGGCCAATTTAGACCCTAGGGGCATGATTGGCAGGATTCATGTAGGCGACAACTCGACGTTGCTACATCCTAAATACCTAAGCTCTCGGCCTTATGTTTTCAGAGAAGATTTTTGAAGTTTGTTTTTCATTTTAAGTTGTCCATTTCAAGTCTATGGTAGGTAATGTGCCCATGGGCGTGGCCAATTTTGACCCAAGGGGCATTTTTGGCAGGATTTATTAAGGTGATCATTTCATGTGGCTACATACTAAAGATCTAACCTCTGGGACTTATGGTTTCAGAGGAGAAGATTTTTTTTTTTTCCATTATAAGTCTATAGGAGCTAAAGAGCCCATGGGTGTGGCCAATTTTGACCCCAAGAGCATGGTTATCAGGATTTATGTTGGTGACCACTTGACGTTGCTACATGCTACATATTTAAGCTCTGGGCCCTGTGGTTTCAGAGAAGAAGATATTTTAAGTTTTTTCCAATTATAAGTCTATGGGAGCTAAAGAGCCCTGGGGTGTGGCCAACTTGGATCCCAGGGGCTTAATTGGCAGGATTTATGTCGGTGACCACTTGACGTTGCTACAAACTAAATATCTAAGCTCTGGTTTCATAGAAGAAGATTTTTGAAGTTTCTTCCATTATAAGTCTATAGGAGCTGATAAGCATGGGCGTGGCCAATTTTGACCCCAGGGGCAGGGTTAGCAGGATTTATGTAGGTGACTATTTTATGTTGCTAGATACTAAATATCTAAGTTCTGTGCTTCACAGTTTCAGAGAAGAAGATTTTGAAGCTTTTTTCCATTTTGAGTCTATGGGAGCTAAGGGGCCCCAGGACGTGGCCCGTTTGGACCCAAGGGGCATGATTGGCAGGATTTATGTAGGTGACCACTTGTCATTGCCACATGCTAAATATCTAAGCTCTGGGCCCTGTGGTTTCAAAGAAGAAGATTTTGAAGCGTTTTTCCATTATGAATCTATGGGAGCTAAGGGGCCCTGGGGCCTGGCCCAATTGAACCCCAGGGGCATCATTGGCAGGATTTATGTAGGTGACCATTTGCCATTGCTACATGCTAAATATCTAAGCTCTGGGACCTGTGGTTTCAGAGAAGAAAATTTTTGAAGCTTTTTTCCATTATGTGATTATGAGTCTACATGAGATAAGGGGCCCCGAGGTGTGGCCCATTTGGACCCCAGGGGCATGATTGGCAGGATTTACGTAGGTGACCACTTGCCGTTGCTACATGCTAAATATCTCAGCTCTGGGCCCTTTGGTTTCAGAGAAGAAGATTTTTTCCATTATGAGCCTATAGGAGCTAAGAGGACCCAGGGCGTGGCCTGTTTGGACCCCAGGGGCATGATTGGAAGGAATTATGTAGGTGACCACTTGCCGTTGCTTCATGCTTAATATCTAAGCTCTGGGCCCCGTGATTTCAGAGAAGAAGATTTTTGAAGCTTTTTTTCCATTATGAGTCTATTGGAGCAAAGGGACCCCGGGGGTGGCCCATTTGGACCCTAGGGGCATGATTGGCAGTAATTATGTAGGTGACCACTTGCCATTGCTACATGCTAAATATCTAAGCTCTGGGCCCTATGGTTTCAGAGAAGAAGATTTTTTAAGCTTTGAGTCTATAGGAGCTAAGGGGCCCCAGGGCATGCCCAATTTGGACCCCAGGGGCATGATTGGCAGGAATTATATAGGTGACCACTTGCCGTTGCTACATGCTAAATACCAAAGCTCTGGGCCCTGTGGTTTCAGAGAAGAAGGTGTGCAAGACCGTCTTATTCTCCTATTATGTAGTTTATTGTGAATCAAAGCTGGGTAAAAATTGGAACATGGATAGGAAAACAGTGTGCAGTTCTGCATTAACAATTCTTGCATAAACTCCTTTGAGCATGCTGTTGAAGCTATTCTTCAATGAACCAAAAGCCATGTTCAAACAACAAAGCCCATATTCACATCCTAAAATTCACATGCTGTTTGAACATGTGTTTTGTTAACTTTTGATATCTCAAGATAGACATGGCTTTGTTTACATTACTTTGACAGACATAACATTGTAGCAGCATTTTAAAATTTATGATGGCATCAGAACATCAATGCAACTGATGTCACTGTTGACATCATTCTGAACTAGCCACCATGTTGGTTTTACATCGCATCTGAAGAGTGGGGCATTTTCATCACAATTTGCAACTGGAATTGTAAGTTACGCAAGAATAACAATCATCCATGGTTATTTCATTCCAATAACATTTTCCAGGTTCTCCGGAAGATATCTGAACACTGTGCCCCTAGCAGCCTTGTATTCAAATAGCTGCCTCGGAACCCAGCAAATGTTAACGCATGAACAAGAGGTCCATGATGGACCTAATTTGCTCACTTGAGTTGATGTAATAACATGGGAGATTATCATCTGGATGATGGTTTGAGTGCAAGACTATGGCAACGGCCTTTTATTTCTACAGCTGGAACCGTTTACACACTTCAATCTTTAGTAAGCAGGCAGCACGTGTCTAAATGCCATTGTAAAATCAAAGCATTGGCATCACTGGTGGGTCACTTGTCTCTGAGTGTAGGCTGAATATCATTTAAAGGTCTTTTCTATTTTTAGCTCAGGCTTCCATTTTGTTCAGCCAATCAAACCATTTCAGCAATTTTGGTAGAGGGACATATGAGGAACAGTTTGAGATTGGGCAGTTTGCCTCAAAGGCCATGTTGTTTAAATACCGTTCTATTTTTAGCTCTGGTACCCATTTTATTCAGCTGAGCAGAACCATTTAGCATTATGGTAGAGGGTCACCCAAGGAACATTTTGTGAAATTATTTTGAGATTAGGACATTGGCCAAGGCAAGGAAGAGATGTCGTTTAAAAGTTTGTCTATTTTTAGCTCAGGTGGCCATTTTGTTCAGCTGAATGGAACCATTTTAGCAATTTTGGTAGGAGTTCATCTAAGGAACATTTCTGTGAAATTATTTTAAAATCGGGCCATTTGCCTAGGAAGAGATATCAATGCCGTTTAAAGTTTTTAGCTCACCAGAGCCGAAGGCTCCGGGGGAGCTTATAGGATAGGCAGTTGTCCGTCGGCGTCTGCGTCGTCTGCGTCGTCGTGTGACGTCAATGTCACTTTAAAATGACATCTCCTCTGAAGCCGCTAGGCCCATTGGGCCCAAATTTCATCTGTAGCATCCTTGGGCTGGGGGATTGAAAGTTTGTGTTTTTTATGAAATTCGGCTCAATACTTAGAGTTTCCATAGACTTATAATGGGGAAAATTGAAAAATGGCATTTACTGCCAAGCCGCTGCAGATATTTTGACAAAACTTTCATAGAAACATTCCTTAGGCAATCTACTATCTGCCATATGATTTTAGGCCTACTGCTCATTTGTATTGGTTGCCATGGAAACCAAAATAAAAAAAAATAGAAAAAAAATACTTAAAAAAATCATCTCCTCAGAAACCGTATGCTCTATGAGGCTGAGAGTTTATGGAAATATTCACCATATTTGCCTTTACAGGTTGTGTTTTTTATGAAATTCGGCTCTTTAGTTTGGTTGCTATGGCAACTTAGATTTTCCATAGACGTATAATGGGGAAAATTGAAAAATGGCATTAACTACAAAGCCTTTGCAGATATTTTGACAATACTTTCATAGAAATGTTCCTTTAGTAAACTTCTCTCAGCCATATGCTTTTATGTCAACCTGGGGGTCCAGTAGGTTGTGCCGGGGCCATGCCCCGCCCCCAGTACTTCATAAAATGCCTTATATCTCAGAACCTTAAAGATCCCCACCCCTAAACCATATATATTCTTGTTCCTATTGATAAGACGCAATCAGTGACACCAACCTGGAGGTCCTCCGGGATGCGCCGAGGCCATGCCCCACCCCCTCCACCTCATAAAAGGCCCAATATGTCGGAAACCATTCAGATCCCCACCCCTGAACCCTATATACTCTTGTTCCTTATGATAAGACCCATTCAGTGACATCAAACTGGGGATCCCCCGGGATGTGCCGGGGCCATGTCCCGCCCCTCCATTTCATAAAAGGCCCAATATCTCGGAAACCTTACAGATCCCCACCCCTAAACCATATATATTCTTGCTCCTTATGATAAGACACATTCATTGACCCCAAATTGGGGGTCTTCCGGGGAGCGCCGGAGCCATGTCCCACCCCTTCACTTCAAAAAAGGCCATATATCTCAGAAACTGTTCAGATCCCCATCCCTAAACCATATATGTTCTTGTTCATTATGATGAGACACATTCAGTGACACCAACCTGGGGGTCCCCAGGGATGTGCTGGGGCCATGCCCCACCCCCTCCATTTCATAATATCACAATATCTCTGAAACCTTACAGATCCTGACCCTTAAACCATATATATTCTTGTACCTTATGATAAGACTCATTCATTGACACCAACCTTGGGGTCTCCCTGGGCCTTGCCCCACCCCTGCACTTCACAAAAGGCCTTATATCTCAGAAACTGTTCAGAGCCCCACCCCTAAACCATATATATTCATCTTCCTTATGATAAGGCACATTCATTGACACCAGCTTGTGAGTCCCCGGGGCATGCCCAGGCCTTGCTCCACCGCTTGACTTCATTAAAAGCCACATATCTCAGAAATAGTTCAGATCCCCGCCCCTAAACCATATAATATTCTTGTTCCTTATGATAAGACTCATTCAGTCACACCAACTTGGGGGTCTCTTTGTGCTGAGGCAATGTGCCCCGCCCTTCCACTTCATAAAAGGCCATATATTTCAGAAACCATTCAAATCCCCACTCCATATTCATATATGTTCTTGTTCCTTATTATTAGCACACCTACTGTAGGGTTGTCCGCAGGGGCCAGTCCTCTCCTTTCCACTTCATGAAAGGATATCTTGGAAACTGTCCAGATTCCCACCCCTAAACCATATATATACTTGGTCCTTATGATAAGACACATTTAGGGACAACAATCTTAGGCTTTCCTGGGAACGACAGGGCAAGCTCCAACCCCTCCACTTATATCTCCAGCCATGCAGATCCCCACTGCTAAACCATATATATTCTTGTTCTTTGTGATAAGACACATTTAGTGATACCAACCAGGGCTCCATTGGGTCCATATCCCACCCCTCTACTTCATAAAAGGCCCAATGTTTCATATACTGAGTCCACATGGGTGCTCATTTGGATATGGGGGTTCATTTGGCAGATTAAAATGATATCATGTTAAAATACATGGCTGCAATTGGGCAGTGCCCACCTGAGCTCTGGTGAGCATAGTGGCCCATGGGCCTCTTGTTCTACTTTTTGCTGTGGCACACATTTTGTTTAGCAAAGCTGAACTAATTTAGCTATTCAGGTAGCAGGTCAAGCAAGGAACATTCTGTGAATTTTTTTTTAAATACGGCCATCGGCCAAGGAAGAGGTGTCGTTTAAAGGTTTTATCTATTTTTTTGCTTTGACAGCCATTTTGTTCAGCCAAGCAGAACCAATTTAGAAATTTCTGTAGTGGATCACCCTTGGAACATTACTGTGAAATTATTTTGAATCAGGCCATTCACCGAAGTGGAGAAGTCATTTAAAGGTTATTCTATTTTCAGCTCTGGGGGCCATTTTGTTCAGCCAAGCGGATCCATTTTACCAAAATTTGGTAGAGGGTCACCGAAGGAACATGTTTGTGAAATTATTTTGAAATCAGGCTATTGGCCTAGGAGTTGTCGCTTGAATATTACCAGTTGTCTATTTTGTTTACTGTCATAACTCGATGTTAAGTCTTCTTTTCCTTGTGATATTGTAGGGGGATTTGGGATCTAATTTATCAGTTCCTGATCTTTTCCCTTTTCAATTTTCTATTTTTTTCTCTAGTGGCCATTTTTTCAGCTGAGGGGAATCATTTTAGCAATTTCGGTTCAGGTCTATAATAGAAACATTTGTGTGAACTTATTTACAAATGGGCTCAGTGGTTTAGGAGGAGATTTCATTTAAAGAAATTGTTGAAGGACTGACGGACAACAGACTCATAGCAATCACAATAGCTCACCTTGAGCTTCGTGCTCAGGTGAGCCAAAAACCATGGGTGATCCCTATATTATTTTATAATTATCAAATTAACAGCTAATTACAGGATAAGAATCTCAAAAGTATTTCTATGCTTCTGTTCAAATCCTGTCAGGGTCTCAAGTCTAGTTTATATCTATGCTGTATATCGAAGAATTGAAAAATACTAAATAGTTAATTATCTGTTTTTCAAAACATAGGTTTTTGTGGTTTTGGTTATACGGCCCTTTCAAGAATATTTCACTCATATCGAGCCGATCGTAAATCAGAGGTGGGCGAAAACCGGAGTACCCGAAGAAAAACCACCTGACATTCTGTTCCAGAACTTGGTTCAAAACATAGGTGATAAGATTATGTTTAATACACAGTAAAATTCCTATATTAAGCCCACCTTTGGGACTGTCCAAAAGTGGTCTTTAAGACCACTTTTGAACAGTCCCAAAGGTGGTCCCTGACCAGAGAACATTGTGTGCAGAAAACACGAAGAACGAATAACTGCACCCTTCTAAATATTGTTTGTTTGTTTGTATTTGAGTTTAACGGCACAGTCAACACTATTTAGGTCATTTTTGAGCCGGTCAGTTTACCTATCAACACTTTCCTGGGCAGGCTTATACGTAAGCGGTTAACCAGTACAGTGCACATTCTTTCGCCAGAAACTGACAACTGCCCTTCTTGAATCAGCGGAAGGGAGAGAATGACCGTAGAAAAGATTTCATGATCAATCTCCACGAAAGAATGTTGCCGACCCCGGCGGGAGTCGAACCCGCATCCTCCTGATCACCAGTCAGACGCGCATCCGACTGAGCCACTGAGGCCGGCGCACCCTTCTAAATAATCGTTAGGCTTAACCCATTGTATGCTAGTGGACTCTTCCATTGCTTTATGTTGGACAAAGCCATTTGTCATATACAGGATGTCAGGCCTAACTTTTTGTTTTTATTCTATTTTTGACGGACAATACTGTTAGCAAATAGTGCAGGCCCCGATCAGACGACGCCGCATTCTGCGGCGTCTGATCAGGGTCTGCACTGTTTGCCAAGGTACCCCTTTAGGGGTTTTCCCACACACAATGGGATAATTTTAGGTGGTCTTAGTAGTGGAATTTTACTGTACTTAGCAAGTCGTACCTTGGTTTTCAAATTGTGTTGCCAAGCTTCTTCTTGGAGTACCTGTGATATTACCATCTCTATTCTGAAAAAAAAAAGCACACAAAAAATCAATACATTACGACAACACATTGTACCGCATAGTGCATTTTTCACATCTCAGATGAAAATCCTCGATTTTTTTTCCTATAAATGCTCAAAACATAGGTTGTGTGTCATTGAGGCGGTTCTAACGAGTACCTCCAACCTATGTCTTGGAGCAGAAATTAGAAAAATAACGAATACCCCCATAAACCCCAGTTTTCTCTATATAAAGTGGGGTTTAGTGGGGTCTTCATTTCACAGACTTGTTCACGTGATGGCAGTTCTGACACCAAAATATCTCTGAACATCCCTGCACTGTAATACATGTCTGCAACAATCTTAACCCTTTTTGTACCAAATGGAATCTTCCACCTTATATATACCACAAGTCCATTTCAAAATTTAGGGGTGTCAGGTTGTTCTTTCTTCAAAATATATTTGGAAAATGGCTGATTTTTTTTTGCAGACCTGATCAGACACCGTGTTCTGTGGCGTCTGATCTGGGCCTGCACTGTTTGCCAATTACCCATTTTGTGGTTTCTGGTACAAAATGGGTTAATATTCTTACACACTGCTAAGTGGCGTTTCAGAAACTTGCATCCAAAATGACAAACGGTAAAGACCTAGGTACGACTGATTTCTACTGTGTCAATGTTTTACTGTCTGAAGGTTTTTTTCACTGGGAGATGATTACCATATGTATTCAGACAAACAGACCTGAGCAAACAGTATAGACTGAAATAAGACACCACAGAATGTGACATCTCAACAGGGTCTACACTGTTTGCCACTCATCCATCTGTTTTTAAACAACACTGAGTAGACAATTGTACTTGTTCAAATTTGAGAACCAGTATGGTGAGATGAGGTGTCCAAATGGTACATGCGTTACTTTACAAATACATGAGAGGGGACTAGCCTGTTTTGCAAATTACTTCTCTGGCATGGTTATTGTAAATTACTTCTCAATGGTAAATACTAATTTACACCACAACCTCTTTTGGATCCAAAGCAGATACAACCATTTAATCATCAACATCATCAACAGATTTTTGATTAACGTGCAGGTACAGGGGCAATGTCCACATCAGTGGGCCCCCTTCTAGGTAGCTGGCTTGCTGCATGCATGGCAGATCTTACACCAGATCTCCAGGCTTATCTATCATGAGGATCAATAGCAGAGAGCTTCCATTCTCTGCTATCTCTTTCTGTCAGCAGCTTCCAGGTCATCTTGGGCCTTCCAGGCCCCCGCTTTCAATCTACCTGTATGTCACAGGCTTTCTTGACTGCACCATTGGAGCGGTCCACATGTCCATATCAGCGGAGCCTTCTCTCTTTCGGGATGAGGTCCAGGTCCTCAATGCCGGCCCCCCACCATAGGGGCTTGAAGAAATATATGGGCTGCATAATGCTTCCACGCAGAGCTGAATCCGGCCTGCACACTAGTACTGGTAAACTGCTTAGAGGATCTAAGGCTGTCCAGGAACCGCGGTGCGAGGCGGACCGTCCATGTTAATAAACCCTATTGGTTTCATTGGGCGACAGGGCTTGAGATGTCATTTCATCTCAATGTCGGGTAAAAGTCCCACGAAATTGGAAGCAACGTCTCCAAAATGACCTTTACAGTGTTGACGGGGACGTTAAACCTCAAATCAAACAAACAAACAAAAGGTCCTCAATGCAAAGACACTCAAGTAACTCACTGGACCTGATGATGACAGCGTCCTGTGGCTTGACTTTTTTTTTTTTTTTTTTTTTTGGTTTTGGTTTTACGGCCCTTTCAAGATTATTTCACTCATATCGAGCCAATCGTTAATCAAAGGTGGGCGAAAACCGGAGTACAAGGAGAAAAACCACCTGACCTTCTGTTGCAGAACTTGGCGTCTCAAACGTGACCTGAGCGAGGCTCGAACCACAGCGGTGAGGGACCTAATGATCAAGAGTCAGTGGTCTTAACCACTAGGCCACGGAGGCCCATTTTGACATTTTGTTATATCCTAACAAAAATGTATATAATGTATAGAAAAATGACCATCTCTGGTCACTTTTTCAATATAATCTATACATTGAGGTGATTCTAATGAGTACACACAACATACATTCATTTCATGGAAGACAGAAATATTATACCTATTATGAGGCCTGATCCGACACTTTTTGACCCTCAGTGGCTCAAACTAATTATCAAGATTCCCATTGAAGCCATTGAAGTTCGACTGTCGTGACTCTAGTCGGACATGAAGACTGGTTCGGTAACAACAGTAACCCCACAACCCCCACCACACATACACCCATGAAGTCATGCATAATACAGAGAAACTTCGATGGCTCAATTACTGATGGTTTGTTTACCACGGTTGTTACAAGCCCATTTTTTAAGTCCCTGGGATACAGATATTACTACAATTGCAATAAATTTCTTATTTTATCTTGGAAATGTATGTCGTGTGTACACATTAGAATCACCTTTGTGAGGAGATTCTAATGAGTACACATGACATACATGTGTACCTTTATTTTAAAGAAAATCAAAAAGATATTCCTATTTTGCCTCCGACCTGTCGCTCTGACTAACCATACCTCTCTCAAACCCACAGATGTTTGAGATATTGAAGCTGGACTTTACTGGGCAATTTGTCTAAGGATACCCCTACAGGACCAACCTTTACTTTCGCCCAAGATAATAGGGGTATCCAAATGTTATTTTTTCCTATTTCTGCATGAAAACCTTTGTTGTGGGTACTCATTAGAAGTGCCTTGCTGAGGCGCTTCTAACGAGTACCCACAATGTATGTTTTTATGCAGAAATAAGAAAAATATCAGTACTTTTCAGACGAAAAAAAAACACACCTTATCTGAAGCTTTTTTGGGGGGAGAGGGGAGGGGGTATGGTTTTATGGCCCTTTCAAGATTATTCCACTTATATTGAGCCAGTTGTCAATAAGAGGTGGGTGGAAACTGGAGCACCCAGAGAAAAACCACCTGACCTTCAGTTGCAAAACCTTATCTGGAGTTATGTTTACTTACAAGTATCTGATACTGTTGTTTCTTGTCTTGTTTGAAGCTTGGAGAATAACCCTGATTACCAGAGTAACCTCCCTTCTGATATGCCTCTTTTCTTGGAGATTCTGATCTCTGTTTACGCTGTTCCCTCGCTTCTCGTCCCCGACTTTTAGAGTCTTTAAACTGTAGAAATTCTTGAAATTCACTCTGATTTTGTTGAGCAAAATACTGTTGTTGTTTCAATTTCTGTTTGTCTCTGAACTGTTTTCCGGAATTATTAGAATCGTCGAAAGGTTTATTTGATTTGTAAGCCTCTGAAGCACTGTGGGGTCGTGCGGATGGTTTAGGGGCTGAAGGGTTCTGGTAGTTCTGAATCCACTTCCTCAAATTCCTGAAAAGACAATCAGCCCTTATCCTGCTGAACAAAACAACCCCTATCTTTGCAAACAGTGTAGATCCAGATCAGATGGCTTCTGAAGAAGCCATCTGATCAGAGTCTAACCTGTTTGTCATTCAGTTCATGAATTTGAATAAATTACATCAAGTACTTTGATTGGTTGAATTGTATATGGGTGTGGCTAAATTAATTTATGCAGCCGGATAAATGTTAAGTGACTGAACACAACAGGGCACAGATAAATGATATTCAAACTGGAAATGTTTTCAGAGGAAAACACTGTCCCCCGCCCCTTCAATATACATGTAACTTGAACACCCATCTGACTTTAAAAACAAGAGGACCATGATGGTCCTAATTCGCTCACCTGAGCTAAGATATGTACATGTGGGTCCCAGGGTGGGACAGTTTTTGGCCCCAGCTCTATAATTTGAAAAATATCGGTAGACCCCAGGGCGGGGGTATTTTTGACCCCAGGGCTATAATTTGAAGTCTTAGTAGAGGTTCACTAGGTGAAACTTCATACCACATATCAAAGACATGGGGCCTTCTGGTATCAGACAAGAAGATTTTTAAAGGTTTTCCCTATATAAGCCTATGTAAAACCAGTGGGCCCTGGTGCAGGGGCATTTTTGGCCCCAGGGCTATAATTTGAACAATCTTAGTAGAGGTCCACTAGATGAAGCTTCATACCAAATATCAAAGACCTGGGCCTTCTGGTTTCAGACAAGAAGATTTTTCAAGGTTTTCCCTATATAAGCCAACATTAAACCAGTGGGTCCTGGCATTGGTACATTTTTGGCCCCAGAGGCTATAATTTGAACAATCTTGGTAGAGGTTCACTATGTGAAGCTTCATACCAAATATCATAGACCTGGGCCTTCTGGTTTCAGACAAGAAGATTTTTTTTCTTATTTTCTCCCTTTTGTTGCCATGGAAACCAGAGTTCTGCATGGAATGAAATTCTTTGAACAACTTTGGATCATTTCTGTCAAGTCTGGTCAAAATCTTTTCAGTGCCTTATGAGGAGATCGCGTTACAAGGAATTGTGGACGGATGGAGGAACAGAAGACGACGGACCATGTGCGATCATAATAGCTGCCCCGGAGCCTTCAGCTCAGGTGAGCTACAAACGGTGGGCCCCAGGGCGGGGCCATTCTTGGCCCCAGGGCTAAAAGTTTAACAATCTTGGTAGAGGTCCACTAGATGAAGCTTCATACCAAATATCAAAGACCTGGGAGACCAACAGCTTCAGAGATGAAGATTTTTAAGTCTAAAACAGGTGGGTCTCTGGGTGTGGCCTTTTTTGGCCCAAGGGCTATAATTTGAACAATCTTGGTATAGGTCTCCTAGATGAAGCTTCATACTAAATATCAAGGACCTGAGCCTAGTGGTTTCAGAGAAGAAGATTTTTAAAGGATTTTCCTATATAAGTGTATGTAAAACCTGTGGGCCCCGGGGCAGGGCCATTTTTGAACCCAGGGCTATAATTTGAACAATCTTGGTAGAGGTCCACTAGATGAAGCTTCATACCAAATATCAAAGACCTGGGCCCTATGGTTTCAGTTAAGAAGTATTTTAAAGGATTTCCCTATTCAAGCCCATGTAAAACTGGTGGGCCCCAGGGCGGGGCTATTTCTGGACCCAGGGCTATAATTTGAACAATCTTGGTAGAGGTCCACTAGATGAAGCTGAATACCAAATAACAAAGACCTGGGCCCAGCTGTTTCAAAGAAGAAGATTTTTAAAGGATTTTCCCTTCGAAAGTCTATGTAAAACTGCTTGATCTCTGGGCACGGCCATTTTTGGCCCAAGGGCTATAATTTGAACAATCTTCATAGAGGTCCCCTAGATGAAGCTTCAAATCAAATATCAAAGACCTGGGCCCTAAGGTTTCAGAGAAGAAGATTTTATAAAGGATTTCCCTATACAAGCCCATGTAAAACCCATGGGCCCCAGGGCGGGGCCATTTTTGGCCCCAGGGCTATAATTTGAAAATCTTTGTAGAGGTCCACTAGATGAAGCTTCATTCCAAATGTCAAAGACCTGGGCCAAACGGTTTCAGAGGAGAAGATTTTTAAAGGATTTCCCTATACAAACACTTATATACAAACCCCCCAATCTTGGTAGTGGTCCCCTAGATGAAGCTTCACACCAAATATCAGAGACCTGGGCTCAGTGATTTCAGAGAAGAAGATTTTTTATGGATTTCCTTATATGTGTATCTGAAACCGGTGGGCCCCGGGGCAGGGCCATTTTTGGCCCCAGGGCTATAATTTGAACAATCTTGGTAGAGGTCCAGTAGATGAAGCTTCATACCAAATATCAAAGACCTGGGCCTTCTGGTTTCAGACAAGAAGATTTTTAAAGGTTTTCCCAATACAGGCCTACACCTGTGGACACAAAAGCGTTCAAACTCCTATGAAATAACTTTCAATGAATCTCTTTGCATCAAGCTAGTTTGACAAGCAAATGTCATTCATCAAAGAATTCTAAAACTAGATCAAGCCATTGATTGGTCTTATTTTGGAAAACAATATCTGATTGACATTTGAGATGTTTTTTGATTGGACAGTGCAGGAGTCAGCAATGAAATGTACACCACCTTGTGTTTTGAATTTATTTCTGTTGATAGGATGTTAGGATATATTGAATGATGTTTCAAGTCAGAATGAAATGAAGCTCATCAAAGTTTGAACGCTTTTGTGTCCACAGGTGTATGTAAAACCAGTGGGCCCTGGCGCAGGAGCATTTTTGGCCCTAGGGCTATAATTTGAACAATCTTGGTAGAGGTCCACTAGATGAAGCATCATACCAAATATCAAAGACTTGGGCCTTCTGGTTGCCGACAAGAAGATTTTTAAACGTTTTCCCTATAAAAGCCTATGTAAAACCAGTGGGCCCCGGCGCGGTGGCATTTTTGGCCTCAGGGCAATAATTTGAACAATCTTGGTAGAGGTACTTTAGACGAAGCTTCATACCAAATATCAAAGATCTGGGCCTTCTGGTTTCAGACAAGAAGATTTTTAAAGGTTTTTTTTATTTTCTCCTTTTGGTTGCCATCCTTGGTTGCCATGGCAACCAGAGTTCTGCATGGAATGAAATTCTTTGAACAACTTTGAGAAAGGACCACCCAAAGATCATTTCTGCCAAGTCTGGTCAAAATCTGTTCAGTGGTTTATGAGGAGATGTCGTTTAAAGGAATTGTGGATGGACAGACAGATGGATGGACGGATTGACGACGATGGACGGTGAGCGATCACAATAGCTCCCCATGAGCCTTCGGCTCTGGTGAGCTAACAAGGTTTGGTTACCAAAATCTAAGGTGCAAAAAAGTAATTTTTAGCCAAAAACGCACAGTTTCTGGGGAGCTGGTGACCTTAAATAAGAGGGCCATGATGGCCCTGGATCGCTCACCTTATCCATTTAGTAACAAGTGGACCCCGGGGAGGGCCATTATTGACCCCAGGGCTATAATGTGCAAAATGTTGAGGGAGGTCTAAAAAGGTGAAACTTCATACTAAATATCAACAAAGGCTATAATTTGAACAATCTTGGCAAAGTTCCACTAGATGAAGTTACACACCAAATATCAAAGACCTGGGCCTTGCGGTTTCAGGGAAAAAATTTTTTTTAAAGATATTCACTACTTAAGTAAAACCAAATGGCCCCGGGGCAGGGGCATTTTTGGCCTCAGGGCTATAATTTAAACAATCTTGATGGAGGTCCACTAGATGAAGCTTCACACCAAATATCAAAGACCTGGGCCTTGCTGTTTCAGAGAAGAAGATTTTCAAAGATTTTTTACATAAGTCTATGTAAAACCAAAGGGCCCCGGGGTGGGGGCATTTGTGGCCCGAGGGCTATTATTTGAACAATCTTGGTAGAGGTCCATAAGATAAAGCTTCATACCAAATATCAAAGACCTATGCCTTGTGGTTTCAGAGAAGAAGATTTTTCAAGATTTTCCTATATAAGTCTATGTAAAACCAAAAGGCCCCGGAGTGGGGGCATTTTTGTCCCCAGGGCCATAATTTGAACAATCTTGGTAGAGGTCCACAAGATGAAGCTTCATACCATATCAAAGACCTGGGCCTTGCGGTTTCAGAGAAGAAGATTTTTAAAGATTTTCCCTATATAAGCCTATGTAAAACCAAAGGGCCCCAGGGCGGGGGCATTTTTGGCACTAGCACTATAATTTGAACAATCTTGGTAGGAGTCCACTAGATGAAGCTTCATACCAAATATCAAAGACCTTGGCCTTGCGGTTTCAGAGAAGAAGATTTTTAAAGATTTTCCCATATAAGCCCATGTAAAACCAATGATCAGTGGTTTAGGAGGAGATGTCGTTTGAAGAAATTGTTTACGGACGCACGCACGCACGAATGGACGAAAAGTGATCACAAAAGCTCACCTTGTCACTACGTGACAGGTGAGCTAAAAAGGTCAAGCTCTCCAAAATCGAATCAAATCTTTGATAGGTTGCAATCTATATTGTACCAAGTTTGACCAACATTCATCAATTCTGATATGAGACGGGGTGCAGACAAGCCATCATTTGCTCAAAATTGACAGTTTACAGGAGCCTGTGATCTTGAAAATAAGGCCAAGGTCACCAAAATCTAATTAAATCTTTGATATGATGCAATGATATTTTGTTTGACTAAAATTCATCCATTCATTCTTGAAATAGTGTGCAAACCAAAATTTATAGTTTTGGGGGCACGTGTCCTTGAAAATGAGGTCAACAGAATTTCAACAAAATTTTGGTAGGTTGTAATGAAATATTGTACATGTACCTTCATTGATTTGTCATGAAATAGCTATAGAATGCAGACAAGCCAAAAGGACAGTTTTTTGGGGACATGTGCCCTTGAAAATAAGGTCACCAAAATCAAACCAAATCTTTGGCAAGACCAAATTTTTGGTTCATGAGAAAGGGTGCAGACAAGCCATTTTTGGCCCAAAATTGACAGTTTTTTTTAGGGGTGGGGGGTGGGGGGGGGGGGGGGCTGTGGGGCTGTGCCTTTGAAAATAAGGTCAAGTTTAACAAAATCTAATCAGCTCTTAGATCTTAGGTATATTGCAATGATATATTGTACCCTGTTCATACCAAGTTTGTCTAAATTCATTCGTTCATAGGGTGCAGACAAGCTAAAATTGACAGTCTCTGGCAACTGTGCCCTTGAAAACAAGGCCAAGGTCACAAAAATCTAAACATATCTGTGGTAGGTTTTAATGATATATTGTACCAAGTTTGATCAAAATTCATCAATTTATTCACGACATAGAGTGCAGAGAAGCCATTTTTTGGCCCAAAATTGACTGTTTTGGGGGGCCTGTGCCCTTGAAAATGAGGTCAAGGTCATCATAACCTAATGACTGTTTCTCTCCAACGTAGTGATGTAACCATGCAAGATTGGTCAGAATCCATCCATAGGTTTGGAAGATATAGTGGTTCAAACAGGCTATGCCGATGCTGATGCAAATCGGATCTGCACCAAATTAAAAATGCAAACTTTCATTATGGTTTCAATGGGAAAAATAACTTCCAAAATAAGCAGCTATATCATACTGAAATACCCCACCCACTTTGCATGTCTTATTACTCCAAAATAAGCTGCCTATGCGCGACCCCACTATTGTTTTGGTAAAGCAGACATACTATGGTACCTATCAGCAAAAAATAAAGGAAATATCTAGGGGGCAGAAAATGGGCCTTATGGAGACCCCCCCTTTCTTGCTGAATTGAGTTGAGCTTGAAAAAAAACAAAACTTCAGAGCCTTCACAGCTTGCAAAAAAAAATTCTGAAAACCATGTTTCTCTGTTAATTTCTAAAAATAAGCTTACATCTCTAAGTTTTGAAATGGACTGCTGCTATTTATAAGGCGGAAGTTTCCTTCCACTGCAAAATGGGTTCCCTCACTGGAGGTAAGGGGGGCATATCGCTAATCAAGCTCCAACGCTCAAGGTCTTGAAGTAACGGACAAATGCACTTTAACACAGATTTAGGACTCAATTAATCTGTGTTTATTGGACCATGAAATGTAGGTCAATGTCAGATATCATTCAATATATTGAACTTCCCTTCCCAAAACATAAAGTTGTGCAAGGTATCACTATCTCGTCTCATGAAGTTACTGAGATACTGACCACATCCGAGTTATTGAACTTTGCATGATAACACATGGAAATCATGCATGCTCATGTGCACAATGAGTGCAGCATGCACATCCCTTTGTTTTAAAAGGCATACTTACATCACTTCCAATGATTTATATGTAATATCTTAGGCAGACATTCCTTGGATACCAAATAATATTTGATTTTAACAAAAAAATGTTTTAAAATAGCTAAAATTGATTAACTCAGTTTAACGGCCTATAACAATAAAATAAGTCATTTTAACTGGGCAAAATGCTTCAGAATGTTAGTTCAGATACACTCCTATAAGACCAAATTAAAAATGCAAACTTTCATTATGGTTTCAATGGGAAAAATAACTTCCAAAATAAGCAGCTATATCATACTGAAATACCACACCACCTTTGCATGTCTTATTACTCCAAAATAAGCTGCCTATGCGCGACCCCACTATTGTTTTGGTAAAGCAGACATACTATGGTACCTATCAGCAAAAAAATAAAGGAAATATCTAGGGGGCAGAAAATGGGCCTTATGGAGACCCCCCTTTGTCCTGCTCATAACATTAAAAATGCCATCTTTTGTTCATTTCAGCAGGAAAATTACCTGATTTGTTTTTATTTCAAAACTTATGAGCATAACAAATTTTCATCCTCAATTGAGTTGAGCACGAGAAAAACCTCAGGCCCTGATTCAGATCATCCTGCGGCATCAGATCTGGGCATGCACTATTGACCTGTGTCTTGTTTATGGGTTTCCAGTATAACATAGAATAACAAACTCTTTATGACTGGAAACATTAACCATTCTTATAAGTACAGTACAGTCAACTGTCTTTATACCGACATTCGATATAACAACAAAACTTGTTATAAGGACAATTTCAATGGGATGATTTCCTAGCTCAAGATAATACGAATTAATGGAGATATTCAAGAATATTGTCATTATTTAATACTCCAAGAAACCAATGTTGTTTGTTTGATTTGAGGGTTAATGTCCCCGTCAACACTGTATATCATTTTGGAGACGATGCTTCGAATTTTGTGGGACTTTTACCCTACAATGAGATGACAAGACATCTCAAGCCCTGTCGCCCAATGAAACCAATAGGGTTTATAAGCATGGACGGTCCGACACACACCGCTTTGCCTTGGCTAAGCAGTTTACCAGTACTCATGTGCGGTCGGTTTCAGCTCTGCATGGAAGCATCATGCAGCCCATCTACTTCTTCAAGCCCCGATGGGCGGTGGGGGGTGCAACTGCTGTGGATATTTGTTAAAATCGTCTCTGTGAGGCAATTCTAACAAATGTCCATAACCATAATATTTGTTTATTGGCGTAATTAAGAGGAAAAGTCCTTTATTATCTATTATAACACTCCTTATTGGGATTCTTTAAAATGGCAAATTCTTAGTGATCAAATATTGTCATTACAGCAAGGTTCCTCTGTACCTAATATAATGTGTTCAGTTGTTCAAAAACTAACAACACATTACTAAGCATATCATTTAAACTCTGGTCATTCGATAAGGCTAATATTTTTGCTGAAAAATGTGAGAAGCTTTTGCATTTGCAAAAGCTACTCACATTTTTTCAACAAAAACACCAGAGTATTACATAATGTACTTGCTAGTACAGTTAATATTTTGCCCATTAACAAATCTGTGAAGCTAATGATACTTTGATAATCAAGGTGTTAAATGATAATCCTGCAAGTCAGCATGCTTTCAGATAAACTGCACATGAATATGTAAATATAAAATTGTTGATAATGAACTAAAATCACCACATTAAGTTGAACCGAAAAGCAAATAAGTTATTTTTGTTGTTTTTGTTGTGTCGTACACAATCAGCAAACAGTTATGTATTTTAGGGGTGTCAGAATGCATTGTATTTTTCTTTGGGAACACCTGGCAGATTTTTCCGCCATTTTTCAAAGGGAGATAACTTTCGAGACTTCTTGTTCACTTTTCTATAAGCCCTGTCCCACTGAAAAAGGGGTCTACTCTTTAAGGAAAGAATTTGCTCCTCAGAAGCAAATTCTTTCCTTTAAGAATTGACCCCTATTGACATGGGAGACAAAAATACTTTTGCAGGAGTTGCCTCCCCTGAATCTGTTCCCATTCCCCTTAAGTTCCACTGTATGATACACAAGCCAAAAAACACATGTACCCTGTCACCCTGTGCAATACATCTTGTCTAAAAGGTTATCCTTTGGAAACAAGGAATACACCACAGAACTGAAAGTTATGGAATGTACATGGAATGGCAAGTTTTTTTCTTGGGAAGACCAGCTATTTTGTGTCAATTATGCATCATCAGTGACTCTCAAATACTTTCTTTTTTTTTTTTTCAAAATGAAATCAATCACCCCAAAGGACCAGAAAATACACTTTAGATATGTTCTAGAAAGGGTTATCCTTTGGAAGCAAGAAATACACCACAGAACTGGAAAATATGGAGTGTACATGTTTTCTGGGCCAGACTAGCTAGTTTTGGCCAATTAGGCCTCATCAGTGACCCTCAAATATTTTCAAAATTCAACAATGGAATCAATGATCCCAAAGGACAAGAAAATATAAACTACACTATGATGTAGGGCAGGGAGACATTTTTTGGTGCCACACACTCCCAGACACCAGCTGTAGCAATGTCAAATATGTTCTAAAGACCTTTTAGTACTCCACTGTTTTAGTTACGAAACAGCCAGGTCTTGCCTCCCAAATTGACATTTTACTGTAATTTCTTTACAAAAATATCCCTTTATAACACGGTTCACTTACAACACAGTCCTGTTCTACGCATCCCAAACATAGCATTATAAAGGGACTGCCCTGTATAATATACACTATGATGAAGGGCAGTGCCACCATATATTCCTTGTCAGAACACCAGCTGCAGTGAAATTCAAAAAAAAAAAATTAAAAGTGTTATTGGACATTCTTACTTGATAAATGGTATCACCATGAAGAATGTGTTTGGATTGAGTCCCAGCTGTGACTTCGATGTCTGATCTCGTTTGTGAGCTGGCAAAGAGTCAATAGGGAACCACTGTAAACTCTGAAATAGAAATTTGACTCCGAGCATGAAGAAACAAGTAAGAAGACAAGAATTATGAAATTTGTCCTGCTCACAAATATTAAAATGGCAACATAATTTATGAGCAGGATAAATGTTAGTTTCTATCAATCTAAGCAGAAAAATTACCCATTTTGTGTTTTAATATTTATAAGCATTTGAAATTTAATGCTCAAGTGAGTTGAGCAGGGATCATTTTCTGGCGCGATTTCGCGATATTCTCGCATTTTTTTTGCAAGAAATTGCATCAAAATCCCAGGTGGGAGAAAAAAAATCGCCCAGTGAAATTTTCGCATTTCCTGCTGTTTGGTTCCTTTTTCGTTCATGTGGTCCATTTCTAGACTTTCGGATCGTTCTTGCCGATCGGTTTCTGAAATCTGGTTGCCCAACAGGCCCTAATAATTTACCGCCGACCCCAATCTTTTTTTTCGGATTTCCCGGCCGCCAGAATCATTTTCGGAACTTCCGGTTCATTCGGCAATTTCGTGAAAAATTCGCAATGATGCTGGCCGTAAGGAACGTCTGGTTACATGTGTCAGTCTACAATTGTCAGCTGACATTTTCCTAGTCGCTCCCAGCCTCAGACTAGCCTACGACTACTTTGTGATCAACTGTCTATTGTGACAACAAGAATTATCCGAAACGTGTTTTCACACCTGTTGCGGTAATAAGATATGTGTTTGCTGTTGTTTGTCCACGTTTCAACAATCATAAATAACGCATGCGACAAAGGTGCAGACTGATGCGCAGGCTGATTTGTCTTAACCGGTCGCATAATTTTTTCCGTGCACCAAATTTCCCGCCTTTTCTCACAGTACACCATTTTTAGCATGTGCGTCAGTTGTAGTCAGTAGAAAATTTCCCGCGGTTTTAGCATGCAACTCACTTGTGCGGCAGATGAAGACGCAGATCAGCCTGCGCAGTCTGATCAGCCTTCGCTCTTTATATACACCTTCTATGGCCTCCAGCATTTAAAAAGAGTAACAAGCGAAGAATTTAGCCACGTTGGCTAGATTCACAGGCTGCTCTGATCCTTCCTTGGAAGAAAACGTTTTAAATGTTTTTATTTTCTTGCTGTGCGCCGGCTCATTTGCATGTAAAAATGTATAAAGAGGTTTAAACTTCTTGTATATGCAGCCATTTCAGCGTCCGACATTACTGTTTGCAATACCCTGTTAGCCAACGAGTGCTGGGGTCAGACTTTTCAACGTCCGTCATTAGAAAATGCCAGCCGAGTAATACAATGAATGCAGAGTCTGGTCAGCGTGTTTACTGTTCACAATAATTCATACTATGGAGAGCTAAGACACTGATAAGGCTGCCAACATGGGCAGCATTATCATGATTAAGAAAGGCAAAAAAAGAAAGAAAAGAAATTAGATTCTGCCCATAATGTCAAAAAAATCTCCGTATGAATGAAAAAAACATCAATGGTCAACTGCATAATAAACTGATACTTGATCTTTGATGTTTATCATGCGCGTCAAAGTCTTTAATTGCTAATTGGATTAGCTGGATACACACCTGCTAACAACCATATTATTGCAGTTAAAAGTCAAACAGAAATATGATACTAATTATACTTGATAGGCACATCTGTGTTTGATTATAATTATGAAAATATTGGTAGGGGAAAATATGGCATTACATTTCACTGGCATTTTTATACCCGGACCAAATAGGTTCAGAGGATATAGCAGTCAGCCTGGCGTCTGTCTGGCAGTCACAACATTGTGACATGCTAACTCCAATAACCTTTGAGACATATTGATGGTGCATGTACTTGATATTGTTGTGCATGAGGTCAAGAAGACATGTCAGGAGCAAGAACCACAACTCTTGGTGCACAGGGATTTTGGTTATCTCCCCTGGAAATATAACTGTCTGATTGTCATAACTCCAAAACCCCTTGAGATATTGATTTAACTTGGTACAGTTGCACCCAAGATTAAGAATGTCTGCTATGACCAAAAATCACAACTCTAAATGCTGTGGTGTTTTAGTTATCTCCCCTGACAATATAACATTGTAATTGCATTAACTGCATTTACAGAATAAAAAATCTCACTCATTTTGAAAAAAAAATTCTCATTCAATTTGAAAGTCTTTTTTTCTCTCACTGAAATATAGGGCCAGAATAAACCCTGGTTGAGCATGAAAATAATTTTTCAACATCGGTCCCTGCTCACCCAGAGGTTATAAAACTTTTTTCATGCTCAACTCACTTGAGTATGAAGTTTGTCTTGCTCATAAATTCTAAAATGCCAACAATTGCTGGCATTTTAAAATTCATGAGCAGGACAAAGACATTCTTTGCTGATTTAAGGGTAATGGGAACACCTGGCAGGTTTTTCCACCATTTTTCAAAGGAGACAACTTTTGGACTTCCTGTTCGCTTTTTATAAGCCTTGTCCCACTGAAAAAGCAGTCTACTCTTAAAGGAAAGAATTTGCACCTCAGGAGCAAATTCTTTCCTTTAAGAGTTGACCCCTTTTGACATGGGAGACAAAAATACTTTTACAGGAGTTGCCTCCCATGAAAGTGTTCCAAATCCCCTAAAGCCAATGCCTGGCAAAACCTAAAAGCAGCTGTGAAACCAGGGACACTACAGGCACACAACACCGACTCAACATCGAAACATTTTCAATTTTGTGTCAACATTGATTCAATGTTAAGGCCAGCTGGGAAAGGCTCTGCTTCAGCCTTGCCCAGAGTATTGGCTTGCTTCTCTTTGTATAGCTTAGCGGCAATGGAAGGCTGACAAGACCAACAAAGACTCTGATCAGACTGTTTGGATTGGCAGGCTGATCTGTGTATTCACTGGTCACATAATTATGTCTTATTGTAGATTTTGCTTTGTGTAGGCTTATTTATCAATATTAGCCCATTTTAGTTTATATATAGAGGATATATAGAGGATATATAGAGGATCTTAT
Organism: Lucinisca nassula; assembly: GCA_963580285.1. Taxonomy (NCBI): domain Eukaryota; kingdom Metazoa; phylum Mollusca; class Bivalvia; order Lucinida; family Lucinidae; genus Lucinisca; species Lucinisca nassula. Next base: position 102,163,922 of record OY757018.1, read on the forward strand.
AGGAGTGTTCATGTATTATTGAATGAGGAAAAGGGATAAAATGCGAGGCTTTGTCAAACATTTTATCCATTTTCCTCAACGAGTTTGATGAATTCAATAATACAAGAGCTGGAATGCAAGATTCTGTTTATCATAGGATATTTAAAATGCATTTTATTCACAATTGTTTCACAAAAATGTCAATATTCTGCTATTAGAAAACACGATGTCGTACATGTTACGTTATTTAATCCACTAGTGGATTATCAAATTTATTACATGACGTTATTACATTCTCAGATGCGACCTCATATGATAAACTAATTTATTTTAGTTTGTGATGAAAGCTTCAAGCTTATTCGCCCTCAATCACTCATTCCGGATGTTATCACACGCTTAAGAGAGAGACAGTGACTTTTACACCACTGCTAGTCGCAGATAAGATTGACTAGATGGAGCTATCATTAGCACCTGGCTTTGAAAGTCGCAGATAAGATTGACTAGATGGAGCTATCATTAGCACCTGGCTTTGGAATGTTCTATTTTTAAAAAGATAAACCAAGTAATTCAACTGTTACACAAAGCTGTGGCGTATATAGTCATTTGGTCCGCTTGCAGGAAGCATGCGAAAGGTACTCCACCGAATCTTCTGGTGGACTCAGCGAATTTGACATATATTGACAACACCGGAATGTCTCCACCTAGTCTTATCTGTGACTACTATACCCATTTACACCCATGACAGGGAGGTGAATCTTGTTATTTTTAATGGTCTTCATTTCACAAGTATTTGCTTTAAGAAAGACAGCTCCTGCAAATCTGACAATAAACACTGAATATATACTAAATTGTCTTAAGTCAAGTAAACTAGCAATTTTATATTTCAACCTCAGATACTAAATCTAAAGGTGGAGGACCAACCTTTATTTCTTTCCTTGTTTTAGGCTGGAACTTGGTATCCAATGGTACATTCTTGATGATGTAAAGTCGTGTGAGTTGTTCATTCATCCTATTCTCCAAGAAATCATCCTTGTTTATCATCTTACTCACATCAAAACCTGTCTCTTCATGCACCTAAATACACCATGGAAAAACATCACCTTGGCAGGACTATATACTCATGTAGGCTAGGAATAGACTAGAGGTCTGTTACCAAAATCTAAGGTGCATAAAAGCCATTTTTGGCCATTAACTGACAGTTTTTGTGAGCCTTCGACCTTAAAAAAAGTCAAAATCACCAAAATCTAATCCAATCTTTGGTAGGTTGCAACTCATATTGTACCAAGTTTGACCAACATGCATCCATTCTTAAATGAGACTGGTTGTAGACATTATTTGTGCAAAATTGGCAATGTCGGGTGCCTGTGGCCTTGAAAACAAGGTCAAAGTCAACAAAATCTAATCAAATCTTTGGGAGGTTGCAATGATATATTGTATAAGTTTGACCAAATTTCATCAATTCATTCTAATATGGTGGAGACAAGCCAAAATTGACAGTTTTTGAAGACTGCAATGATGTATTGTACCAAGATTGACCAAATTTCAATGGTTCATTCAAGTGACAGAATGCAGACAAGCCATTTCTGGTCCAAAATTGACAGATTTTGGGGGCCTGTGCCTTTGAAATTATGGTCAAGGTCACCAAAATCTAATCAAATCTTTGGTAGATTGCAATGATACACATTTTATTCTACCAAGTTTGACCAAATTTAATCAATTTGTTAATAAGCCATTTTTGGGCTAAATTTTATCGAGCCATTAATAAGATAGGGTGTAGACAAGCCAAAATTGGCAGTATGGTCAAAGTCACCAAAATCTAATCAAATCTGTGGAAGATTGCAATAATACTCGTATATTGTACCAAGATTGACTAAATTTCAATGATACGTCCATGTGATAGAATGCAGACAAGCCATTTCTGGCCCAAAATTGACAATTTTGGGAGCTTGTGCCATAGAAAATACGATCAAGGTCACTAGAATCTAATCAAATCTTTGGTAGGTTGCAATTCTATGTTGTACCAAGTTTGAAAAAATTTCACCTATTCCTTCCAAGATTGGGTGCAGACAAGCCAAAAATGTAAGTTTCGGGGGGCCTGGGCAATTATATATTGTACCAAATTTCAATAAATCATTATAGGATGCAGACAAACCATTTCTGGCCCAAACTTGGTAGTTTTTGTGAGGCCTGTGCTCTAGAAAATGAGGTAAGGCCATCAAAACCTAGAAGCTGGTTTATCCCATCCTAGTGATGTAACCACAAATTTGGCTGAATCCATCAATAGGTTCAGGAGACAGTGCTTCAAGCAGGCTATGCCGACACCGACAGCCACATCAATGCAAATGGGATCCACACCAAAAAACAAAATGTCCTCCTCACGCTTGGTGGGGGAACATAATAAGCATTGTAAGTTTCATGCTCAGCTGAGTGTAGCATGAAAAAAAAATTTATTTCATTTAAGGGGAATGGGAACAGCTTCAGGGGAGGCAACTCCTGCAAAAGTATTTTTTGTCTCCCATGTCAATAGGGGTCAACTCTTAAAGGAAAGAATTTGCTCCTGAGGAGCAAATTCTTTCCTTTAAGAGTAGACCCCTTTTTCATTGGGACAGGCAGAATGGGGCGTCTGATCAGGGCCTCCACTGTTTGCAAAGAAATCAGCCATTTTCCAAATAAATTTTGAATAAAACACAACCTGACACCCCTAAATTTTGTAATTAACTCCTGCTATATATAAGTAGGAAGATTCCATTTGGTACAAAAAGGGTTATTAAGAGACATCAAAATAAAACATGGTTCTCTCCAAAATTAGTGTTTGCTTTTCAATTTTAGCCCTTAAACCAAACTTTTTTTGTCAAATAATGGATGGCGAGGTGCTTCTAATGAGTACCCACAACATATATTTTCATGGAGAAATAAGAAAACTAATGTAATATGTGGCTCACGTCAAGAGCAAAAACTGAGTGAACCCTTTGACTTTCACTTAATTTGCTAGTGACACATTGTTTTTACTTCAATGAACTGTTCATTTTTACTTTGCTCACAATCTTATGATATTCATACTTCAATGAACTGTTCACTTTAACTTTGCTTAAAATCTTATGATGTTCATACTTCAATGAACTGTTCAAGCCCCCGCCAATAGGGGCTTGAAGAAATATATGGGCTGCATAATGCTTCCACGCAGAGCTGAATCCGGCCCGCACACTAGTACTGGTAAACCGCTTTGAGGATCTAAGCCTGTCCAGGAACCGCGGTGCGAGGCGGACCGTCCATGCTAATAAACCCTATTGGTTTCATTGGGCGACAGGGCTTGAGATGTCATTTCATCTCAATGTCGGGTAAAAGTCCCACAAAATTGGAAGCAACGTCTCCAAAATGACCTTTATAGTGTTGACAGGGGCGTTAAACCTCAAATCAAACAAACAATGAACTGTTCACTTTAACTTTGCTCACAATCTTATGATGTTCATACTTCAATGAACTGTTCATGTTAACTTTGCTCACAATCTTATGATGTTCATTCATCAATGAACTGTTCATTTTTACTTTGCTCACAATCTAATGATATTCATACTTCAATGAACTGTTCACTTAAACTTTGCTCACAATCTTATGATGTTCATACTTCAATAACTGTTCATGTTAACTTTGCTCACAACCAGTGCTTCAGCTGAAGTGCACGACCCGCCGGATACTCTTAGCTTTATGAGTGTTACCATATATGGGTATGGCGGCCATTTTGGTCATGTGACCTGGACCTAAAACGGTTCCCCCAATAAATGCGCCTTATCGTAAGGAGCAAAAATATATCTTATACTTTAGTACTGTATTCTGAATCGTTTGCAGGATAAAATGCATTCTCCCTTTTCCAATACAAAAGCATATGTGTCAAAGTTTGACCTAGGCACATAGAAGGTCAAGGTCAACCCAGGGTCACCATTTAAGCAATTTATGATGGGCCTACATCCCAGATGCTATTTATTAAGTTTCGTGGAAATCTGCCCAGTGGTTCTGGAGAAGACTATTTTTGAAGGGTTTTTACCATATTATGGCTTGGCGGCCATTTTGTTCATGTGACCTGGACCCCATGAGCAAATTTTGGTTTCCCCCATCCAATAGAGGCTCCATATGAAATTTGACTTCAATTGGCCCAACGGTTTCCAAGGAGAAGCAGTTTTCACATTTTTCGCCTCGGCAAGGCTATTCTAAATGAAATGTAATATTTCGCAAGTTCATTGGTTAGATCTCATTGATATCTATCGGTATGCCAAAAATTGTTTAACTATTCCAAGCGGTTAAGTCACTATCACCAATTTTCACAAACGGGTTACGGACGGACAGACCAACAGACCATATATGGCTTGGCGGCCATTTTGGTCATGTGACCTGGACCCCATGAGCAAAGTTTGGTTTTCCCCATCCCATACAGGCTCCATATGAAATTTGACTTCAATCGGCCAAACGGTTTCCGAGGAGAAGCAGTTTGAAAATTTTCACATTTTTCGCCTCGGCAAGGCTATACTAAATGGAATGTAATATTTCGCAAGTTCATTGGTTAGATCTCATTGATATCTATCAGTATGCCAAAAATTGTTTAAATATTCCAAGCGGTTAAGTCACTATCACCAATTTTCACAAACGGGTTACGGATTTTTTGCCTCGGCGAGGCTATATTAAATTGAATGTAATATTTCGCAAGTTCATTGGTTAGATCTCATTGTTATCTATCAGTATGCCAAACAATGTTTTACTATTCCAAGCGGTTAAGTCAATATCACCAATTTTCACAAACGGGTTACGGACGGACAGACAGACAGGCCATTTTGGTCATGTGACCTGGACCCCATGAGCAAAGTTTGGTTTCCCCCATCCCATAGAGGCTCCATATGAAATTTGACTTCAATCGGCCCAACGGTTTCCGAGGAGAAGCAGTTCGAAAATTTTCACATTTTTCGCCTCGGCGAGGCTATACTAAATGGAATGTAATATTTCGCAAGTGAATTGGTTAGATCTCACTGATATCTATCAGTATGCCAAAAATTGTTTAAATATTCCAAGCGGTTAAGTCACTACCACCAATTTTCACAAACGGGTTACGGATTTTTCGGCTCGGCGAGGCTATACTAAATGGAATGTAATATTTCGCAAGTTCATTGGTTAGATCTCATTGATATCTATCAGTATGCCAAAAATTATTTAAATATTCCAAGCGGTTAAGTCACTATCACCAATTTTCACAAACGGGTTACGGACGGACAGACAGACTGACAGAATGACCGAATGACCGATTGACAGAATGACACGGTGATTTTAGGGCACTCTTAGAAAATCAACTGACTTCAGTCGGTCGCTTTTCTGCGGGTCGTGCAATCTTATGATGTTCATTCATCAATGAACTGTTCATTTTTACTTTGTTCATAATCTTATGATATCCATACTTCAATGAACTGTTCATTTTAACTTTGCTCACAATCTTATGATGTTCATACTTCAATAACTGTTCATGTTAACTTTGCTCACAATCTTATGATGTTCATACATCAATGAACTGTTCATTTTAAGTTTGCTCACAATCTTATGATGTTCATACTTCAATAACTGTTCATGTTAACTTTGCTCTCAATCTTATGATGTTCATACATCAATGAACTGTTCATTTTAAGTTTGCTCACAATCTTATGATATTCATACTTCAGTGAACATTAAAAAATTGCTTTTATTACTTAAACCATTGTATACTGGTGGACTCTTCCATTGATATATGTTGGGCAAGTCCATTTGTCATATAAGGGGTGTTAGGAATATATTTTTTTTCCATTTCTATTCTATTTTTGATGGAAAAGTCTGTTAGCAAATAGTGTAGGCCCTGATCTGGACCTGCACTGTTTGCCAGATACCCCTTTAGGAGTTTCCCCGCATACAATGGTTTTTGTTTGTTTTGTTTGAGTTGAGGTTCAACACTATTAAGGTCATTTTGGAGACCTTGCTTCTGATTTTGCGGGGCTTTTACCCGACAATGAGATGAAATGACATCTCAAGCCCTACCGCCCATGGAAACCCATAGGGTTTAAGGAGTGGTCCGACTCGCAATCACTTTTCCTGGGCAGGCTTAGACCTAAGCTGTTTACCAGTACTCAATACAACGCAGCCCAATCTATTTCTCCAGGCCCCGATGGGCGGGGACGCCCATACAATGGGTTAAACAACATTATTAGTAGGATGCTACCGTAGAAAAGCAATAATGTGTATACCTCCCTAATGGCACACTGGCATGGTTCTTCTCCTTCATTGACTTTACCCTTTGGGAAACCCCAGCTTGCCTTGGCCCAGAAACCTTGTACTAACAAAGTCTGAAAAATAGAATAACTTAAGCATGTCTATGTACATGTACCAATTAATTAAGACATAATTATATTTGTGTACAGCCGGAAGCCTTGTGCTTACAATGTCTGTAAACATACACGTACATATCCATGTACACGTAAATTAAGACAGATATCTGTGTACAGGTACTTGTTTGTTTAATGACCCAGTCAACACTATTAAGGTCATTTTTGAGCTAGTCAGTTTGCCTATCCACAGTTTTCCTGGACAGGCTTATACATAAGCAGTTAATCAGTACAGAGCACATTCTTTCGCCAGAAACTGACAACTGCCCTTCTTGAATCAGCGGGCAGGAGAGAATGACCGTAGAAAAGATTTCATGATCAATCTCCACGAACATGTAAGTACAAATTTTCACGAATAATAAGATAATTAAAGTCCATGTTTATGCAGAAGTAAAGACAACCCACCAAACACTAAACTTTAAATAAATGTGGAAATTATGTTGAAAATATTGTCTCATTGATTCAACATTGAGTCAACATTGTCATTGTGTGCCCGCTGGGAAAAACTTCGAACTAAACAATACAGTTATGTCATTTGTTATAACAGTCAATGTAATGAGTTTTGATGCTTTCCCTTGGCACAGAGCTCATCAAATCTTATGCATGTGTGTGCAGAAAAGTCATCAAAATAAAAATCAATTTCCCTATACAATATGTATGAAGGTGCTGCTCTTAAAGGAAAGAAATTGATCCCTTTAAAGTATTTGGGAGCCTGTGATCTTGGAAATGATGTCAAGACCATCAAAGCAGAATCACTGACTTCCTTCATTCTCGTAGTTTGGCGAGAATCCACCCATTGGTTCAGGAGATTGTTTGTTTGTGTTGAGGTTTTATGTCCCCATCAACACTATTTAGGTATTTTTGGAGACCTTTCTTCCAATTTTGTTGGACTTCCACCCAACAATGAGATGAAATAACATCTCAAGCCCTAACACCCAAAGAAACTGTTAGGGTTTAAGGGAGAGTCTGACTTGCACAACTTTTCCTGGGCAGGCTTTGACCTTAACCCTTGTCCTGCTGTATATTTAAATATGCCACAACCACTACTGATTATCAACCAATCAGATTACTTCGTGCAAATTATTGCAACAAATTTATAAACTGAATGGCAAACAATGAAGATCCTGATCAGATGGCTTCTCAAAAAGCCATCTGATCTTGATCTTCATTGTTTGAAAGATAAGGCATATCCCAGTTCAGCAGTACAAGGGTTAACAGCTTTACCAGTACTCAAAAGTAATGAGATCCACATCACAAGCAGTATGTCCTTCTTCTAATCCGGTGGGAGGGACGATGGCTGTAGGGACACATAAAAACAAATTATAGACAAAAATAATATGATCTCTTTCTTCAACCCCACCCTGACAAATACAGGCTAAGCTAAGGCAACATAGTGATGAGAATACTTACATATTTCATGTCAGGATCAAGCATTATGGCACCGTAAGTTGGCACACTCATCTTGTAAGACTTCCAATTACCCAGAATCTTATCAACTTCCTGGGCATGCCCAGTCAGTGATGGACAATGGTGAAATACTTTTCTAAGTCAAGGACAGGCAAATGTTAATACTTCTATGGTAATGCCTGGAAGCTGTCACTGATAGCTTCTTTACCAGGGTTAACTTGAACCTCACCTTCATGCTGCTGAATAAATTGGTTTTTGTCATGCCCATTTCTGATTATCAACCAATCAAATAACTTTGGACAATGTATTCCTTTAAATTTGCAAACTGGATCTTCACTGTCTGCAAAGGTATGGGTTGTCTTGGATCTGCAGGACAAACGTTTAATTTGTGAAGCATTCTAAGATATACATGTACACTGAAACTATATCTGCAGGATGAAAGTTTAATTTGTGGAGCAGTCTAAGACATTAATATGCATGTATACTGAAACTAGATCTGCAGGACAAAAGTTTAATTTGTGAAGCAGCCTAAGACATTAATGTGCATGTAAACTGAAACTAGATCTGTAGGACAAAAGTTTAACTTGTGAAGCAGTCTAAGACATTAATATGCATATAAACGGAAACTAGATCTGCAGGACAAAAGTTTAATTTGTGAAGCAGTCTAAGACATTTATATGCATGTAAACTGAAACTAGATCTGCAGGACAAAAGTTTAATTTGTGAAGCAGTCCAAGACATTAATATGCATATAAACAGAAACTAGATCTGCAGGACCAAAGTTTAATTTGTGAAGCAGTCCAAGACATTCATATGCATGTAAACTGAAATTAGATCTGCAGGACTAAAGTTTAATTTGTGAAGCAGTCTAAGACATTAATATGCATGTAAACTGAAACTACCGGTAGATCTGCAGGACAAAAGTTTAATTTGTGAAGCAGTCTAAGACATTAATATGCATATACACTGAAGCTAGATCTGCAGGACAAAGGTTAAATTTGTGAAGCACTCTAAGACATAAATCTAGTCTTTAACATAACTTCAAATAAGGTGGGTTTTTTATCCGTAAAGTACCGGTACTGATATTTGTCTTATTTCTACACAAAAACATAATGTAAATGGTACTCATTAGAAGTGCTTTGCCGAGGTGTTTCTAATGTGTACCCACAACCTATGTTTTTGCTGAGAAGCATCTAATGAGTACCCACAACATGTTTTAATGCAGAAACAAGAAAAATAATATGTGGATATCACCTCTTATCTGGGACCATGCAGTTTTAGATAGGACAGTAGGGGGAATTGATACACTTGGCATATTTTCCGCTACCGACAGCAAGGAACATAACTTTGGTGACATACTGTTTTGCTTTTCTTTACAGTAAACCAAATCCCTCTGATTTGTTTGTTTTACAGTTTTACATCCCCGTCAACACTATTCTTGTCATTTTGCGGAACTTCTACCTGACACTGAGATAAAATGACATCTCAAGCCCTACCACCCAAAGAAACTGCTAGGATTTTAGGGACGGTCTGACATTTCCTCTGCAGGCTTAGACCCTCTAAGCAGCTTACCAGTACTCATAAGTTTGGTCGGTTTCAGCCCAGTGCAGAGCACTATGGCAGCCCAAACTATTTCTTTAGGCCCCAATGGGTGGAAACACATATTCCTTCTGAAAAGCGGGTCTACTCTTAAAGGAAAGAATTTGCTCCTGAGGAGCAAATTCTTTCCTTTATGAGTAGACCCCAAATGGTAAAGGAGACAAAATTATTTTAGAAAGAATTGTCTCCCCTTAAACTGTGTCAACAAATATGAAATTTCTGTACATGCTGCTGAGACACAAAACTATTGAACATCAACAATACTAGAAGGATACTCTGGGCAGAAAAATCCTTGATGCCACATGTTTTCAGCTCTGGGTTCTCTGCACAGTAGAAATCAAGGTAAAACCAGTGGGCCAGCTCAATCATGAAGAAAATCCTGATCAAGTCTTGTCTCTCCTCCTCGGGGATGTTGATAATGAATCGACTGAAACAGAACATAGGGGTTCTCACACACATGGACATTTCATATGAAATTTATGAAAAGAGACCATGGCAATTTTAAAAATTTCATATAAAATTACCAGGAGTCTGAGAATTATGGAACACAACATAATATGAGCCACACCATTGGAAGCATATTTTTTAAAAGCTTGTTCACTACATTTGGTACTAAATACCATATTCCTCCCATTTAGCGGCCCCGATGCTTAAAAAAATTGGAAAAAGAGGTAGCGCTTATTGGAGACAAAAATCTTACTAGAACAGAGAGTTTAAAACCCATTACTAGTGGTAATTTTCCATTGGAATATGGTGGAATCATGCCATGTAAAGTACCAAATGGTCAACACAGACAGGTTGGGTTTCGAAAGATGTTGCCTGAGTTACAGCAGATGCAGCGATGACTGAAAGGCTGAAATCTTAAATTTAGGTCAGCCAAAATATTTTTTTCTCTGACAGCAGAAGGGGAGCTTATTATTTTGTTCTTGGAAAACCAATTATGGGGCGCTTATACATGACAATGTAGAAGCAGGGGGCGCTAAATGTGAGGAATATGGTATGCCTATTTACATAGACCGACCATTACTGACCAACAACAAGACATTGAGGGTAGTAGGATGGCTAATCAGAGCTGAAAAGATAATTGGGTATCATCACTTGGTAACCTCTAAAGATTTGGTCATGAATGAAGTTCTCAGCCTAGCGGTCATTTTTCAAACTGCTAGAGAAGACAACTTTCGTGAGTCACCAAAAATTCTCCTTTATGTAGACCCCAAGCTTCTTCACCTCAAAGTAGCAACCCCAGACGACAACAGATTGAGCCTGGAATGTGTTTTGCTTTGCATGACAGTATATGGATGAGCTTATTTTAACATAACTTTTAATTGGTGTAGCTCTGTTTTTATACATACCAGTAGAAAGACTATAAGATATACTTCCATTTGACACACAATGTCAGCTCCCGCCCATCGGGGTTTGGAAGAAATAGATTGGCTGCATGATGCTTCCATGCAGAGCTGAATCCGATCGTACACGAATACTGGTAAACCGCTTAGTGGTTCTAAGTCTGCCCAGGCAAAGCGGTGTGAGTCGGACCATCCATGCTTATAAACCCTATTGGTTGCACTGGATGACAGGGCTTGAGGTGTCTCAATGTAGGGTAAAAGTCCCACAAAATTGGAAGCAACATCTCCAAAATGACCTATACAGTGTTGACGGAGACGTTAAACCACAAATCAAACTAACAAAACAAAGACACACAATGTATTTGTTTTGGATGAGTTCCCTAGCTCCTGATGAGGGACAAGTAAAAATTTTCATGAGTGGGTATGGGTAGTGAAGTTAAAATGCAACAGTCTTAATATAATCTTTTTATCCTGCATATTTGCCAAAAGTTTGATAATACATTCAGCTTTGTAATGTTAGCTGCATTTTTAAATTCTTATGGACCAAAGACATGAAAATCTAATTTTAAGTCAATTCTTTTAATCAATTCGGAAAGTTTTACAACTTTTAACAGTTTTTGGACAAGCATGCATATTTTTTAAACAAAAATGCTACATACTGAGCCTAAATTAATTTCTTATTTCTTGATTTAAAATGTAAGAGAAAAGAACAAGCTACACTATGCTGTGTGGGCTTTAAAAATTTATTTATTTTAACAAATTTGATTTATGCCCACTTTTGGTGCCATTTTTCTGCAAGTGAAATGGCTAAATGGCCATATTATTCCTAAAATTGGGCCGAAAATCTGAGCTTTAAACCTTTATAATTTGAGTTCTAAATAAGCTATCCTGAAAAATAAACTGTTTTGTGCTCCTTTTGATAAGATCTTCAAACTTGGATTCTTCAATTAGAATTTGCCTGCTTGTATCAAATCAAGCTGAAGGCAAACCTCACTGATGGTCATCATGAATCAATTTATCTAATGTATGACTGATATTCCTATAAACCCCACTTTTCTCTGAATAAATTGGGGTTTACAGGCGAGTTCATTACACTGACATTGTCTGTCATCCAGCAGCACTCACTTCTCCCTGGTTCCAGCAATTCTTCCTATTTTCCCAGGATGGAGAAGTCACTTCTTCCTAATTTTTCAGGACAGCTTGGGCCCTGTAGGTATGAATAAAAATCACACTATTCAACCTCGGGCCATTGTGCCTGTATAGACATTCGTTTAGATTAATTGCTTCCAATTTACGATCATAACAGGCTTTTACTACATAGGTCAAATGAACATGTTGACAAACTTTAAGACATGCAAATGAGCTTACATGGTCAGATGTACATTGTTTTATATACCGTCTTCATGGAGGTGCATTCACCGAGAGATGCATTGCATACCACAATTGACCAGGTGTGACGGTAAAGATGATTCAGGATTGTTAGAATTGTTACTGGTGACATGTATAATGACAGTCATACACAGGGATACACACTTAGCATTTTGCTTTAGGTGCCAAGACTGCCTGCCATAAATCAAAATTTTGAATAAAGTTAATTTGTTTGTTTGCTTTGAGGTTTAACGTCCCCATAAACACTGTAACGGTCATTTTGGAGACGTTGCTTCCAATTTTGTGGGACTTTTACCCGACATTGAGATGAAATGACATCTCAAAACCTGCTGCCCAATGAAACCAATAGTGATTATAAGCATGGATGGTCCGACTCGCACTGCATTGCCTGGGAGGCTTAGATCCTCTAAGCGGTTTACCAGTACTCGTGTGCAGGTCCGTTTCAGCTCTGCACGGAAGCATCATGCAGCTCATCTATTTCTTCAAGCCCTGATGGGCAGGGGTTTACATTTAGTTAATAGGACCTTTTTTCATGACGTACTTAAGGTTCTAAAACTAGAACTGGGAAAGCCCTGGCCATCAACGGCCAGTATTCTGTCGTATTGCTTCATGGCAGTGGGACAGATAAAGTGTTAATTACAGCGTAAACAGTGAATTTCTTTTAAACTTTTGACAAATTCTAATGTAAGATAATGGGAGAAACACTGATATGCTGCCAGGTGTGAAAATTCTCATTACGAAAACATGCCTATACAAGCACATTATCAATTTTTCGGCCAAAAAAAAATGGAAATTTTAAGATGAAAAATTGTGATATATTTCTTATTTCTGCTCAAAACATAGATTGCTGTGACTCGATAGAACCACCTCGACGAGGCAGTTCTATCCAGTACCCACAATCTATGTTTTTGAGCAGAAACAAGAAAACTAATGTTTACCCCTGTAAACCCCAGTTTTACTACATGTATATAAAAGTGGGGTTTGAGGGGGGAGGGGGGGGTCAAAAATCGCATAGGCGTGTTTTCATGGTGTTATTTTTCAAGTTTACTGCTCTTAAAGATATGTTTACTGCTCTTAAAGACAACCCAACAGGATCCTCTCTCTCTCTCTCTTTCAGAGTGTGCCATGGCTTACATGTTGCTCTCTCTCTCTCTCTCTCTCTCTCTCTCTCTCTCTCTCTCTCTCAGCTGGTACCGTACCAGCAATTATCGAGCATAGTTGAATATAAATTACAGTTTGTCGTTAAATAACCCCATGTCAAGCGACATGTAACGTGTCAACAACGTCGTGGATACATCAAACCAAACGATGCATTGAATTTGACTTTGCAACATCGATGAAACGTCAGATAATACGGCCTTGCTCAATAAAATACCATTTGCCCAGTGCTCGGACCCATCAAGATTCAGTGGGATTGGAACATTAAATTCAAAACAAACGTTGAACACCCTTTCAGTGCATGAGAATGAATCACTCCTTCGCAAGTGCAAGATTTTACAGTAAAATCTGGTAGAATTTGTAAAGGACTAGTCTCCATAAGGGGGTTTTCCTGGTACCTAAATTTTTCAATAATATTTTGGGAAAATATAGCCACACAGGGGGGACATTCATCCCTGGTAAGTTTGAATCAAACAGAACTCTAGTTTTGTGATGAGGGTTTATCAAAAGTGGGTGGGGTAATTCCATATCAGTTCTACCAAGGACAATTATCTCTCTCTCTCTCTCTCTCTCTCTCTCTCTCTCTCTCTCTCTCTCTCAGCTGGTACCGTACCAGCAATTATCGAGCATAGTTGAATATAAATTACAGTTTGTCGTTAAATAACCCCATATCAAGCGACATGTAACGTGTCAACAACGTCATTATCAAATTAATATGTACCCACAGTCTATGCATTACATGGCAAAAAGTTTTGTCAGTGTGCTATTTGAATATAGCCAATTGCTGATTAATTGTCCTTGGTAGAACTGATATGGAATTACCCCACCCACTTTTGATAACCCCTCATCACAAAACTAGAGTTCTGTTTGATTCAAACTTACCAGGGATGAATGTCCCCCCTGTGTGGCTATATTTTCCCAAAATATTATTGAAAAATTTAGGTACCAGGAAAACCCCCTTATGGAGACTAGTCCTTTGTTCAACCTGCCCAGCCGTTACATTAAACCATTTGGTACCAGAAACCCCAAAAGGGGTAAGTGGCAAACAGTTCAGGCCCAGATCTGCATTCTGCGGCATCTGATCAGGGCTACACTGTTTGCAAAAAGTTTTCCAAATCAATTTTGAAGAAAACACAACCTGACACCCCTAAATTTTGAAATGCACTCCTGCTATAAAAGGAGGAAGATTCCATTTGGTACAAAAAGGGTTAATAGCTTATTAGCCTAGCTCTACAATATTGTCTTGGATACAGGGATCAGTCAAACCTCTCTCATCTCAACGGTCATGTGACATTGAAGTGAGTTGACGGCATGACGTCAAGACAATGTTGACTCGACGCCAGTCTGTCAGTCCACTCATTAGTTTTTTCGACTGACAGCATTGTTGGTCTGTCTAAGTTGTAGCTGTCTGTCCGTTCGTCTGTTTGTCAGTCATTTAGTCAGTCGGTCGTCTGTCTACTGTCAGTCACACCTCTCTTTCTCTCTCATCTCAACGGCCATGTGACATTGAAGAGAATTGGAGTGGGTGTCGACATGATGTCGAGCCAACATTGACTTGACGCCCGTCTGTCAGCCCACTCATTAGTTTTTTTTTCGACTGTCAGTATGTTTATTTGTCTGTCTAACTGCCCGTCCATTCGTTTGTTAGTCAATTTGTCTGCCTGTCCATCTGTCTGTCCATCTGTCTGTCTGGTTGTTTGTCTGTTGTCTGTCTGTCTGTCTCACTCAATCACAACCAATTCACTGATAGATAGATAGATAGATAGATAGATAGATAGATAGATAGATAGATAGATAGATAGATAGATAGATAGATAGATAGATGGATGGAAGGATGGATGGATGGATGGATGGATGGATGGATGGATGGCTGGCTGGATGGATGGATGGATGGATGGACAGACAGATAGATAGATAGGAGTTCTGTTCGCATGTGATAGCTATATTTGGATAGCGAATAAAACGAAAAGTTACGTAAAAACTTATTTTGTAAGTAAAGGTATCTCAAGCCATTAACATGGGTCATTCACGAAGAGATTTTCGTCAATTAAAAACGGATCCAGGATAAATGAATTTCAGTAATAAAAGCAAAATATCATTCTTTCCTTCTCGAAGCATTATTTCAATGTAAACGAGTTTATTTTCTCTCAAAATGTCTGCATATTGTTAGGTCAAAACAAACTATATGTGTGGTTCCTATTGCATGGTTTTCAAAAATAGGGTAGGTAGGTAGGAAAATTATTTTATTTTTTATTTTTATTTTCTCACCTTTTATACTATGCTACACACTGCACTTATTTTGTTATATTGTTTTGCCGTTGTTGTATAATTGTATTTGAAAACATTGTAAGCAAATAAAAGTATAATAAATAATGCTTAGTTTTCATCCATATTGTCCTAACTGTTACAAAAATAAGGGTGTTCTTCAGTTAGAACAAAGTATTTTGATTGGACATCCTGTGTATGTGTTTGCCTTTTACAAAAGGTCAGCCTTTGGGACTTGCTGTTCTAGTGAAGGTTGCTTTATCTTGAATAGTGTGCACTGTTGTAACTGTTTTTGTACCATATATACATGTACATTGAAGATAAATGTAAAAAGTCCAAAGATCAAGGTGAAATGACAGAGTAAACGGAGATCAGAAAGATTCTTTTAACGGCTTAATGCTGCACATTAAACATCCAGCAATTAGCACCAGCAGAAACTATTTTGTATAGTCTTTTCAAATCGTAGTCCTTGTGCCAGTGTCTTACTTGGTCTTAAAGCTGAACAATCAGAATCAGAATCAGAATTGTTACTGGTGACACGTCAAATGACATTCATACACCAGGACCTGTGATGTGGGAAGTTAGTCCCTAGCTCTAACCAAAGAGGTAAATTTAGCTACACAATCATCAGCACCTTCAGCTGTCGAAATAATCGAATCGGGAAGGGCATTCCAATCTCTAATGGTTCTGGGGAAGAACGACTCTTTATAAATGTCAGTTCTTGCGCTAAGGGTCTGAAACGCCAACGAATGGTGATTTCTACAGTGTCTAGCTGGGGGAACAAGGTCATCTGTTGGAATGCTGGCAGCACCCTTTAGACCTTTGTATAAAAGGATTAGCCTACTGTCTTTTCTCCTTTTCTTGAGAGACTCCCATTTTAATTTTCCAAGTATTCCGGTCATGCTCCCAGTTTCAAAGCAGTAATTGCCTGTTACAAATCTAGCAGCTCTATTCTGAACTTTCTCAATTTCATCGTTAAGGACCACTCCACTGGGGTCCCAGATACAACTACCATATTCCAAGATTGGGCGAACAAGACCTTTATATGCTGCCTCTTTTACATCCTGAGGGCACTGATGAAGATTTCGCCTCAGGAAACCAAGCGTTCTATTTGCCTTAGTACACATATTGCTAATATGAGTATTCCATCTCAAGTTGTGTAAGATTGTCACTCCAAGGTATTTAATGGAGTCCACATTCTCGAGGACCGTTCCCTCTAAGGTGTAAGAAGCCTCAACTTTATTAGATCTCTTCCTAGTTATCTGCATAATATTGCATTTAACTGGCTGAAATCTCATGCCCCATTTACGTGCCCAACATCCTAGTCTATCTATGTGTAATAGTTCGTTATATATGCCTAGGCTACGGTGCGCTGATAAGCGATTTAGTTTATAAATTACAGTGTCGCCGGCGTTTGTGTTACACGGGCGCAACGCGTTTTCTATACACTCCGGTTATCCACCGTGTATTCGCACTAGAAAGGCAATTCCCGGTTGAATACGGTGAATTTTCCCTGTCGACTGGTCTCCCAAACTATACCTGCGTAAAGCATAAAGTACCGTTAAATGGCCCAAAACAAACTAATAATGCATGTTCACCTTGCATGGCTCACTGCACTTGCCATTTAGGTAGTAAGCAGTACAGTTCTATACTGTACTGCTCTAACAGTTTTGCCACTTTATAGTGACCCATAATATATTCTATATATATTATTTTGCAGGTATGTTGTTTTCATTACTTTTGAGGAATTTGTCATCAAGTCATGTATTTTGTTATTTACTTGGTAATTTTACTTGTACTTAGCATTTAGAAGATCGATGTATTTGATAATGAAACTGCAAGATCAACATTTTGCAATGATTTCATAAACCCGTACCAAATGATTATAGTCTTATTTTGAGTGGAGATAGCAAATATTCTCACTGCACTTGCCATTTAGGTAGTAAGCAGTACAGTTCTATACTGTACTGCTCTAACAGTTTTGCCACTTTATAGTGACCCATAATATATTCTATATATATTATTTTGCAGATGTATGATATTCTGATATGCCACTCCAGGTCGATGCTCATCATTAAACAGCATTTATCATCATCCCGTCTTGTGTGTATTCACTAAACCCAAAGGATGAACCCAGTCTGTGACATATTTTGGTGGCCAGTGTTAACCTTTGGAATACACCAGTAAATACCTATTCACCGTGGATTACACACCCGTGCGTGCTTGGTGATATTGGGATTTTACATTCCTTATTTGGAGCTCATGCATATTGATATGTTGTGACGTCACTACATCTTGGATCCAATGGATTAGTACTTCCGCAGCAGCCATTTTGTTTGTTTACTTCTTTCACGTGGACTGATGGGCCCATCAACTGTCAATAATTGTTTCGAGATTCTATAGCTGTGAATCTGAATCTGTGCTGTAGGATTGTAACAGACGACAGTGCACCCGTGATTGGAATAAAATGGACAGTATGTGTACGTTCTACATGGACACATTTCGACTTGTTTAGTTGATAAACTTTATGTGTTATTGTGACTTATGTTGTGTATGTCAATAATAGGATAAGAATGTGTTAGGATTCTTGGTACGGTAAGGAATTTTTATTCTTGCAGTTTCATTACCTTTTATCTGTAACTTATGCTTTTTATAAGTCCTTCATGCTCATATTCAGTTCTGCTTAATTCTGCGAAGACTTGGTTTCATTCAGTAAACAGTAAGGACCCGATCAGAGACATGAACATGTACATTTCTATTATGACGTAGTTTGTAAACAAATATTTATTAACATTTATGTTACTTGCTCAGATTGCGTTACACAGTGTACACCCATATCAGATGTAGGATCACGTGATTTGTATTTTATAAAGGAGGTTTTTTAAACAAGGCCTTAAACACAACCCTGCTGTCTTTCTTTGGGGGTATCGCGTCGTGTTTACACAGCTGTTATCGAAGGGTTGGAAAAAAAGATTGACAGCATTGTAGTGTTTATTTTGCATACAAATGTATATTGTGTGTTGACAGATGTTGTAGCATTAGTTATAGAGTAGTTGCCTATCACCCACTTTTCACTACTAACCGTTCCCTATCGAAACCTAAATTGCTTGTTTAAAACAGAAAATAAGCCATTGCGTGGTTGAAATATGTAAATGAACTCCTCCCTATTTTACCGTTGTCGTTCCGGGGTATGTTATGTAGGTGTAAATAGCTTGTACTGTTAACCATCCCCGATAGCGCAGTGGTTAGCGCGGCGGACTGCAGGTAACATTTATCTGAGGGGCGGAGGTTCGAATGTCACAACTGTTATAATTTTTTTTTGTTATTTTTTTTTTTCATTTTATTTTTTTTTAAAGTTAGGACTGCCGTTGTCGTTTTTTTTTTTTCTTCTTTTATTTTTCCCTTTCTTTTCTTTGTGGAAATCACTTAAAAAGTTCACCGTTCACAATCTGTTTTCATTTCATGTCCTCCAACTGCTGCAATCATTAAGATCATAATTGCATAACTTACAGCCTACCATCTCGCCTTCCTCTGTCGGAAAAAAAATAGTGAATGGTATCTGTGTATACTAAAATGATCACTGCTTCTATAATCAAGCTTAAACTATTTAGATTGTTGATAGAGTTGCAGGTAAGTAGTCCCTATTGACAGAGCCTTGAATAACACTACAACGGTCCCGATAGCCCAATTGGTAAATTGTCGGACTACGGAGCTAGAAGTTAACTGTCGCGTCGTGAGCTCGAACCCCAGCGGTAAAATTCGCTTTTGTTTACCTTCCATCCGTTTTTGACAAGACACAGTTACTGGAGCTGTAGGTAAGTAGTGGGTATTGCGACAGGTAAGTAGTGGATATTACCACAGGTAAGTATTAGGTACCACCACTTGGTAAGTGTAAATTGTTTTAAATTTTGTTTCGCACTGGATTTCAGTGTAAAATAGTATAATCCATTATAACGCGATATCGCGTTTTATAGTTCCGTTATAACGCGATATCAGTCAAGTGACTCATTATAACGCGAAAGCCGTATTTTATGTGTTTCTTGAATAACTCACATTGGTCGTGAAGAAGACAGTGAAGAAACGTTAAGTGTCACCTTGACTATCAAGTTTAGAAGAAACTACGGAGGCTTATAAGTGCTGTGATACATGTTTCGCGATTCTGATACATATACACATAATAAAGGGATAAAATGCATTGTTTCAGACAATGAAACGTAGCGACTCATCGTCATTGTGTAGTAATACCTAATGAAATGAAAGCTATTGAATTAATGGTAGAAAGAAAGTGCCACCACAAATAGTTTGAAAGTTAAGTGTCTTATAGAAAAGGCAGAGTAATAAGGATTCCTGGGCATTGGAGATGGAAACAATTTATTCTACGCCTTAAAGAGTGGGAGGATATAAGGCGTAATAGATATAATAGAGCTGTAGTATAATGTACTTCCGGAATTTTGGAATTGTTCATTGATGTGAAGTAAGACATGTGATTTATGAACGTGATGCATAATTTCGAAACTGTTTAAACGGCAGGCATAATGTGTAACACAATACGCATCCAGAACAAAGGTATGGTTACGTAAATGTGTCTTTCATATACGATATAGAGAAAGCCTGAGTGATTTATACGAAGGACAAGACAAGTCATACACTATCAAAGATATTGAAAATTGGATTCGATAGCTTGAATGAGCTGAAAAAAAAAAGTTGTTATATTTGTGAGAAAAAAAAAGAACTAGATAAAGAAAATCTAGAAATAACTGAGACGGTGAATTGTGGTTACAATTTGATGAATATAGTAATAGCTTAAGAAATAGAATAGAAGTTCCATTCTCTATAACGGAGACAACTACTTCCTACTAATATGGCGAATAATATTAGTGAACGAGAACTTCGTAGATTAAGACGAGAAAGATTAATAGAGGAACAGGAAAGACAAGAAAGATTAGAGCAAGAACTTCTTTGTATTCAGAGACAGAGGGGGCAGCTGATTGCTGATAGAAGATATCAGAACATTGTAAATGAGAATGAAGTGGAAGATAGAGACGAAGAGCATATAACACATCTAACCATCGATCAGTGTTCTGGAACTGACGAATCAATGTTCGAGTCAGAAAGTTTCGATGATCATAGAAACATATCACGTGCTGATACCCCAAGAAGTATCCTTAGGGCTTCAAACTTAGACAGTTTGACAGAAAACAATAATGGGGGTACTGAGCGATATGATGAATACACAGAAAGAAGGGGCATAGGAGATACAGGGTTAAATACTCAAGAACATGTATCTACATACTCTGATCAGGGCCTAGACAGGAGAGGAGAAATAAGATATAAAAACGAGACGCGTCCACAAGACGAGAATCAAGAAGCAGACAAAATGTCAGCTTATAAATATACACTTGAAACATCAAGCGCTGCATGTAAACGTGGAACTGAAGTACCAGAAAAAGGATTTTCAGATAAAGGTCTTGGTTCATTCATGGGCTATATGGACAAAGAAATTGAGGATTTAGATCAACGGCTGCTGGCTCTTAAGACAACAGCTACTGAAAAACTAGCTGAAGAAAGAACAAGCAGAAAGGAGCAGTTTGAAAGCCATATACCTAATTCTGCCGAAGCCGGGTCTATAGCAAGAGCACAAGTAAGCCAGAAAGTAAACAAACCTGACAGAGACATTTTGTCGAAAAGACAGATAAAATATAGTGATGAGGTCTTGAGAGGAAAACCACAACAGAATAAAACTGAGAGAAAAGCAGTTATAGGTACTGACTCGTTCGAAGTGACAGATACAAACGTGAGGATGCGGCGTATGCGAAGGGAAAGTGACGAAAGAAGAGAAGACGAGACATACGCGTTAGATATGGCCAAAATAAAATTAGACTCTGAAATAGAGCGTCTCGTCAACATGCGATTGAAGCTTGGCGATGAAGTAATGGAAAGACAAGATTTTAGTGCAGATGCATGTAGAAACGTTGATGATAGATATATATCAAATGCATATGAAGGAAAGACGTTGCCAATAAGAAGTGATTCAAGTCATCAGGATAAATGTTATTTGAGGAAGGAAACTGAGAAAGAGAGACGTAGACAGGCACGAACTGAATATCTTACAGATAATACTGATTTAAGCAGTGCTTACCTGAATCCTGAGATACAATGGCCAAGAAGTAGGCCAGAAAGTGCCACAAACAAGGAAATAAAATCCAGATATATGCCCTCTCTTAGAAATATAGAAGAAATTGATGACAGAAAAGGAAAAGAAAGTTTTTCCAGAAAAAGACAGTATCATCAACAAGGAGTGTTTGGTGGTGAGTATGATAAACTGCAAGATAGAAATTGGCAAAGAGTGACGTACGAAACGGATGATGAGTTTACTAAGATTAACCCACAAAGACAAGGAATACAATATATGCCTGAGGGCTTTCAAAGACAGGAACTGATGCTACGAGAACGAGAAAATACTATCAGAGAAAAAGAAATAGAATTAAGAGAGAGAGAATTGAGACTAGAACTGTTAGAAAAAGAAAATCAAGAACAACTAAATCCCTATGCTGAGCTGCTGAAGGAAAAAGAAAAGGTGATAGAACAAACGCTTCTTTCTCTGGGACAAAGAGAGAAAGAAATTATTAAAAGAGAAAGACAGAACATAGACAATAATGAAATCCAAAGAATACAAGTCGAAATGCTAGAGAAAAGCTTACGACAGAAGCAACGAGAATTACTTGAATTTAAAAGAAAGAGCTTGACAGTAAATGATGACGACGAGGAGCTGGTGGCACAGAAATACAGAATAGGAGAAGCTATGCATAATCCAGAATCTGTTGGGCACACAGGTGTAGGCCACAAGAAAGAAACAGAATTAGAATCATTTAACAGAAGCGCTCCTTCATTTGACAAGACATTTTACTTCCCTAAATTTTCATCATTCTCAGGTGAAGAGCCACGAGCTAAAAAGGAATCAACCTTTGAGGAGTGGATATTTGAGGTCAATTGTCTTCGGAAAGATAATATATACTCGGAAGCGGTAATAGGCCAGGCTGTTAGGAAGTCATTAGTTGGCCAGGCAAAGAGAGTAATTATGACGATGAACGAAGGAGCATCAGTCGATGATATGTTAGAAAGGCTGGAAGGGGTGTTTGGAAATGTGGCTACTCCCATAAGTATACTGCAAGAATTCTATACAGTATCTCAAATGACTAATGAGACTGTTTCGGCATGGGGTTTGCGTCTTGAAGAGATTCTTCAAAAGGCCATAGAGAAGGGGCAAGTTAGACAAGAAGATAGAGACGAATTGTTGAGAAATAAATTCTGGAGATCGTTAAAAAGCGAAAGATTAAAATCAGCTACCAGACTTGATTTCAAAACTACATCTAGTTTTGATGAGCTGAGAAGAAAAGTTAGAGCAGAAGAGCATGATATGAAAATCAATACTGGAGTTCAACAACAAGCTGTTTATACTGAAAGAAAGAAGGAGACAGAAGAAACTGCTGAGTCAAAGATGGATATGCTCTTAGGAAGATTAGCATCTCTCGAAAAACAAATGAAAGGCATTAGCAGAAGAAGGCAGGGAAGATTTAGAAATAGACAGCAGGATCAAAATCAAAATACCCAAGTAAAGAGTGCTGAAGAACAAACACCACAACAGCCCGGCAATGATTTAAACTAGATGGCGTCTCCGTCGAGGGGCAGACTGGGGACAAACGCCTTACCGGCCCCAAAACAGAAAAACTGTTTAATAGACTTGTTGGTCACTCCAACGAAACGTCAGTTATATTTTGCGGACTCGCAGCAAATGCATTAATAGACAGTGGATCAATGATTACCACCGTCACTGATGAATTCTATCGTTCACTATCTCCAGGACCACCTCTTATGAAATTAAACGATTTCAACTTAGATGTTGAAGGGGCAGGAGGAAATAAATTACCATACTTAGGCTACATAGAGGCCGATATACAGATCTGCTTCTTGCCGAATCGCATCATAGAGGTTCCAGTCCTAGTGGTACCCGTAACCGATTTTGGACATCAGGTGCCAGTCGTGATAGGAACGAATGTCATCAGACTTTGCAGATATAACTGCGACAAAGAAGTATCAGTCCCAAATGCATGGAAGGATGCATTTGTTTCCTTTCAGAAGGGAACATTAGGTGTAGTAAAATCTACCAACAAAGTTAATGTCAAAATAAAACCGAATGAGACTATTACAGTGTCAGGGATAATAAGAAATTGTAGACAGGTTGTTAGTGCTGTAACAGAAACAACAGCAGGGGCATCAAGCAGGATAGGCGTTTGTCCCCGGGTTATTAAGCTCGACTCAGTAGGAAAGAATCAAAGAGTGCCAGTAAGAATTTACAATATTTCAGCTAAAGAGATAGAGTTAACACCAAGGACACTTTTATGTGAGTTACAAGAAGTACAAGTGCTAAGGCAGTGGAATGTTGACACGGTTAAAGGAGATATAGTTCAGAGCTGTCAACAAATAGCTGAAGAAACATCAAGCCAAGATCAAAACCTACCGGAAGGGATAGATCTTACAAATTCTGCCATAACAGAAGAACAGAAAGATCAGATGAGACAGTTTTTGATAAGATGGAAGAGCATATTTTCAAAAGGAATAACAGACTTAGGCAATAGTGACTTGGTGAAACATAAGATAAAGCTTACGGATGACAAGCCATTTAAAGAACCTCATCGCCGCATTCCACCGGCATTGTTCCAAGAGGTCAGGGAACACTTAGCTGAAATGCTTGAAGCCGGGGCTATAAGACCAAGCCAAAGTCCGTATTCTTCTAATGTTGTGATAGTTAGAAAAAAAGATGGCACAATAAGATTTTGCGTAGACTTTCGTAAATTAAATAACCGGACGATTAAAGATGCTTACGCAACTCCACGACCAGAGGAGACCCTCCATTTACTCGCTGGAGCACAATATTTTAGCAAATTGGACCTGAGAAGCGGGTATTGGCAGGTTGAGATAGAGGAGGAGGACAAACCCAAGACGGCTTTTCAAGTAGGGACCCTCGGATTTTTTGAATTCCATAAAATGCCTTTCGGTTTATGTAATGCTCCCGCCACGTTTCAACGCTTAATGGAAATGTGCATGGGCGATATGAACTTGAGAGACTGTCTTATTTACCTTGACGATGTTGTGATATATTCAAGGACTTTCGAAGAACATTTGAAACAGTTACATGCAGTCTTTTCAAGATTAAAGGAGCACAATCTTAAACTGAAGGCTTCAAAATGCGAATTTCTGAAGTCTGAGATTACCTACTTGGGTCATGTAGTGTCCCGTGAAGGCATCAAAACTGATCCAGAAAAGATATCTGCGATCAAAGATTGGCCGGCCCCAAAGACTGTAAAGGAAGTAAGGTCTTTTCTGGGCTTTACAGGATACTACCGGCGGTTTATACAGAATTATGCTCGGATAGCGAGGCCTCTCAATGACTTGTTAGTTGGTCATGGCACTGCAAAGAAAGATAAGACAAAAAGAGCAAGACAGAAGAAAACTCCGTTTGAATGGACTGTTCGTCAGCAGAAGGCATTTGAGACTCTTAAGGACAAGCTTACCAATCCGCCGGTTCTAGCATATGCCGACTATCGCTTTCCCTTCAAGTTGCACACTGATGCATCTTCAACAGGCCTCGGTGCTGTGCTTTATCAGTATCAGGATGGGCAAGACAGAGTTGTGTCATATGCGAGTAGAAGTCTCAAACCGTCAGAGAAAAATTACCCCGCCCATAAGTTAGAGTTTTTAGCGCTTAAATGGTCAGTCACTGATAAGTTTCATGACTACCTGTATGGAACCAACTTCGAAGTGCTGACAGACAACAATCCTTTAACCTATGTCTTCTCCACTGCAAAGTTGGATGCCACAGGACATAGGTGGCTCGCTGAACTCGCCAACTATAACTTCACAATAAAATATAGAAGTGGGAAGAAAAACGCTGATGCTGACGGATTATCCAGGCTTCATGACAGTGAAACGATAACAACAGTGTTTCCGGACGTTCTTAAAGCTATTTGCAACACAGTCATTGCTGAACGCGACGAACAGCCTTTTGTGGATAGCCTTATATCTCCTGATACCGTGTCAACAATCCATCTGAGCAAGGAAGACATCGTCCCACAAGAACTGTTGTCTGCTACTTCACTTACCTCGAAGGATTGGCAGAAAGCACAAAGAGACGATTCTAATATCAGAATTGTAATAGACGCCTTTCTTGAAGGAAACCAGCTAACCCCTGAACAAGTTAAAAGCAACAATGTGGACAATGGATATTTAAGTAATTGGGACAAGTATTCTTTGAAGGATGGTGTTCTGTACAAATCAGAAGTGATAAGTAATGAAAATTGCAACAGATTGGTTCTGCCAGATGCGTTCATGGATCTTGTTTTTAAGTCATACCACGATGACTTAGGACATCAAGGGCGTGATAGGACGGCCTCTCTGATCAAACGCAGATTCTTCTGGCCAAATATGAACCAGTACATAAAACAGAGGGTTAAAACTTGTGGCCGATGTATTCGCCGTAAAGCCTTGCCAGCTAAATCTGCCCACCTAGTCAATATAAAATCCACCGTGCCGATGGAACTTGTCTGCATAGACTTCCTTTCTTTGGAAAGATCTAAGGGAGGGTTTGAAAATATTTTAGTGATCACTGATCACTTTAGCCGTTTTGCACAGGCTATTCCAACAAGGAACCAGTCAGCTCGAACAACAGCTAAGGCCTTGTTTGAGAATTTCTTTGTGCACTATGGCTTTCCGGCGAAATTGCATAGCGACAAAGGCGCCAACTTTGAGTCCAAAGTAATAAAGAAGCTATGTAAGATCGCCGGAATTCAGAAAAGTCGAACCACTCCCTACCATCCGATGGGCAATGGAATGGTTGAGCGATTCAATCGCACTCTCCTGAACATGTTGGGGACGATGGGCGAGAAACAGAAAAGCAACTGGAAGGCTCACGTGCCTACCTTGACGCATGCATATAATGCAGCAGTGCACGAGAGTACTGGCTTTTCGCCCTTCTACCTCATGTTTGGGAGACATCCCCGCTTAGCCATCGATGCATTCCTAGGGCTGGGTTCATACGAAGAAAGGGTGTCGCATCAGGATTATGCAGACAAATTGAAAGATAGACTTGCAGATGCATATAAAAACGCAAGTGAAGAAGCCTACCGGAAAGGTAAGAAATATAAGCAGTACTATGACCAGGGAATACGGCATTCAGTTTTGGAGCCTGGCGACCGCGTTCTTGTGAAAAGAGAAGGTATCAAGGGTAAGCACAAGTTAGCGGATATTTGGGAATCGACCCCATATATAATACAAAGCCAGCCTATGTCAGATATTCCTGTGTACATAGTACAGAAAGAACATTCCAGTAGCAAACCAAGAACATTGCACAGGAATATGCTTCTACCTTTCTGTGGCCTTCCTTATCCAGACACAGAAATACAAGAAGAAATACGCAAGAGGAAGCCTGAGACATCGTCATCTGCAGAGTTACCGGCCGGTGTGTCTGATTCTGACAGTAGCAGTAGCTGTAGTTCTGGTGAAGAAACTGAGGGATCTGAAAAGCATGCCCAGCCTAGGTACACCATTCCTGCTAGACGGCCTAAGTCAAGTCAAAAGGCTGCCGATAGCTCAAGAATGCCAGTCTCAGGAACACGGGAGTCAACACGGTTAAGAAGAGGAAACAGACTCAGGAGGAAACCAAGCTGGATGTCATCAGATCAGTGGCAAGTTGGGACTAGGCCACATGTATTTACGGCAAATAAAGAAGATGTCATATTTATATGACTTAGGTAAAGTATGTCCTGTCAGAGATTGTCACCTAATGGTGACCTATGTTCAATAGTCCTGTCATCATTTGTATAAACCATTTTCATTGACATTTTATTTACAGATTTTACAACAAATTTAACTGCAACAGTATTGATATTGTTGCTATACAGAAATGTCTCTACTCTTTTCATTGTCATTTTATTTTCAGCAAATTTAACTGCAGCGGCATTGTTATTGTTGATATACAGAAACATCATTTTTTTTAGTTTGATTTGCTGCTTTGCGCTGGGAAGTAGTCCAACGAGCACACATTGAATGACACATATGATAGCTAAAAAAAAAACAAGTTTGTTTTCGCTGAAATGATAAAAGATAGCTTCGCACCACATTTTAGTAATGTTGGAGGAGGCCTCTTAAATTGCGAACTGACTTTATATACCAGAGGAAGCAAACGTCTATTTAATCTGAATATGGTCCAGTCGTTGCATTTAGGTCTCACAGACGCCTAGCATAAACTGCATTTTCTGGATGGTTTAAGACGTTTGTATCTATGTGCGCCGTGCTTTACATTTTTGACAACCTAAACGACTTTGCAACTGTCTAGCTGTTGTAGTTACCATAGGGAGTTGTCATTCTGCGCACAGTACCATGTTCTCTCATCTATTGTATTGTTCTTATTATTTTATTTTTTTATATTTTCCACAGCTTCCCATATTATTTAAAGTTTTGTGAATGTCGGGACGCCATTTAGCAAAGTGAGGAAGAGTGTAATAGTCCGTTATATATGCCTAGGCTACGGTGCGCTGATAAGCGATTTAGTTTATAAATTACAGTGTCGCCGGCGTTTGTGTTACACGGGCGCAACGCGTTTTCTATACACTCCGGTTATCCACCGTGTATTCGCACTAGAAAGGCAATTCCCGGTTGAATACGGTGAATTTTCCCTGTCGACTGGTCTCCCAAACTATACCTGCGTAAAGCATAAAGTACCGTTAAATGGCCCAAAACAAACTAATAATGCATGTTCACCTTGCATGGCTCACTGCACTTGCCATTTAGGTAGTAAGCAGTACAGTTCTATACTGTACTGCTCTAACAGTTTTGCCACTTTATAGTGACCCATAATATATTCTATATATATTATTTTGCAGGTATGTTGTTTTCATTACTTTTGAGGAATTTGTCATCAAGTCATGTATTTTGCAATTTTGTTATTTACTTGGTAATTTTACTTGTACTTAGCATTTAGAAGATCGATGTATTTGATAATGAAACTGCAAGATCAACATTTTGCAATGATTTCATAAACCCGTACCAAATGATTATAGTCTTATTTTGAGTGGAGATAGCAAATATTCTCACTGCACTTGCCATTTAGGTAGTAAGCAGTACAGTTCTATACTGTACTGCTCTAACAGTTTTGCCACTTTATAGTGACCCATAATATATTCTATATATATTATTTTGCAGATGTATGATATTCTGATATGCCACTCCAGGTCGATGCTCATCATTAAACAGCATTTATCATCATCCCGTCTTGTGTGTATTCACTAAACCCAAAGGATGAACCCAGTCTGTGACATATGTCAGCCTGAAGTTTCAATGAGTCATCTGTATCTCTAATTTCCCGGTAACAAACACAGTCATCTGCGAACAGTCTTATTTCTGAGTCTATGTCAGTGGAAATATCATTGATGTACAGGGAGAACAAAGGTGGACCAAGAACGGTCCCTTGCGGGACTCCAGACAAAACTGGAGCCCATTCCGAAGATTCACCATTGACAACAACCCGCTGTTTTCTGTAGCAAAGAAAGGAATCTATCCATTTGAGGGTCTTTCCCCCAATTCCATAACCAAATAACTTAGATTTAAGTAGTTCATGAGGAGGGGTGTCAAAAGCCTTCTCGAAGTCCAGAATAAATGTGTCCACCTGTCCCCCTTTGTCCAAGATTTTTGCCCAGTCATTAATAACTGTGCTTAGCTGAGTTTCACAACTGTGCCTTTTCCTAAATGCATGTTGTCTGTCTGACAAAAGTTTATGTTCGTCCAAGTGGGCCATGATGTTTGAGCAGACTATATGTTCCAGCAATTTACACAGAACACAAGTCAGAGACACAGGGCGATAATTACGGGCAAGAGCCCTATCTCCTTTTTTGAAGAGTGGACAAATGTTTGCTAAGAGCCATTCTTTGGGGATTTCACCCGTATCAAGAGACTGTTGAAACAAGTGTGCAAAAACTGGACCCAACTCATTTGCTAGTTCCTTCAGGACTCTAGGATGAAGCTCATCAGGTCCTAAGGCCTTACTGGGGTTTAAGCCTTGAAGTAATTTGATCACTCCTGCAGCTGTCACAACAATATTATTCATGAATGGGGCCGATCTTCCAGTCAATGGAACCTACGTGAACTCAGTTTTATTAAATGCATCATTGAATTGACAAACTAGTTCCTCTGCCCTTTCAGAGTCTGATTCAGCAACCCCGTCCCCTCCTCTTTTATTAAGGGGCGGGATACCTTGCCTGTCTTTCTTCTGGCTATTAATATATCTGTAGAAGTCTCTGGGATTTGCCTTTACATCACCTACCAAGTTATTCACATACAAATCATGCTGATTTTTTATATCAGTCTTGATTTCACGTCTCAAGTTTTCAAATTTTGTCCGGAGTTTACCACTTCCCGTCTTTTTTGCCTTTGCATGAATCTTATTCCTTCTGCGAATTTTCCTTCTTATCTCTTGAGTGATCCAGGGAACAGAAGATACAGACCTACTAGTTTTTGAGGGGATATGATTTTCGGCCGAAGTATGAATGAAAGAAGTTATCAAATCAAAATTCTCCTGTACAGACCGAGCATCTGAATGACCATTAAAGTAATTCTCCTTTGCAAATCTGAGTGCATCCTTCCTCATAGTTTCATAGTCACCTTTCTGATATGAGTACACCTTCCTCCGAGGTTTCTTTATTGGTGGGATGTGAATTTTTAAATATCCGGAGACAACATCGTGGTCACTTAGTTTATCTGGGAAATGAATGTCTTCGAATTGTCCTGGCAAAGTCGTAAGGATCAGATCCAATGTGTTCTTATCACGAGTGGGGAAGTTAACAATTTGTTCAAGGCCATGATCGTTCATAATGTCAATTAATATTTGTCCTTCCGACAGACTCAGCATTGTGCCTTGTTGACGAGCCTGTCGGGCCAAGCAATGTCTCTGAAGTTGAGGTCACCTAGAACATGTACAGCCAGGAGTTTTTTACCCTTATGCTGCGATTTAATGATATCCAGTTGGTCTTTAAACAACTGGAAGTTTTCGATTGTACCATTAGGTGGTCGATACCAACTTGCTACGAAGTGGGAAGTTTTATTTGCAAAAACCTTAACCCAGACCGATTCGGTGTCATTTTCAAGTTCCATGAAAGGCATGTGAGGGATGTCTCTATGAATGAGCAACATCACCCCACCGCCATGAGAGTTCCTATCTTTTCTGTACACACAGTACTGACAGGTTTCAGGGAAAAGCTCAGATGTAGTAATTGAACTGTCAATCTTTGTTTCCTGAATAGCAACAATATGAGGTTGAGATGTATCGAGGAAAGCTAAAAGTTCAAGAATTTTCCCTCTAATTCCATTTATGTTTATACTGCAAAGTTTCAAACCTTTCACAAAATTTGACTTAGTTTCATCAGCAGTCGAAGATTTGCCTCTCTTATCCTCTGACAGAGGTTCAAACCTGTTTGGCTTACTCAGTTCTACATATTCATCAAAGAAGGAGTCTGAAAAGTTACAGACCTCACATTTTGGACATATCCAGTGGCAGCTTGAATTTACCAAATGACAGATGCTGAACAAGGTAGGTAGGTAGGTAGGTAGATCTCACAATGATTCTGAAGTCCAAAATCCTTCATTTTTGAAAAGTTAAGTCCTGATCTTGATTGCAAGTTAAGTCCTGATCTTGATTGCACAAAAAACATTAACAACATTTCTACACACATGTGAGCACTACTGCATAGTTGCATGTTTCCCTAACTGCCTCTTTCATGACTTCAATCCAAACATGTACAGTGTTGAAACTCAATAGAACCATGCCATTGAGGTGGTTGTAATAAGAAACCACAATGTACATGTATGTTCTGGAGCAGAGATTGGGAAAAATGTATCCCCAGTTAACTAGGGGCATGCAAGGGTGAGCAGGGATAAAGACTGACAGTCACCCATAGTGACTGAAAAATCTGCTGGGCACCAAAACATTAGAGCTCTATCTGTCTGTCACCCATCTGGTAACTGTTAAAAGATCTTTCAGCTTTTTTTCAAATATTTTGGCTGTTAGATAAGGCCTAAAAATTTAAACCTAGGTATGCTTTTCTTCAAACCAAATTAGCGTCGGTAGGTTGGATTTCTTTTTTGATCATAAGCAAAAATAGATAAATTGAGCTACAGTATGGATAGTTAATTTTTTTCTAACCCCCCCCCCCCCCCCCACACACACACACACACTTCCAAGACCCAAGATGCGGTGGGACAAATTTCCTTTCCATTTTCTTTTTACTTGTGGCTTCTTTTCCCGCCACAGATCATGGTGTATCATCCGTGCCTCAACATGGTATCTTTATTGTCACCACGTAAGCCAATCTTTTTGACACGCTGACATGAATCTGAAAACTGGCAGCTGATTTCTTTTTCAAGAACAAGAAAATGCAGGCATAAACAAATTATTATTATAATTGGTTTCCCCAGCCGTTTTATGATGGCTTGGCTCCAGTCCCATTTTCTCTAGTGCCAAGATCTTTTTTTTTTTTCTTTTTTTTTTTTTTTGTGGCACCTACCCCTTTTTGCAGATTGATTTGACTGAGTGATTGATTGGTTTGAGGTTAAACGTCCCCGTCAAGACTGTAAAGGTAATTTTGGAGAAGTTGCTTTCAATTTTGTGGGACTTTTACCCGGCATTGAGATGAAATGACATCTCAAGCCCTGTCGCCCAATGAAACCATTAGGGTTAAGTAGCATGGACAGTCCGCCTCTCACCACGGTTCCTGGACAGGCTTAGATCCTCTAAGTGGTTTACCAGTACTAGTGTGCGGGCCGGATTCAGCTCTGCGTGGAAGCATCATGCAGCCCATATATTTCTTCCAGCCCATATGGGCAGGGGCCGACCCCTTTTTTGCAGATACGAGCAAATGTTGCCTTATATTTTGGAACAAAAATCTCTAAAATCGACCAAAAAAATATGCTCCCCGCCCATCGGGGCTTGAAGAAATATATGGGCTGCATGATGCTTCCACGCAGAGCTGAAACCGACCTGCACACGAGTACTGGTAAACAGCTTAGAGGATCTAAGCCTGCCCAGGCAAAGCGGTGTGAGCCCATGCTTATAAACCCTATTGGTTTCATTGGGCGGCAGGGCTTGAGATGTCATTTCATCTCAATGTCGGGTAAAAATCCTACAAAATTGGAAGCAACGTCTCCAAAATGACCTTTACAGTGTTGATGGGAATGTTAAACCTCAAATCGAATGACCAAAATATAACAACGTCATGCCTGTTTAATGAATGGATATTTTAGACACTTTTTTAGCAATAGATTGTTGCCTGTTTGATGGTTTACCGCTAATTCCGCTGTTTATTGTTCCAAATTATCTCACTTTAAGATTTGATGACCAGTGTACATGTAAGGGATACCAATTAAACGATTAGGTGTGAAAAGTTACCTGACCAGTGTTATCATGTGCGAAGACAATACCATATGTGGCCAGTCTGATCAGCGAGTGTCTAAGCTTTCTGAGAAATGAAACCTTGTGAACAGTAACCTCAGATCAGACTGTGCAGAACTTCCAGCTGATCTGAGTCTTTTCTGTGTCCGCATACGCATTCAGTGCATTTCTCGGACAGCATTTCTGATGTCACCACCATATGACATCCTAGCTCATTAGCTACCGTGTTTGTCGGACATATATTACAACAGGTTAAACTGCTTCCAGCACTCACGAAAAAACTTTTCTTTTAACGTAAGTTCAGCCTGTACATCGAGCCCTTCGTTTGCTGCTCTCTGCATATCCCAGAAGCCAGACTACAACAGGTTTGTATAAAGAGCAAAGACTGATAAGACTGCGCAGGCTGATCTGTGACTTCACCTGTCACGCAGTTTACTGTCATGTTTTCCAAAAAGTGGATGCGAAGACCGTGTGTGCAAACTATCGATGACGTGTTATTGAAAAACATGGGAAAATTTCAGACTGCAACAAATGCACGTTCAAAATGACGGCGGGAAAATAAGCTCTGCACGACAAAAACTATATATGTGTGACCAGCAAAGACTATGATCATCCTGCGCATCTGTGAAGGCTTAGCTATCTGTTCATGGAGATAGTGAAAATACTTGAGAGATTTACACAAGCTGTCTGCATTATTTATGTTTGTTGAAGCATGCATTATCGCTACAGGTGGTAAAACATGGTTTGGATAATTTTTATTGTCACAAAAGTAATCTGATTATTGAGAGGGGTCATACCGTCATGGTCTGCATACCATAAAAGTCGATTTAATTCCCAATACTGTAATCTCGGCATACGAGATAGACCGTTACTTCCGGTGTTTACCTAAAGTGGGTGGGGAAGTGTAAACATTTCCCGTGAACTTTAAAAGCAGATTACAAGGTAATCTTTCTAGTCTGCATTATTTATGTTTGTTGAAGCATGCATTATCGCTACAGGTGGTAAAACATGGTTTGGATAATTTTTATTGTCACAAAAGTAATCTGATTATTGAGAGGGGTCATACCGTCATGGTCTGCACACCGCAAGAAATGTGCGCCATTGTCCTTTTTTATGCGTCCGAGACATGGGTTTTATGCATCTTGCGCTTCCGAAAACAAATTGCATTCAAAATTTGTGTGTTCCGACCGCTTCCCAATTTTGCCTCTCTTACCGGTCCATGCAAAATACCTGTTGATCACAGGAGACAACAGACGTTTTACCCTCTGGTAGTAGTTTTTTTTTTTCTTATTTTGTTTCCGGTGGTGGTTCTATTGGCTTGCATGAACGGTCTTGAAGGTGCTAAGTACTGGAGATTTGGGATTATAATTATGGGTTACTTCAAAGTGTCGGCTTCTTCAGAAGTAGACATGTGCCATATCCCTGACCAATTTGAACTGTAACTGGCTAATTGTTATTGATTAGCACAGGCCACTTACCGTTAACTGACAGCTCGCGGCAATTGATAAAAAACAGCTTTTAAATAGCGATGCTTATGATATGCATTTTTACTCTAGGCTCACAGTTATTTAGAGACAAACACGGATGTTTTTGATGTTGTTTTTGGCAGACTCACACCATTTTCATGCTAAATACGACCAGATTGTCATTTAATGAAAGCGCTTTTTAATGAATATGTACTTAAATACTTAACCATGAAAAACTGGAAGACCGTTTTTGCACATAAAATGTTTGGACTATTCATGATAGAAAAAATAATTAGGGTTGGCGGGAAAAAGCTAGGCACGGTCGGGTAACCGGAACCACACATATATTTTGTATTGGCCTTAGCATTTTAAGTTCCGCCAATACATTTGAATAGCGATGGCCGTTTCAATTGACGGCCAGTGCTTTGTGCATGTGCAAGAATGACGTAATGAACGGAATTCGTAAAACCTCCTATAGGCATTTTCATTAATAACTTAGGCACCAAGGCAAAATTTAGGAGCCTTTCTTTTTTCTTTCTTTCTACTGATACTGCGCCAGTCATATTTGACCATTACCACAGGTGTACATTACATTCACTCCAGATTTGCAGGATGAAAGCCTACACAGTAATCATGTAATTACGGTAGGGCTCTTTAACCTGCACAGGGGGCCTCCTGTCAGAGTCCCGATCTGAAGGACGGTGCACCTTATGACATTCATCCCTGCAAATGATGCCAATGGAGCGTGTTCGGACACCGAAATTTTATCGCCACTGACGGGGATCGAACCCTGGACCTCTGGCATCATAGGTAAGTGCACTAACCACTGAGCTATCACGCTCCATTGGGTGTTAGTCTGTATTCCTGCATACACCAGGATTAAATTTGAAACAGGGATATCATAAAAAAGGCAGCAGTGAGATTGGAGAGGGCACTGGGATGTGAGGGCAGGGCTAGAGGAGCGTGGTGGCTCAGTGGTTAGTATACTTGCCTCTGATGCCAGAGGCCCCTGGTTTGATTCCCGGCAGAGGCAAAAAAAAAAAAATGTCGAATGCCTAAAAACCTGACCAAAAAGAACCAGCGAGGCCGAAATGACCAACCTCAGTGGAGCGTGATAGCTCAGTGGTTAGTGCACTTGCCTCTGATGCTAGAGGTCCCGGGTTCGATCCCCGGCAGCGGCGATAAAATTTCGGTGTCCGAACACGCTCCATTGGCATCATTTGCAGGGATGAATGTCATTAAGTGCACCGTCCTTCGGATCGGGACGTTAACTGGAGGCCCCTTGTGCAGGGAGAACCATCCCCTGTGCAGGTTAAAGATCCCTACCGTAATTACATGATTACTGTGTAGGCTTTCATCCTGCAAAACTGGAGTGTATGTAATATACACCTGCGGTAATGGCCAAATGTGACCGACGCAGTATCAGAAGATAGATAGATAACCTCAACCTCAATTAATTAGGCCAAAATGACCAATGCCAAAACAACCCTGCGAAACCACACAGTGCCGAAACATCCTGGATTCTAAACATAATCATGTGTCCAACTATTCACCATATTTGTATTATTTGCTGGATCCCAGCTTGCACATTTTCAATATTGGAAAACAGGTCAGAATCAGAATTGTTATTGGTGACACGTCCAAAGACATTCATACACCAGGACCTGTGATGTGGGAAGTTAGTCCCTAGCTCTAACCAAGAGGTAAATTTAGCTACACAATGATCACGGTCAGGGCATTCAGAATCAGAATCAGAATTGTTACTGGTGACACGTCAAATGACATTCATACACCAGGACCTGTGATGTGGGAAGTTAGTCCCTAGCTCTAACCAAAGAAGTAAATTTAGCTACACAATCATCAGCACCTTCAGCTGTCGAGATAATCGAATCGGGAAGGGCATTCCAATCTCTAATGGTTCTGGGGAAGAACGACTCTTTATAAATGTCGGTTCTTGCGCTAAGGGTCTGAAACGCCAACGAATGGTGATTTCTACAGTGTCTAGCTGGGGGAACAAGGTCATCTGTTGGAATGCTGGCAGCACCCTTTAGACCTTTGTATAAATGGATTAGCCTACTGTCTTTTCTCCTTTTCTTGAGAGACTCCCATTTCAATTTTCCAAGTATTCCAGTCATGCTCCCAGTTTCAAAGCAGTAATTGCCTGTTACAAATCTAGCAGCTCTATTCTGAACTTTCTCAATTTCATCATTAAGGACCACTCCACTGGGGTCCCAGATACAACTACCATATTCCAAGATTGGGCGAACAAGACCTTTATATGCTGCCTCTTTTACATCCTGAGGGCACTGATGAAGATTTCGCCTCAGGAAACCAAGCGTTCTATTTGCCTTAGTACACATGTTGCTAATATGAGTATTCCATCTCAAGTTGTGTGAGATTGTCACTCCAAGGTATTTAATGGAGTCCACATTTTCGAGGACCGTTCCCTCTAAGGTGTAAGAAGCCTCAACTTTATTAGATCTCTTCCTAGTTCTCTGCATAATATTGCATTTAACTGGCTGAAATCTCATGCCCCATTTACGTGCCCAACATCCTAATCTATCTATGTCAGCCTGAAGTTTCAATGAGTCATCTGTATCTCTAATTTCCCGGTAACAAACACAGTCATCTGCGAACAGTCTTATTTCTGAGTCAATGTCAGTGGAAATATCATTGATGTACAGGGAGAACAAAAGTGGACCAAGAACGGTCCCTTGCGGGACTCCAGACAAAACTGGAGCCCACTCCGAAGATTCACCATTAACAACAACCCGCTGTTTTCTGTAGCAAAGAAAGGAATCTATCCATTTGAGGGTCTTTCCCCCAATTCCATAACCAAATAACTTAGATTTAAGTAGTTCATGAGGAGGGGTGTCAAAGGCCTTCTCGAAGTCCAGAATAAATGTGTCCACCTGTCCCCCTTTGTCCAAGATTTTTGCCCAGTCATTAATAACTGTGCTTAGCTGAGTTTCACAACTGTGCCTTTTCCTGTGCATGTTGTCTGTCTGACAAAAGTTTATGCTCGTCCAAGTGGGCCATGATGTTTGAGCAGACTATATCGTCAGGTTAGCGCAATAGGGTTGTAACTAGCATTTTTTTGCAAAAATCACTTTTTTGCATATTTTGATTCATTTTCCATCTTTACATAACCTGCAAAAAGGTGAATCTTGAAGACTACAAATTTAGCACAAAAATTTAATATTTGCCATATGGTTGTATCTTGAAGGTAGGGTTTTGCTCATCGCAAAACGGTTGTATCTTGAGTTACAACCCTGTTGCGCTTAGTCCTCTGCATGTTGTAATAATGTACTCTTAGCGCAATAGGGTTGTAACTTGGGTTGCACTTATATAATGCAATAAATAGCAAGGGATGTAACTCAGGATGTTTCGGCCCCCGCCCACAGGGGCTTGAAGAAATATATGGGCTGCATGATGCTTCCACGCAGAGCTGAATCCGGCCCGCACACTAGTACTGGTAAACCGCTTAGAGGATCTAAGCCTGTCCCGGAACCGCGGTGCGAGGCGGCCCATCCATGCTAATAAACCCTATTGGTTTCATTGGGCGACAGGGCTTGAGATGTCATTTCATCTCAATGTCGGGTAAAAAACCCACAAAATTGGAAGCAACGTCTCCAAAATGACCTTTACAGTGTTGACGGGGACGTTAAACCTCAACTCAAACAAACAAACTCAGGATGTTTTGGAAGCTGAGACCTTCTGCTTTCAGAATCTGATTGATGCCACCTTGTCACTCTTGGGCATTTTGAGAAATTCAAGATGACATCCAAGATGGCTGCCAAATTAAAAAAAAATTGACAAGTTCTAATTGAAACAAATGTTTTGACAATTTTGAAAGCTGAGGTCTTCAACTTTTGAAAATTTTATTAACTCCGCATTTTAAGTATCATAAAAGTAACATCAACAATAATAATAATGATATTAATGTTTCCACAAATATTAGGCTAAACCAACAACACCCCCACAATATAGGGATAGTGCTATGATGTTCGGAAAGTAAATGTCCATTGGTATCAGTTATGATTTTCAATCATCTGGCCATTGGGGTGTGTTAGGCAGTTATGGTCACTTAAGTAACGTAATCATTGATATCATATGGTCAGCTACAGATTTATGTCCGCATATATGTTTTAACTCTTGCTACATTCATAAAATAACATGGACATTGACCTGAACTGCTATGTGTTCTCTATAGTGGCAGAAAAATCACTTATTTTAAGTAAGAAGTTGTTATTTATGTTACAAATTTTGTTTCTAGTGGTAAATTTGCAAATATTGGTTTGCAATGAATTAACAATACTAGTTCCAAGATGAAAGAATCATATTTTAGCTTCTTCTTGTTAATCAACATTTTTAGGAGGTTTTGGTTTTTCGGACCTTTCAAGATTATTTCATACAAATCGAGGCGATCGTTATTCAGATGTGGGCAAAAACCGGAGTACCCAGAGAAAAACCACCTGACCTACCATTGCATAACTTGGCGTCTCACATGTGTGTCTCAAACCCACAGCAGTGAGAGACCTAATGATTAAGGGTCAGTGCTCTTATCCACTAGGCCACGGAGGCCCAAGTGAATCAATATAACTGTCACAAGTATATTGAGTATAATATCTTTAAGTTCTTAAGTATATGGCATGCCCAATGTGTTATTTACCTGAATGAGTAGTGAGTATATATTTATAGATGGAACATATCAGATGCCAGGCAAAAAGAGAATAAAATTTAATGCTGCATAGTAAGTGAAACATCACACTGTTGCACATATGCCAACTGTTTCAGTTATCTACGTTACCAATCCAAGCAATACAAATCATTTTTCACTTTTATATGAAATTAATGTCAATAAATTAACAGTCCATGGTGCTGAGAGGTGAAAAACAGAGATGTTTGATCATTACATGTTTATGGATAAGGATTTGAACATATATTTCGTATTATTATTCATAGAACCATTGTTTTTGTCCTATTAGAATCTGCCACCAATGGGATTTGGTGATTTTACCCCAGGCACATTTTAAAGTACTCTATTGCCACTATTTCTGTTTTCCATAAGCTCTAACCCAGTAACCCACATGTTGCAACTTATAGCTTTTCAAATGACTGGTACATGTTTGTTTGAAATAATTTATGCTGTAACATTTTAAAAGTCTCTTTATAACATGGAGGGTATGGTTTATGTACATGAGAATATAAAATGCCACTCTAGGCTTGGTGCAAAAGTAAAGCAGGCATTTTATGAGCTGTGGGATATGATACCGTATGCATGAACACAATTCAATTTTATACACACATTACTTTAGTGGATCAACAGATTTAAAGCTGGAAAATTGTTTGATGCAAATGAAGCAGGCCTAGAAAGCCCAAAACATGCAAATCACAAGGCAAACATCGCTCCTGTAAAGGTAACATCCCCTTCAAAATGTTATTCTGCAAAGGTAAAAGTCTCTAATGTCAAGGTATTTTATCTTGGCAACCGAATGATGAAATTCTCGATGAACATATCTGAGTCAATTGGAAGACATTTTACTATCATTTAGAATAAAAAAAATATAAAAACAAGTCTATCCCTTGCCACAAGAACCATTAATGCAGAGAGAAAATCACATGCCATTGTCTGTATTGTTAAAAAGAGTGAAATACTAAAGCATTGTGTGGCATTGTGTTGATTGTTTAACAGAGATAACAGGTTTTGACAGTCTACCTAAAGTGACGACACTGTTATTTACGTTACCTTATAGATTTTCCTGATAAGGCAAGTTTCTGAACTGTGTGCTCATGACAGTTAACCATTTTACAATGAAAAATTTCAAAGCAGAAGATGGCCAGGGGTTCACCTTATGCATGAAATTAACCTCTCTAACCTGTGCGGATGTCAATTTTTTTCATGGTGCCCCAATACATGCATGTTATCAACCGCCCAACATATCACATCCAGATACTATAAGAAGACTACCCAAGTGCATTTCAGAATAAGGGAACACTGTAAAGATTTCAAAACTATGTCTGCTTGTTAATTTAAATTACATTTATACTTGAAATAAAATTATCTTTGCTGCAAAACTGCACTTTAGAGACCCAGTTAGAATGACAAAGAACAATTTCTGGAGTGTCCTTATGTATGTATTCAGTCAGAACAACAGATGGAAATATCTAAAGAGACAGCAATTGAGTTTAGAAAATTATATGAACTAGTAAGAAAAGGTCACTTCGGTATGGCCACAATCAAAGATGGCAGCTAAAGAAAATGACACAGAGGCACCCACAATAACAGATGAAACATATAAGACACTCCAATAGAACGTCTGACTTGGGAAGTTTGGACGGTCAATAGTAAAACTATTGGAGGCTTGTACTCTGGAGTTGATGAGATGTAATCGCTCGCCCTTCAGTGCAGTATCAAACATAACAAACCTTGTTTAATTTCAAACATTAGTACCATAAGAACATTTCTGTGAAGCATGCTTAAGCAGTCTGTAAATATTTAAACTAGCAGTTGGCATTAAAATATAAAATTAAAAATGATGTTGTGCTTTTTATTGTGGTCTACAAACTTTTATCCTTCCATGTGAGTAAATTTGCTGCTGGCAAATTATGGCGATATATTTTATGCAATGTTTTATATTAGGCAATGTTTTATATTTACATTACACTTATCTATGATGTGGATATAGTTAAAATTAGATTTGAATACAGATGATGCAGTCATCAGCGTATAATTCTATGTCAGTTCCTAAAGCAGTATTAGAATATCTCTGAACATGTATAGAAAGCAATCTTAAGTCTTATGCAGTCATATACGTTATATTTTTTTGCGCAGAATTAGGCGTGAAATTAAAATATGCCGTTTGAAAAGACATATTTTAAATCTAAGATGTATCATCATAATCATTATACTTTTTTCAAGACAATGTTAGAATTCTCTGAGAATGTAAAAGTTTAATTCATGTAATGAAAGTAGAAGCTTAAAACAATTGACTATAGTGAATACTATGGTAAAATGAGGTTTTAATAATTTTTCAGCAAAAAGAGTTTAGTGTTTTGGTCTACATACCAATTTCTATTCAAATGAGTCTAATTTTGGAAAAGTAACATTAACGAAATGCATTATGTACTGTTAAACACCAAAAACGAAAACATGGACCGTGCTGAGGCTCTCTTGTTATATACGTTATTTTTGATAAATTGACATTGTAATTCCTAAAATCAGCATTGCAGTAAGTATTTCAACATAAAACCATGAACCATGAACCATGAATATTTAACAAATTCATGAGACCATGAATATGTTAAAAATTTGAAAATGTTGAGAACAATTAACATTAGTGTAGCCTTTTTGTATATTTTCCTGTATAGGGTTACTTTGTTGAATACAGCATAACTCACACAACTTTCAATATAGAACTTTAATAAACACCAGTTTTGAATAGCTTGAATGTGTGTCTTATAATACATATAACAGTCAGACAAAAATGTCC
This sequence comes from Lucinisca nassula, assembly GCA_963580285.1. Classification (NCBI taxonomy): domain Eukaryota; kingdom Metazoa; phylum Mollusca; class Bivalvia; order Lucinida; family Lucinidae; genus Lucinisca; species Lucinisca nassula. Next base: position 102,205,907 of record OY757018.1, read on the forward strand.
AGTGGCAAACATACCAGTTAAACAACTGATGGTGAATGAAGATTTTGTGGGGCACTTAATATTTTGTAACATAAACAACACCACGGAATGTTAAAATATAAAACACTCAGGAGGAAAAATCTAAAAATTGCCTAAAATGAAAAAAATATTTGATGTCTTTTGTAGGTTTGCAGTTAAAACTGTTTCATAGTTTGAATTTTTCTATTCTTTTGGATGCCATCTTAATTTCTTGGAAATGCCCAAGAGTGACAAGATGGCATCAAGCAGATTCTAAATGTAGAAGGTCTCTGCTTTCAAAATATATCAAAACATTTTGTATACACTGCAAATACAGGTTCAGTGAAACTTCTGCGGGACTAGATTTGAAGATGAATTGTCTGAGAATATCATTCTGATCTGTGGCATGATACGCTCAGACAGATAACCATGATGATCCTATAGGCCTTAGCAAACAGTGCAGACCCAGATCAGACTGATCATGAAGGTCTGCACCTTTTCTACTCCTTGTTGGACTGTATAAGAAATTTGTTATATCAAGTTCTCCAGGGGTCTGAATTTTTAGGATTTTACGGTACACTATTCTTGTCTTACTTGTTTTCTTTTTTACACAAAATGTTATTGAAAATAAAAAATTGTGTTATACCATAATGCTCCTAAATGTTTAGCAGTTAACAACACCCATACTAGTCAAGCAGTCTGATGAGGATCAGTGTTCTCTGCACTATTTGAAGTATGTAATTTTACCCCTGATTTAGTTGTTAGGTTGTTATGTACACTATTTAGGAAAAGTTCTTTTACATAGTTGTATGTTGCATTTATTCTGATCAATACAATCTGTATGTTGGGAAACTATGCATTAAAAGCTTTTTTGCTTCTTCTACAACTTGGAGTGAGCTGCAAGATCTGGTCTTCTCAGACAGTAAGGTACTGAGGTGAGATTTGCGTTGTCATGGAAGTCCTTCAGATTTCTTTCTGTTTGTTGTGCATACAGCAGACTTTTTAATTAATTCTTAACTATTCAAAGAACAAAGGCACTGTTAAGATTGTGCATCATTCTGCAGTTTTTTCTTTGCCTTTGATTTTTAAATATTTTACCGTAATGATCATAACTTTTCAGACAGGCAGATGTCTTTAGTCAGTGTAAACCCATAACAAATTGCTCCTTTTCATTCTGTTCTGGGTATTCATTGTTTGCCATTCAACCTGTACAATGTAAACAGTGTATGAAAGAAAAACTCTCAAAGATACAACTGTTTTCCAATGACAATTGTGTTATATTTTTTATAATTTTATAGTGCAAAACAGTTGTAACTCGAGTTACAACTGTTTTGCGCTGAGTCGCCTTGAACATTTATGCAACATTTCAGAGGGCAAAAGGTTGTATCTCAAATATTTACAAATATCTCTTTTAAAAATTAAAATAAGTTAAAAATTATTCATTCCACTTTAGTCAATTGACTTTATACCCAGCATATCCAGATTTCATAACATAACAATGACTTGGGAAAAATTCTGAAAAATGAAGTTACAACCCTATTGCGCTGACCTGACGATATGTTCCAGCAATTTACACAGAACACAAGTCAGAGACACAGGGCGATAATTATGGGCAAGAGCCCTATCTCCTTTTTTGAAGAGTGGACAAATGTTTGCTAAGAGCCATTCTTTGGGGATTTCACCCGTATCAAGAGACTGTTGAAACAAGTGTGCGAAAACTGGACCCAACTCATTTGCTAGTTCCTTCAGGACTCTGGGATGAAGCTCATCAGGTCCTAAGGCCTTACTGGGGTTTAAGCCTTGAAGTAATTTGATCACTCCTGCAGCTGTCACAACAATATTATTCATGAATGGGGCCGATCTTCCAGTCAATGGAACCTCCGTGAACTCAGTTTTATTAAACGCATCATTGAATTGACCAACTAGTTCCTCTGCCCTTTCAGAGTCTGATTCAGCAACCCCGTCCCCTCCTCTTTTATTAAGGGGCGGGATGCCTTGCCTGTCTTTCTTCTGGCTATTAATATATCTGTAGAAGTCTCTGGGATTTGCCTTTACATCACCTACCAAGTTATTCACATACAAATCATGCTGATTTTTTATATCAGTCTTGATTTCACGTCTCAAGTTTTCAAATTTTGTCCGGAGTTTACCACTTCCCGTCTTTTTTGCCTTTGCATGAATCTTATTCCTTCTGCGAATTTTCCTTCTTATCTCTGGAGTGATCCAGGGAATAGAAGATACAGGCCTACTAGTTTTTGAGGGGATATGATTTTCGGCCGAAGTATGAATGAAAGAAGTTATCAAATCAAAATTCTCTTGTATAGACCAAGCATCTGAATGACCATTAAAGTAATTCTCCTTTGCAAATCTGAGTGCATCCTTCCTCATAGTTTCATAGTCACCTTTCTGATATGAGTACACCTTCCTCCGAGGTTTCTTTATTGGTGGGATGTGAATTTTTAAATATCCGGAGACAACATCGTGGTCACTTAGTTTATCTGGGGAATGAATGTCTTCGAATTGTCCTGGCAAAGTCGTAAGGATCAGATCCAATGTGTTCTTATCACGAGTGGGGAAGTTAACAATTTGTTCAAGGCCATGATCGTTCATAATGTCAATCAATATTTGTCCTTCCGACTGACTCAGCATTGTGCCTTGTTTGCTGAGCCTGTCGGGCCAAGCAATGTCTCGGAAGTTGAGGTCACCTAGAACATGTACAGCCGGGAGTTTTTTACCCTTATGCTGCGATTTGTCCTCCAAATAAAACACCGCTCACTCATACTATCATGTGACATCGAACTTAACCCTGGCCCACCTAAATATCCATGCAGCGTATGTAAAAGGACTGTTGCCAAAAACCACAGGGCAGTTTGCTGTGACGTCTGTGAATTATGGCAACATATTAAATGTGTAAACATTACTCCAACCGACTATGAAAAACTCTGTGGCTCTGATGAAATGTGGACCTGCCCATCTTGCTCCAACTCAAATATTGCAAGCATATTTCATTTCACAGAATCATTCTTTGAGCCATACCCATATCAGACATTAGCTAGTCCTCTACTTAAAAATCCTGCGCAGGAGCAGCAGTGTGAAGAATATCATAACATAAATGATAGCTATGTTCCTCCACCGGACCCTGAGGAAGATTGGGATAACGTACAGCCCCAATACTGTGAAAGTGACCCAGAGGATATCTCATCCATCTCTTCTCCTCATGATAGCAATATGGACTCAGGTGAAGAGGAAAGTGTGGATGTTTTTTCAGATTTAAGAAACATGAAAAAAAACAAATGGTAAAAGACCTATTATCTGTTACCTCAACATAAATAGCATCAGATATAAATTTGATGACTTACAGGAAGTCTTATCTGACAGTCATCTGTATAGGTGACTTGAACTATGACACTACAAGACCTGAAAAATGCAAGCCCCTTACAAATGTCTGTGACAATTTTAATTTGGACAATATAGTGAAAAAACCAACTTGCTATATGAAAAATCAGACACCCTCATTAATTGACGTTATCCTTACAAACTCCAAAACACTGACATGTAACGTCATAAACTTTAATAGTGGGATCAGTGATTGCCACCATATGATTGCGACGTCTCTGAAGGAGACATGCACGTATATAAATAATAAAAAAGTAACATTTAGGAGCTATAAAAACTTCAGCGAGGACGGATTCAACAGGGAGCTCTCTCAGGTTCCATTTCACATCGCACATGTTTTCGACGATATGGACGATGTGTACTGGGCACATGAAACACTTCTGCGATAGGTCCTGGATGAGCACGCCCCACTGAAACAAAAAGTTCCCAAAACAAAACCACCCCCATATATGAACTCAAACTACAGAAAAGTAATTTACAAAACAAGACAAGCCAGAAACATCTATAATAAAAACAAAAGCAATGAAAACTGGAAAACATACACAAAATGGAGAAACTTAAAAACAAAAGTTAAACGTGAATCAATCTCGGTTTACTTTCAGGAAAGGTGTGGTGGGGGGCCTAAGTCAAAAGACTTTTGGCCAACCATCAAACCATTCCTCTCACAGAAATCCGTCATTAAAAATGATAGCAATATAATTTTAAAAGATGGTGATTCTCTAATCTCAGACCAGAACCAGGTCTGCGAAAGGATGAATGCCTTCTATGTCAATATTGCAAAGAACATAGGGATTGATTGTAATACTCCTGTAAACGAGAAACATCCTAGTGTGGAAAAAATTACCCAGAATATTCAACCCTCAACTTTTGAATTTAAAAAGGTGACTGAAATGCAGGTTCAGAAATGCATCAAGAGTCTAGGCTCGAAAAAGGCAACTGGTGTGGATGCAATCCCACCCAAAATAGTTAAATCATCTGCCTCTGTCATTTCGAGACATATCGCTAACCTAGCCAATGAAATGCAAAGTACAGAAACTTTCCCAACTCAGCTTAAGTTTGCTCAAGTCACCCCTATCTTTAAAAAGGATGACCCTTTTGTTGAAAAAAATTACCGCCCTGTAAGTATCTTACCGACCCCATCAAAAATATATGAAAGACTTCTTAGTGATCAATTAACTGATCACTTTAACCTCATTTTTCATAACTACTTGTCTGCATTTAGATCATCCTTTGGCTGCCAGACCACCTTGTTACGTCTGGTAGAGGATTGGAAAGAGGCACTTGACCAAAATATGTATGTAGGCGCAATTTTAATGGACTTAAGTAAAGCCTTTGACTGCATTCCGCATGACCTTCTACTTATTAAATTACAGGCTTATGGGGTCACACAACACTCAAGAAATTTACTGCAAAGCTACCTTTCAAATCGACACCAAAGAGTGAAACTCGGGGATCATATTAGTTGCTGGCTCCAAATTATTAAAGGAGTCCCCCAAGGGTCCATAATGGGACCTCTGATTTTTAACATTTTCATAAATGACATCTTTCTCTTTATAGAGAAAATAACACTCTACAATTATGCCGATGACAACACGGCTTCCTATTCAAATAAAAATCTTTTGACAATGAAAAGTGTCCTGGAAAATGAAAGTAAAAATCTGTTGCAATGGTTCAATGATAACCAGATGCAGGCAAATCCGGAAAAGTTTCAGGCGATTGCCATTGGAAAAAAGACCTTTTCCGAGCTCAAGAGTTTCACTGTTGCCGACAGCAACATTGACTGTGAGGAGACAGTGAAGCTCTTGGGAGTCGAATTAGATTATCGGCTAAATTTCGATGAGCAAGTTTCCAGGATTTGCCAGAAAGTCTCAAAGCAGCTCAACGTACTCCAAAGAATAAGTAAATTCCTTTCACAAGAAACAAGATTAATAGTTTTTAAGTCTTTTATCAGGTCAAATTTTAATTACTGCCCTGTGATATGGCACTTCTGCACCAAGGCCAATACTGAAAAATTAGAAAAACTCCAACACAGAGGCCTGAAAATAGTTTTTAACGACTACAGTTCATCATACTTAGATCTGTTAAGTAGGGTAAACCTCCCCACACTACATCTCGGGAGACTCATGTCACAGAGTGAAATTATGGAAACTGGAGGAGCGCTTGCGTTTAGGACTTTCTAGTCATCTCCAGTTATTTTCCCCTATTGATCGTCGTTTTTCATACTTCATATACTCATATATTTCATATTTCATTAAGCATTAAGCATTCCTGAGTAGCGTATATCAATTTCCGGTGTCCTTATGTAAGTTTCGCGCGCTTTTCACTTCACTGATTAACACCGCATGCGCACATTCTTACCTCAGCCTTTGTCAGTCTTTCTTTGTCCCTGGCGAAGGTAGGTCTCACGACCACCTACAGGACACAAATAATATATATGTTATTCCTAATTACTTAGGATATTTATAATATTATTCAGGTATGCGTTTACTTTATTTCATTATCTTGTTGAACATTTGTAAATTATCATAATTGTCATTATTTCATGAATATTCGTATCTTGCCATTTCGATCTCTCGACCTCGGAGTCAGTCTTTCTTTGTCCCTGGCGAAGGTAGGTCTCACGACCACCTACAGGACACAAATAATATATATGTTATTCCTAATTACTTAGGATATTTATAATATTATTCAGATGACGAGGTCGAGAGGGAGAAGGTTCATGACTTAGTTCGATCCAACATGACATCATCAAACAGCTAGAGTTGTCATTCTTTGAACCCCGAACCCCCTTGAGATACGGGAGAAGGTCATATCAACGTCATCCATCATCATGTGGCCACAACCACCTTAAATCCATTCATCAATCCTACAAACAACCCGTGACAACAGCAAAATCTTTCCCCGTGACACTGGCGCCCAACGTGGGGCCAAATGTAACAGGTGAAAAAAATCCTATCACCTTTACCCGGCCGGGGATGGAACCCGGGCCGCCGGATTGGTAAGCAAACACTCTACCACGTCGCTATAAAAGCCGGCTTGTACCGCAAGGCAGTACAAGTGTGCTATATACCTATACCCTGTGACATTTGTTACCTTGACTTGTGCGAAGAAGATAAATCACCAACTGAAAAATGTATGATAAGTATCAGAAAAATAGAAAACATCTAGGATACATGTACATTGGAAACAAACATTGGAAGCAATAGCTTCGGCTCCTATTTTATTACCAGATTGATATCTCTAAACATAATATACATCTGGTAAATTTATATAAATAAATGAAAATGTGCAGTTAAACTATTTTTAAAATCATGCAAGTAATTCGTTGAGTAAGTTAAATGTCGGGACGACATTTCCCGAAGAGGAGGAGAATGTCACAGAGTGAAATTATGGAAACTGGAGGAGCGCTTGCGTTTAGGACTTTCTAGTCATCTCCAGTTATTTTCCCCTATTGATCGTCGTTTTTCATACTTCATATACTCATATATTTCATATTTCATTAAGCATTAAGCATTCCTGAGTAGCGTATATCAATTTCCGGTGTCCTTATGTAAGTTTCGCGCGCTTTTCACTTCACTGATTAACACCGCATGCGCACATTCTTACCTCAGCCTTTGTCAGTCTTTCTTTGTCCCTGGCGAAGGTAGGTCTCACGACCACCTACAGGACACAAATAATATATATGTTATTCCTAATTACTTAGGATATTTATAATATTATTCAGGTATGCGTTTACTTTATTTCATTATCTTGTTGAACATTTGTAAATTATCATAATTGTCATTATTTCATGAATATTCGTATCTTGCCATTTCGATCTCTCGACCTCGGAGTCAGTCTTTCTTTGTCCCTGGCGAAGGTAGGTCTCACGACCACCTACAGGACACAAATAATATATATGTTATTCCTAATTACTTAGGATATTTATAATATTATTCAGATGACGAGGTCGAGAGGGAGAAGGTTCATGACTTAGTTCGATCCAACATGACATCATCAAACAGCTAGAGTTGTCATTCTTTGAACCCCGAACCCCCTTGAGATACGGGAGAAGGTCATATCAACGTCATCCATCATCATGTGGCCACAACCACCTTAAATCCATTCATCAATCCTACAAACAACCCGTGACAACAGCAAAATCTTTCCCCGTGACACTCAGAACAATTGCTATTGAAACCTTCAAATGTATTCATGATATTGCTCCAGCATATATCAGAGATCTTGTCCATATTAAAGCGTCTTCTTATTCTTTCAGGTACGAAAACACCCTGCAGGTACCCACGGTCAGAACTGTGACCTATGGACAGCGGTCTTTTCGTTTTGAGGCAACACGGGTGTGGAACAGCCTCCCGAACGAACTGAGAAAGGTAAATCATTTCAGGGAGTTCCAGAGGCTGGTCCGCACCTGGACAGGCCCTAATTGTGGCTGTGCCATTTGTCGCAACTGACCGTTTTTATGTTCTTTTTATGTTTTGCTTCAAATATTAACCCATATATTAAGTTACTTAAGCTCAAGGCATGAGCTTTTATATTTTCAGTTTGTTTTTATTGGTTTGCTTTTATGTTTCAGTTTTACTCGTTGTAGTCTTATTGTTATCAAGGTCACATGTATAATGAGCTGCCATGAAAGAATTTGCATCCATCTGAAGTTTTGTGCCTCCTTTCGCCTTTTCGACAAAGATACCTTGACTCAACCAGGTTCTCAAGGTGTCTTTGTACTTTCGCTCTTTTTTGTCTTTTCGTTCTTTCCGGTATAAGACTTTCTAATTATGGATCTCTATGGCTTTGACACTATCCTATTGCTTATACACCTCAGCCCCGTTATAGCACGGTTGGTTACAACACAAATTCGGATATAACACGGTTGTTGTTTGGACCCCAAATTTTCTCCAACCTTCCTTTTTTGCTTCGGCAAAAAAAGAAATCCTAGTGAGTTAACACGGTAGTTAGAAGAAATCCAGGCGTGTTAACACGGTAGTTAGCATTAAATCTTAATGTCGACTTAATCACTTGTCAATTATCCAATTTAACACCGTTATTGTATATCAGTAAACATGCAATAAACAACTTCTTCACACGGTCTGTAAATTTTACTAATGACGTGTGAAAACACCTGTGAAAACTCGTGGCTAATATCCAGCCGAAAGATCAAAGGGTAAACACTTCTTCTAGCTGGAGGCTGCTCATCAAAAATTGGTCATTTGCTCATGCACATCGATAATTTAATTAAGTAAACTAAACCCTGCAAACATTTCAAAGAATTTTTTTGCATACATGTGGCGAACAGGGTGGGCCCAGATCAGGCAGGTAGTCTGATATGGATCCGCACTGTGCAACAATGATTTTTAAATTAACCAGCAGACGACAAGAGCAGACAACAATTGTTGTGATTGACACTTTAAGGGTTAACACTTCAATAGAGACAACGCTATGCCCATGCTTGGTAAAGTACAAGAAGGATGAAAAATTGCGCATTAGATCATATCTATACCCTGTCTAACCAAACGGGCACATACTGTGTATGCAATGTCATATTAAGGTCGATGAAACATGGCGATTTTCATCGACGTTGATGCAACATTGCAAAGGAAAGAACTGATAAAGCAATCACTACAATTTGCACCCCAATGTGCCCGCTAGAGGGGTCTACTATCATAGGAAGAACATTGCATCCCTGGGCGAGGTGTATACACAAAACGTCAAATCAACGCTGATGCTACGATTTGACGTTGCATCGACGTTGGTGCGACCTTGCTGAGACATCATGTGCCATCCATGCACTAGGGGATTTCTTATTTGAGAAAGAATTTGCTCCCGTGAAAAGAAAATGTGTTGGAAAAGAATCTGCGCCAACGCAGCAAACCTCAGTGCAAAACCTTTCCCGTTTGCATAGTCTATCTGCGGAAGAAAAAAAAGAGAAAACAAACATAGATTATTGACCCATGAAAGGAAAGAATTTGCTCCTGTATGCAACATCGTTTTAACACCGATGTAACGCATTAACGTTGGAAAAGAATCTGCCCCGACGCAGCAAAGTGCCGACGCAGCAAACCTCAGCCACAAAACCTTTGCCGTTTGCATAGTCTACCGTATCTGCGGAAAAAAAAAAAAGACATAGAAAAGAAAGAATTTGCTCCCGTATGCAACGTCGTTTTAACATCGATGTTTACAACAAATTAACGTTGCACCGACATTTGTGCGGCCTTGCTCAGGCGTCTCATGCTATCCTTGCACTGGGAAGATTTTCTGGCATCACTTGCCTGGGCAGGGTTAGACCTAAGCAGTTTACCAGTACTCATTTGCGGTCCATTCCCAATCTATTTCTCCAAGGCCTGATAGGCGGGGGTGCCCGTTTACTAATTCAATTGCAGTAAGAAAGTTAACTGTGGAAGAGAAAAATATAGTCAGATAGAGTTTTTTCCCTTGTGCATTACAATTGCTTATGCAAATGGGAACCAGTCACCGGGAACCCCGGCCCATCTAAAAATACACACCGGGATTACACATGGACATATTGGAATAGAAATCAAACACAAACGTATGGATCGCTGTTTTTCACAAATTTATTTTAATTAAACAATCATGCAACGAATTTAAAGCAATAAATGCAACATCTAAAAGCAAAACAAACAAAAGAACAAACGATAAAATAGCCTGAAAAACATTGCAATAACACAAAACAAAGGTAAACAAACAGTGGCAGACAAACTTTTTCCGGGTCAATGACGATCGTTATAGCACGGTTCGGTTAACTAACACGGTCTTCTGATTGGACCCCGAGAACCGTGCTATAACGGGGTTGAGGTGTACCCTCATTATATATATGTATATGTATATATACGTATATGTATGTATGTATATATGTGTGTGTGTGTGTGTATGTGTGTATATATATACATATTTACACATCTCATTTTATTAGTCAAGATTATTTAACTGTGATTCCGTTATTTTACTTGCTGATGAGGCATGATGTGATCATACTTGCTCAAGCAACAGTCTAGTCAATTTATATGTTTGCTTTTGTAACTATATATATATTAGAAACGATGTCGTTTCGACAAATGGGCTTTTTTTTTTATTTTTGTTAGATTTGCCCATATCGTTACTCGGTAGTGATCTCATTTCTATATATATATATGTATATTTAATCATTTAACTGTGATCCTCTTCCTTTGCAGCTTTTATATTTATGTTACTTTTATATGCTTTGTTTGTCGGAAAATAGCTCATGCAGCTAATGTTATTTGTTATATTCATATCCGACGTTAAATAAAGTTTCTTGTATCTTTAATGCAATCCAGTTGGTCTTTAAACAACTGGAAGTTTTCGATTATACCATTTGGTGGTTGATACCAACTTGCTACGAAGTGAGAAGTTTTATTTGCAAAAACCTTAACCCAGACCGATTCGGTGTCATTTTCAAGTTCCATGAAAGGCATGTGAGGGATGTCTCTATGAATGAGCAACATCACCCCACCGCCATGAGAGTTCCTATCTTTTCTGTACACACTGTACTCACAAGTTCCAATCTCTAATGGTAACCTTTCAAGGTCAGGGGGTCTGGTTACCTATTTTTCCAACACTGACAACCTTCAGACTAGGAACCAGCAGATAATGCAAATAAGGTGAATAAGTTCCACTATTTTGACTTCACTTAGACCACGAAAACTAATGACAATTTATAGTTACGCGCTTTTATCACCTGCATAAATCATCCAAAACGTATACTGGTATCTGAAAATTTGGGGTGTTAGGAGGAACACTATTTGAAGCTGGTGCAGTGTTTTCCATATTCGTGATAGTCTGTATTTATCAAGATTGAGTGTAAACAACAAATCATTTTTTATTGAGGGAGTTCGACCATCTACCAGACCATGGGTCTCGGGTCGTTTCGCCCGTGAGTCGTTTCGCCCAAGGTCGTTTTGCCCGTGGGTCGTTTCGCCCCGGTACGTTTACTAACCGGAATGGACCCAATAACCGGAACGAACCTGGAATAACCGGAACGGACCTTCAAAATCATTATTTTATCCAATTATCTAATGGATATATACTGAATATATGCGGTAGTAGGGAAATTAAGAGTGAGAGGAGGCAATTTTGGATGAAAGATTCTGTATTATACTCACTCAAAGGACTTAAAAAAAATTAAGCCTAGATTAAACCAGGCGTTTGTAAATAGCACCATGCAGCCTATTTAATTTTTATAGATTTAAAGATATCACAAGTCAATGCTCAGGAGCAAACATCTGGTCTTAATTAGTGAGCACTTGCAGGCAATTACACGTAGTATGGTGAACACGTATCACATGCCATGTCCCGAAAGAAAAGGAGAAAAGACACAAGTAGGCTAATCATTTTATACAAAGGTCTAAAGGGTGCTGCCAGCATTCCAACAGATGACCTTGTTCCCCCAGCTAGACACTGTAGAAATCACCATTCAGACCCTTACTGTAAGAATTGACATTTATAAAGAGTCGTTCTTCCCAAGAACCATTAGAGATTGGAATGCCCTGACCGATTTGATTATTTCGACAGCTGAAGGTGCTGAGAATTGTGTAGCTAAATTTACCTCTTTGGTTAGAGCTAGGGACTAACTTCCCACATCACAGGTCCTGGTGTATGAATGTCATTTGACGTGTCACCAGTAACAATTCTGATTCTGAGGTGATCTCTCATTTTCGGGACGGTATACCTTATGCCACTTTGGTCAATTCCGTTCAAGATACTTACCATATTTGCAATGGCGTTAAACCCACAGTCATTTGAATTTGTTTGTTCAGAACATTTAAAGGTGCCTTACAAAGATTTTTGGCATCGGACTGAACATTATGTTTGCAATTGCCATTTCAGTAGCTGCTGAAATGTACGAATCGTGGTTTGTCAAGTGGTCCGTGAATAACTGGTCCGTATTATGTCATGAAAAGTAGAAGTAAAACAAAGATCAGGAATTGATACAATTAACTTACTCCGTCCATAAAAGACACCAAAGGGAAAAAAATACAAACATTAAGCGACCAGACCATAATGGAAACCTAAACAAAGGAAGGCCATAAGGACAGTTACTTTCCCACAAAATGGCCAAATGGCCATCCAAAATTAAAAGACACAAGTGATGAACACAGTAAGTAACAAACAACAACATAAATAAATCGCCACAGAAGAGCCGCCTTGGAACGGTCAGTGGAAGATTTCCACTGGGGGGCTTAAATCGATTTTACGTGGCCACAATCCTCGCCCTTACTTCCGTCGCGATTTAGACAAATAATTTGTTCAGTCCGCATGAAGGCCTCCTAACTCATCAGTGCAACATCTCCGTGAACACAAAAATCAAAGAACCACAGAGGTGAGACAACGGTGAGGACTCGACAGCAAGAAACCACTGAAATGCTGGAGCAAAAGAAAACCAACAGTTAGACTCCGATGAGCCCGACCAGAGACAGAGCATCAGGCACCAACCAGCATTATCTCTCTAATTCTCAATAAGCCTTTACGTTGGAGCCGTCATAGAATCTGAGGCCTGACCCACCGGCGTGCAATTAAAGAGGGAAGCCAAGTTGCCAACCGTGATTGGGTTAACTACCATGCATGCAGTCTGTCGTATAATATCCATGTTGTACCCAATCTTTTTATATCGAAGAATGATTTTACGAAATTGGGTGCTGAAGTCATTGCGGTTATATATTTTTCTGAATTTATATACTAAGTCACCATAAAATTCGGGTTCCGATAGTCCTTGTTGCAGAAGAGATTTAAGTCCAATATTGAATTTTGAAATTAAATCAGAATGGCGTCTATAAAATTTTGAAAAGGCTTTGCGTAGTTTATGGTACCGATAACCCTGATTAAGGAGTTTAGCCGTTAATAATTTATTACGAGTGTTGAAGTCAGTTACATGACTACACACTCTAGCAAATCGAATTAATTGCGAAATATAAACGCCATAGGATGGCGCACGAGGAACATCACCATCCAAAAAAGGAAAATTTACAATCTCAAAATCAAAGTCATCGCGTTTATCATAAATTTTGCACGAAACAAATCCATCTACAATAGATAAATGTAAATCCAAAAATGGGGCCTCAGAATCAGAAGAATTAGTTTTATTTAACTGAAGTTCTAGGGGGTAAATCTGACTGATCAAACCATCAAAATAGGTATTATCAATATTTAATAAATCATCTAAATATCTAGAAGTAGAGCTAAAAGCTTCAATAATTTCAGATTGGTTATCAATGGAAAGCGACAAAATGAAGTCTCTTTCATAACAATACAAGAACAGATCAGCCACAAGAGGTGCGCAATTAGTACCCATCGGAATACCCACAATTTTTCTAAATAACTTAGTACCGAATCTAATATAAATATTGTCAAGTAGAAAGGTGAGGGCATCACACACTTTCTGACATGACCAAAGTGTATAATTCTTATGCTGTTTAGAAGTGAAAAATGCATTTCTGACATTACATGCAAGATAGAGAGAATCTTCTCTGTGAAAAGCCCATTCAATTAAATGATTAAGCTTTTCTTTTATAAGATTATGAGGAAGTGTAGTATAAAGAGTGGAAAAATCGTAAGTAGACAGACTAGAAGCACGAAAATGTCTAGATTTCAATTTATTTAAAACCTCATTCGAATTTTTTATAAACAAAAACAGATTTCTTCCTGACCTTTCAAAGACTTTATCACAATATTTAATTACATGCGTTTTAATAGCAGTAAGACAGGAAGTTAATAATTTAGAAAGTTCAGTGGTAGTGCAAGAGCTAGAATTTGCAATAAACCGTGCTTTGAAGTCCGTGTATTGTTATTAGGTCCGTAAGACCGTGAGTCCGTAAGTCCGTAATTGGTCCGTGTTTTGTCAACCACCGTGGGTACTCGTTAGATTTGTTTGACATATTTTTTCTGTCTAGTCCCCTAACAATGAAATAATCTTTTTCTTGCATACACTCTCCGGGATTTTGGTACTAAAGTCATTTAGATTGTAGGCATGTAAGATTACTCAATTTTATGTGGTAGGATCACCGAACTAGGCCAAGACTATTCCAGGGTAAAATCCAGTATTTCCTAAAGGGGCCTGCATACTTCTAAAGTCAACCTACACTTAATAGCAGAATACATATGACCAAAGACATATAATTCTCTTATTGTAGGCATGTAAGATTACTCAATTTTTATCTGGTAGGATCACCAAGACTATTCCAGGGTAAAATCCAGTATTTCCTTAAGCGGCCAGCATACTTCTAAAGTCAACCTACACTTAATAGCAGAATACATATGACCAAACACATATAATTCTCTAACGTATGACTAAAATAAAGGTCCGTTCCGGTTATTCCAGGTCCGTTCCGGTTATTGGGTCCATTCCGGTTCATTCCGGTTAGTAAACGTACCCGTTTCGACCTGATTAGATGGGTCGTTTCGCCCTTATTTTTTTCAAGCCCTATTGATTGAGGTTATGTTTGTTTTGGTATGTAAAGGGATTGATGGGGGTATTGGGAGTTCCGGAAAACATGGTTTTGCCCTCGTTTGGTGCAGCTGGACGACCTACTGACGGCTTCTACTTCAGGTTTGAGCAACTGCGCTACAACCTTTTTGAGAAAGATATTCGAGCTGACATGAGATTAACAAGTCTTTGCAATAAAATGGGATTTATGGCTGTGAAAATGACTGTTTATATACTGAACCGAAAAAGAAACGCAACTCCAAATATAAATGCGAGTATTTGCAGAAATAACCATGTTTGCAGAAAATCGATTCAATGACGCAATAATATAATCATTCCTGAATGTAACTACCATAGAGAGTTCAATTTCCAGTGAGAATGTTTGGAACACAAATCCGTTTTGTCATAGAGGTAGTCATTTCACAAGTTCAAAACATAAGCAGTTAATAGCGAGTATGTCCTCTGTTTGCATTCAGTTCTGCACGCACACGCCTGGTCATGGACAGGATTAAACGGTTGATCTCGGCCTGGGGAATAGCATTCAAATCCTGTATGAGCGCGAGACGCAAGGCTTGACGGGTTGTTGGTGGCTGGGGGTGGTTACGTACGCGCCAATCCAAGACGTCCCACAAATGTTCTATAGGAGAGAGATCTGGACTATACGGAGGCCAGTGCATCACGTCAACGTTGTTTTGCTGAAGAAACGCCATGCTGAGCCTTGCTACATGCGCCCGAGCTTTATCTTGTTGAAACGTAACGTTGTGCTGTCGTACATATGGAACAACTACCCGTCGTAAAACGACGTCAACGTAACGCTGAGCCGTCAACGATCCATCAATGAATACCAGGAGCGTTCTATGACCATAAGATATGTCAGCCCACACCATCAACCCACCGCCTCCAAATCGATCAGGTTAAACCAAACAATTGTCACGATAACGCTCTCCGTCATCCTATGCACACGTTGACGGCCGTCAGCTCTGTACAACAAGTACCTGGACTCGTCAGAAAACATTACGTTCCGCCACTGACGATGAGGAAACAGGTATTTTTGATATTTCTGACAAAGGTTGTGGGTACTCGTTAGAACCGCCTAAACCTATGTTTGCAGTATAGATAAGAAAAAATACCACAAATTTTCATAATAAAAGTAGTCATTTTAGAGATGCGAAAATGTGTTATCGTCTTGGTCTGTTGAATAGTTTGCATTACGAAAACACACTTATTCAAATACTGAAAAATTCTACCACCAAATAAAAAAAATCAAAATTGTTCTGATCAAAGAATCTTATATTTTTCATATTTCTGCTCAGGTTCTCGTTAGAAACGCCTCGGCGAAGCGGTTCTAACGATCACCAACGGTCTGTGTATTTTTGGGCGGAAATATGAAAAATAATGTGTTGCATATTCGTTGTGTGTTTTGTGGGTAGTACCCATAGTCTGCTATTTCTGCTCCAGGCATGGAATGTGGGTGGTCGTTCATTCATTCATTTCAGTTTGTCCATCTACCAATACTCTCCATTCATTCATCAACTTATCTATCTCCGTATATTCAAAATGCTGTCCGTTCATCCGTACGTCCGTCCATCTACCAACGCACAACTCTGTTCACCCATTTATTCATTGATTTATTCATCCATCTGTCCATTCACTCATCCATTCCGTTTGTCACTCCCTTAAAATATAATTGCGGCGAAACGACCCACGGGCGAAACGACTGACGGGCGAAACGACCCACCAGGTAAGGGCGAAACGACCCACCCCCAAAATCAGGGCGAAACGACTCAGGGCGAAACGACCCACGGGCGAAACGACCCGGAACCGACCATGGTAGCGGAAGTCAAATTGTGAACGTTCTTCCCACACGGCTGGTAAACTCGTAAGGGGTAACCGTCGGTTATGCACTCAAAATCCTAACGGGAACTTCTGGTTATGCCTTCCGAGACCAAAAATATGTCAACAAACAGGTGAGTGTTCCCGATATATAATTTTTAGTCATTTTTGTAAACATATTTTTGAGAAATCGGGCAATACTATTCTCAACAACTTTCATTTCTGCATCAGAAAAAAGATGGGTGTGGACATGAAAAGGCAAGCGGTCGATTTTTAATTTAATTTCTCCCTGAGGAAGGTAGTCAGATATTTCTGTTTTGACCTGTTTTCTAGTGCCGAATGAAGGCATTTTCAGCTACCCGGACGATACGAAACTAATCCAACATGCCAAATAACACGTAATTCAAACCACTTTCATGTTGAAATACATAATTTGCGAAATATCCGCAGATTTTTTTCCAGGAGCTTTAATATTTGTGTCGATTATGACTTACGAGGCCCATTACCCCTTACGGGAGCATTACTCCTTACGGTGTCAGACCCAATACTAGCATGTAGGATCATTTTTAGTCATAACTGATGATGTACAAACTTAATCGGAGCAGCTTTGTTGGTGTTGCACTGATGAGGACGTTTAAGGAGCGTTCCCACTCGCAGCAGTTTTCCTGGGCAGGCTTAGGCCTAAACGGTTTACCAGTACTCAAGTTCGATCGGTTTCAGCCCTGCACAGAAGCATTCCAAGCCCCGATGGGCGGGGCGTATAGTAAATGCGTATCTAATATGAAATTTATTGTACTGTACGAGCATATCAGATAAATGCCTTGAAAATATAGCAATATCAGGTTTTCAGCAATTCGTTCGAGTACATGAATTTCGATACGTACGGGCAATTTACTCGAGGGCACGAATTTCGATTTTAAGTTATCGTTCTGAATAAATTTAACAGTATTATCAGTCGTATCGAGCAACTGCAGTGTCTTCAGGGCTTTGATGATGAACCGTTTGTGTGAATTATTGAATGAAGAAAATTACATTTCAATCAGACATCCATTAGTTGGCTTTTTTCTGTCTCCGTAAGGGGTAATGCTCCCGTAAGGGGTAATTGGTCCTCGTAAGTCATAATCGACACAAATATTAAAGCTCCTGGAACAAATTCTGCGGAAATTTTGCAACTTATGTATTTGGGAACAAGACAGTTCCCCGACAAGACAGTTCCCCGACACGGTTTTTTGGAGACAGTTCCCCGACACATTTGAAGACAGTTCGACAACACTTTTGAAGACAGTTCCCCGACACTATTGTTCATAGTTAAATGACCTGTGACTGATAATTACAATTGGAAATTTAGTTCCCAGACACTTTTGAAGACAGTTCCCGACACTATTGTTCATAGTTTTAATGACCTAATTGGCAATTAGGGATAAGATATATTAGTTATAATTTGGACGTTTCTTGCTATGGCAACTATATTAATGAGTTGCCTTAAATTTGTTCGTTGATTTCAAGACAGTTCGCCGACATTTGTTCTGACGATGATCTGTCTGGAAGTCTAAGACAGAGGAGAGGTAATGTGGAATTTCTTTGTCAGTCAGCATTCGTCAAGATGCAATTCAAATGTTTATTATATGGAAAAATGACAATTAGAAATATACTATTGCGTTTCCGAGAAGACATTTTTGTTTTGTTTAAATGTGTGCATGTTCATGAACTGAACATGCTAGTTCGCTTCATTTCAGGTGTATTCATTAAGCTTAGTCATTAAACTTATTGATAATGGAATCTAGTATAAGCTTTTATTTTATACATGTAACAGTCTGTCGGGGAGCTGTCTTAAAAAATGTCGATGAACACATAATTTAATATTTCTAAACGTCTGTCGGTGAATTGTCTTCAAAATATTGATGAACACATAATAACTATCAATTCTGATAATCATCAAGATCAGTCACAGGTCATTTGACTTTGAACAATAGTGTCGTGGAACTGTCTTCAAAAGTGTCGGGGAATTGTCTTCAAATGTGTCGGGGAACTGTCTCCAAAAACCGTGTCGGGGAACTGTCTTGTCGGGGAACTGTCTCGATTTCATGTATTTCAACATGAAAGTGGTTTGAATTACGTGTTATTTGGCATGTTGGATTAGTTTCGCATCGTCCGGGCAGCTGAAAATGCCTTCATCCGACACTAGAAAACAGGTCAAAACAGAAATATCTGACTACCTTCCTCAGGGAGAAATTAAATTAAAAATCGACCGCTTGCCTTTTCATGTCCACACCCATCTTTTTTGATGAAGAAATGAAAATTGTTGAGAATAGCATTGCCCGATTTCTCAAAATATGTTTGCAAAAATGACTAAAGTCATATATCGGGAACACTCACCTGTTTGTTGACATATTTGTGGTCTCGGAAGGCATAACCAGAAGTTCCCGTAAGGATTTTGAGTGCATAACCGACGGTTACCCCTTACGAGTTTACCAGCCGTGTTCCCATGATTTCCTTGTTTTTTCACCGGTGTGATCGAACGACGTCTGGTAGATGTTTGGTTGACTGGTACACAGACCCTCTATTTCTTGAATAGAAGCATTCAATTCCCGGACATTACTGTTCGCACCTTTCGCCGCCATCTGTGTTACGTATGGTGTGACGTATCTGCCAGAGTAACCCACGCTTTAGTCTGGTTCGACCAGAGTGACGTCACGACACTTCCGCCATCCATGCTACCAGACCGCTACAAGACTGAGTTCGATCACACTTTGGTTAACCACTGGTTAACCACGGTTCGTGATCGAACTACCTCATATTTTTTGTTAATAATCATATACCTCCGGTCAGCTATTGGGTAACAAGACGTTTCGCCCCCAAGACGTTCCCCCTGGTCGTTCACCCCCTCCCCCCCCCCACACCCTCGTCGTTTCGCCCCTTTTCGCCCCCTAACCTAGTCGTTTCGCCACCCCCCCCCAAATCCTAGCCGTTCCGCCCCCAAACTTTTTTTCCTATATTTTTTACATATAAAAGTTTCATATATGAGACAGAGAGAGGGAGAAGAACATGTTCTTTGAATGAAAATGTTAATTAGGAATTATGGGCTTTTCACAGAGAAGATTCTCTCTATCTTGCATATAATGTCAGAAATGCTTTTTTCACTTCTAAAGAGCATAAGAATTATACACTTTGGTGATGTCAGAAAGTGTGTGTGATGCCCTCACCTTTCTACTTGACAATATTTATATTAGATTCGGCACTAAGTTATTTAGACAAATTGTGAGTATTTCGATGGGTACGAATTGCGCACCTCTTGTGGCTGATCTGTTCTTGTATTGTTATGAAAGAGACTTCATGTTTTCGCTTTCAATTGATAACCAATCTGAAATTATTGAAGCTTTTAGCTCTACTTCTAGATATTTAGATGATTTATTAAATATTGGCAATACTTACTTTGATAAAGTAGAAGTAAAACAAAGATCAGGAATCGATACAATTAACTTACTCCATCCATCAAAGACACTTTGATCAGTCAGATTTATCCCCTAGAACTTCAGTTAAACAAGGCAAATCCCTCTGATACCGAGGCCCCCTTTTTGGATTTACATTTATCTATTGTAGATGGATTTGTTTCTTGCAAAATTTATGATAAACGTGATGATTTTGATTTTGAGATTGTAAATTATCCCTTTTTGGACGGCGATGTTCCTCGTGCGACATCGTACGGGTTTATATTTCGCAGTTAATTCGATTCGCTAGAGTGTCTAGTCATGTATCTGACTTCAACACTCGTAATAAATTATTAACCACTAAACTTCTTAATCAGGGGTATCGGTATCATAAACTACGTAAAGCCTTTTCTAAGTTTTATAGACGTCATTCTGATTTGGTTTCAAAATTCAATGTTGGACTTAAAACACTTCTGCAACAAGGCCTGTCGGAACCCGAATTCTATAGCGACTTAGTATATAAATTTAGAAAAAATACATGCCTGTAATGACTTTAGTACCCCATTTCGTAAAATCGTTCGTCGATATATAAAGATTGGGTACAACATAAATGTTATAAAACAGACTGCATGCATGGTGGTTAACCCAATCACGGTTGGCAACTTTGCTTCCCTCTTTGATTGCACACCGGTGGGTCGGGCCTAAGATTATATGACGGTTCCAGCGTAAAAACATAAAAAAAAATTTATTTTAGTATGCTTTATGTTGGCTGGCGCCTGATGCTCCGTCTTTGGTCGGCCCCCTCGGAGTCTAACTGTTCGTTTTCTTTTGCTCCAGCAATTCTGTTATTGTATTCTGTCGAGTCCTCAACCTTGTTTCATCTCTGTAGTTTTTGTATTTGTATGTTCTCGGAGATGTTGCACTGATGAGTTAGGAAGCCTTCAATCGGACTAAACATAATTAGTGTATACCGCGACAGAGGTAAGGGCGAGGATTATGGCCATGTAAAATCGATTTAAGCCCCCAGTGGAGTTCTTTCCACTGACCGTTCCAAGGCGGTTCTTCTGTGGCGGTTTATTTATGTTGTTGTTTGTTACTGACTGTGTGTATCACTTGTGTCTGTTTATTTTGGATGGTCATTTGGCCATTTTGTGGGAAAGTAACTGTCCTTATGGCCTTCCTTTGTTTAGGTTTCCATTATGGTCTGGTCGCTTCATGTTTGTGTTTCTTTCCCTTTGGTCTCTTTGATGGGTGGAGTAAGTTAATTGTATCGATTACTGATCTTTGTTTTACTTCTACTTATTATGATAAGTATTACCTGTTTTGACCAATACCGTTAATCACATTGTTTATTTGATTCGACACATTAATCACGCAATTAATGCGATTAATGATGAGGTGTGAAAACACGCGCTCTTAGCAAAGTTAAACTCATTTCTTATTTTTATTTAATTATCGCTTACCAGTTTTGTTTTAAAATGGTAGGTCTGTTCATTAACAGAGTCGACCAACAATGATTAATGGTGGGTTGTTAAAAAATTAATTGTCTGTCAAGTACCCACAATCTATGTTTCAGCGCAGAACTTTGGAAACATGGTGGGATCTATGTTGTCATCTTCAAAGGTAAATATGCTGGAAACATGCTTCCATTATGCATCTCTAATTACCTTTTGTACATGTGCTCGGAACCTTTTGTAATGGTTCTTAATGTTAGGGCTGCTAGACTTGCGAGCACGAAAATACATCCTATTACGCCTTCTAATGAGGTGTTTGATCGTGTTATCGATCCATGGTGCACTATACTTGGTTTTGGTCATTTTTGTTGGAATAAACCTTTCCATTGCCGTGATTAATTTGGACTTAAAACTGACCCACATGTCGTTGGCAGACATGCGTGAAAGGTCAAAGGAAAGGAACGAATCCTTAAAAGCGCCATATGGTCTCGCAGACCATCCATATCCACACGTTTGTATAAAAATATTTTACGCGGGGCTTGTCTAATTCGTTTAGCTTTTATATCGTATTCTACAAGGACTATGTCGTGATCAGCCTTGCCGATCGGGGGCATCCCCTTAACTCGACTAACAGGGGATGGAGAATTCGTGAATAATAAATCAAGGGTTTTATCTTGCCGTGTGGGTATGTTTACTACTTGGGTGAGGCATGCGCAGTGATCTTTAATTATGTCCAAAAGTTGTTGCTGCGTCTGCCTTTTAGACACCCCATGGGGTACCTGCATGTTGCTCCATTCTATATCTCCACAATTGAGGTCTCCTCCAACCAAAATTTGAGCATTTGCATGTGACAATATCTTAGACAAAGATGAATTGAACGCCTCAAGATATTCTGGATCAATCTGATCTGGTGGGCGGTAAAAAGAACCAAGGTACAGAGTCCTACAGCCAAAATTGTTCAATTTACACCAAACTAATTCACAGTTGATGTCCAACTCCGGAGATTCAGTGCAGAGTAGGTCTCGCTTAAAAGCTACAAAGACACCACCATGTGCATCCCCAACTCTGTCTTTCCGGATTGCGTCAAATGATTCTGGGAAAATTTCCGAGTCTATAATCTCAGGGGTTAACTATGACTCATTCCCCAAAATGATGTCTGGTTTTGCCGAGTCGATAATTGTTTGAATTTCAGCCTTTTTATTCTTTATCGACTGACAATTCATAATCAATATTGTAAGGGGATGGTTAAGGACCGCCTTTTTGGTCTTTGGTTTAGCTTCTTTAGGCTGCTTCACGATGGACGTAGAAGCTGCAGTGGGTGGGCCAATATTGTTTTGTATCGACCTGTCAGGCTCGGACAGGGATAATAAAAGATCAAACTGATTATAGGTATCTATGGAAGATGAAGTGTCAAACAGAGAAGTGGAAAAGTTTAGCATTCCACATTTCATACAATCCCATGCAACATTTATATTCGTTGATTTATTACAAAGGCTATACATAGTTGGTGGCATGCCTTGACAGCTTATGTGGTACCAGACATTACATGTGTCACAGCAAATTCCTCGGTCTTCCCAACCAACACTTTTAAGACAGAGCCCACAAGGGAAATGTGTACTGTCATTCCGGGAATTCGGACCGGGATTTGTTTCGATACTCTACTGTTAAGAAGTGAGGTCAAACGTGTTGGCAACAGCAAGCAACACACTCCAAACAGGATGTCAAACACAAAGTGAACTCTTATCATGATTGAGTGGAGTTGTGACTTCCTAGGATAAGGATTAGTGTCAAGCAGACTGACTTGATCATCATGGATTTCGCCAAGGCCTTTGACAAGGTACCTTACAGAAGGCTATTGTACAAATTGGACTACTATGAAATAAGAGGATCCACACATAATTGGATTAGCTCATGGCTCTCCGGGCGCTCTCAGTCAAACTGGTTAATACCTAGTCATTTGATCTTCAAAAACATATTTTTAAGACAGACTGATTAAGGGAATTTTTGTATTGGTGTTTAACGGCCCATTCAACACTATTTTACATAACGATAACATACCCGTGTGAAAAAAGTGCATTGCTTCACATACCCAAAATGGCTACTTTTCTGATGAAAATCCGTGGCATTTTTCTTATTTGTACTGCAAACATAGGCTGTGAGTGCTCGTTAGAATCCCCTAAATAGTTTATAGTGGGTCCGTCAGTCTACCCATTACGAAAACATGCCTACACAAATACATGGTAAATTTTACCACCTAAAAAGCGAACATTTATTAAGATGAATTTGTTTTATATTTTTCTAATTTCTGCTCTAAATATAACTTGTGGGTACATATTAGAACCGCCTCGTCGAGGCGGTTCTAACGAGTACCCACAATCAATACTGTTCGCACCCGATGGCAACGATCCAGAATAAAACACATGTTACAGTACAATGCCAAGTGACCCCCGAACATGTCGCAGCCCATTTATTTATTCGTCTAGTTAGCGTTGTTTGTGTTTCTTTCCCTTTGGTGTCTCTGATGAGAGCTGTGGGTTAATTGTATAGATTCCTGATCATTGCCTCTACTTCTATTTAGAAGAGGTTGCAGTTTTAGAAGAGAACACTGCCGGTAGCCATGATGTCACCTTCGCTCTTAAGGTTCGTCCTTCTCGTCGAGGGTATGTATTTTTTTTTTTTTTTTTTTTTTTTTTTGTTTTGTTTTAGTTTTTAATACGGCTCTTTCAAGATTATTTCACTTATATCGAGCCGATCTTTAATCAGAACTGGGCGAAAACTGGACTACCCGGAGAAAAACCACATAACCTTCCGCTGTAGAACTTGGATTATCATCTGTTATCCGAGACAATCTCGAACAAGGGCATTTAATTATTATTTAATTATTGTGTGTAATTGCTTCAAAAGAAAACTTATGTGGCGATTTATTTATGTTGTTGTTTGTTACTTGCTGTGTGTATCACTTGTGTCTTTTAATTTTGGATGGCCATATGGCCATTTTGTGGGAAAGAAACTGTCCATATGGCCTTCCTTTGTTTAGGTTTCCATTATGGTCTGGTCGCTAAATGTTTGTATTTCTTTCCCTTTGGTGTCTTTTATGGATGGAGTAAGTTAATTGTATCAATTCCTGATCTTTGTTTTACTTCTACTTTTTATTTTAACACTCACATAAGATATAAATAGAACATTTCACGCCTAAAAAATGATGGAAAAAGATGCTTTATGATTGCTCATAGAATGCTCGGTACTACTCTTTGTTTGAATGAAGTTTAACGTCCCCATCAACATTATTTAGGTCATTTTGGAAAAGCTGCTTCCAATTTTGTGGGACTTTTACCCGACAGCTCTGCCTGGAAGCACCATGCAGCCCATCTATTTCTTCAAGCCCCGATGGACGGGGGCGCTCGAGGCTTTTTTGTGCGGGAGAGATTTCTACAGCAACTCTACTTAAAGGATGCAGCCGACTGTATGGTTCGACAAACGGAAACAGGGATGCTCCTGTGAACAGCCATGATGCAGCATGAAATATGTAACAAAAGTAAAACTAATGATAAAAAAGAATGAATGAATGAATGAAAGAAAGAAGTAAAAAAAAAGAAAACAATATAATAAAACAAAAAAAAAATACATAAGATTAAAAAATAAGAATTAAAAAAAAAAATAATAATAATAATAAAAATAAATTTAAAAAAAAAGATGGCAGGTAAATGGTTACACTAAAAATTTGAAGCGAAAAGCCTCAATAATTTTAGTGTAACAAGTCCTAGTCACCGCTCCCCGAGTGGCCACTTTTAAGGCCCGGTACCGGTCGGTAACTAAAGATAAGTTATCCTTAGGCTGACGTGACAGGGTGATGATGCTACTTAAATGTTTGCCTCTTATCACCGCTAATAAAAGTGAAAAATAGTATTACATTGAGAAGTGGGCGAAACGACTAGGGGGACGAAACGTCTAGTCCAGCACTGCATGACCTAATCAAAGATTGTAGGTCATGAAACCACTAAACACGCCATTCGTAAAGAATACGGCGAAGGCAGCCGAGTATCCCAAATGATAGTATATTCCGCTATCAACGTATCTGTTTTATTTTTAGAAACAATTAATCAACTGGCATTTTAGCTTGAGCCTGCAAAATTATCTAAAGCATGTAGGTCACTTTCTTAAAATTGGGCAGTAAAAACATAAGTGATAAATACAGAAAAAGAGGCTTAATTATATGCAGTTATTAAACACGTGTCTGATTAGTGTTTTCACTGTTTGCTTCCCAGCAGGCACGAATCACTAGGGCTTTGTCAAATCAACGTCGGTGCATGACTTTACCCCCGATGTAGATATGACGTTGCATAAAGGTCAAGATGTAGTACCGACGGTGATGTCACGTTACTGAAATGTTACGACGTATGGCATATCAAAACAACAACATGAAAACACCTGTCAAACATAAATTTTACTGTCTAACACTAACAAGTAACCAAGAATGAAATTTTCTTGGAATACGGTAAGGCAAACAGCTATGGCCATAAATAAAGATAAGAACCACGCAATTATATCAGTCTTAGTCTGAGGATGCAAATCACAACACTCGGCGTCTGCTTTGTTGTCTGTTGGTTACTTGTAAACTGTGTGGAGTCAGATCAGACTGTTGCTCAAGGAGCAGATGGCAGTCTGGTCAGGGACCACATTGTTTACCTGTATGCTTAAACTGCACAAAGAAGTACCAGACGACATAAACAGACGACAGTTTTAGGGTTAAGAATAAATATGGTGCAAGTGAGGTCATGTTTACTCGTCCTAATGACACGTTCTTAGACAATCCTTCACCAGGTAATACGATAGACAAACAGGGCCGTACTCGGATAAGCAATAGCAGTTAGCTATCAATGTTCTCATTTTGTTTTCATAGAAACTTTATTTACAAATGGTTTAAAAACAGCTCAGAATATAAGTATTTATACCCTGAAAACATGAGTTGTTCTTCAGTATTAGCATCTGGCATAAGATAGAATTTCAGTAGCACAGCTACGTGTGTATATTGCTACAGAGGATTTCGTTTTTAAATAAGCTGCGCAACGTATATTCGCAAACAAATCCGGCCAATTGGCTGGAATAAATTAACTAGGAGCCTAACCTCAAAGCTCGCTTAACACAGCGAGCGAGGGGAGGTAACTACCAGACTAAGGAAACGTCTTGGGGGCGAGGCGACTAGGGGAGGAAATGGTTTGGGGGCGAAACGTCCCGGATTCAGCTATTGACACGGCGGCCGCAATCCAATCCGTTTGAAGCGAGGTCCAAGACGGTTACCCCCCCCCCCCCCCCCTCCCCCATAACCACCACACACACACACATTTGATTTTTCGGACTTGATAGTCTAAATATGCTGAATGTCGATCTGTGTTGTAGCTCAGTGTACTTGTCTATCATGCTAGAGGCCCCCGGTTCAATTCCCGGCACATGGGTATAAAACACCCGGCTGAACATGTTCTAGGTGACCTCAACCAATGAAGAAATCTCGGAGGAAGGTGTACTCGTATCAAAAAGGTGACTATGAAACTATGAGCAAGGATGCGCTCGTATTTGTAAAGGAGAAATACTTAAATGGTCACTAAGATGCTTGGCCAGTCCAGGAGGAGCGTCCATAGAAAGACCCCAAAACACCCAAAACCACCCCAAACCATCATTAAAATATCCCAAACCACTGGGTTAGGGTCTACTTAGGAATGCTGGGGTTTGCTGAAAGCATCTGTTAGGTTTGGGTTTACGAGGGTTACCGTGTAATGTAGACCTTCCCCCCAAACCATCAAGCCAACCATCCCGAACCACCCATACCTGTTCCTGTAATAAGTTTGTTCTTTAAGTTTATAGTAACACTGAAACTTTATGTACTGCCAATTATACAGCCATCTGAAAGAATATGAATAGAAGAAGAAAGGAATGAGGTGAAGGAAGAATGTATGGATGTAGAAGAAATGATTACAGACAATGAAACGTTTGATATGGTTTGGTGTTATGGGTCCAGGAGTCCAAAGCAGTGTATAAGATATTTTAAACATTTTTGTTTGTTTTTGTTTTACGTGGCCACAATCCTCGCCCTTACTTCCGTCGCGATTTAGACAAATAATTTGTTCAGTCCGCATGAAGGCCTCCTATCCCATCAGTGCAACATCTCCGTGAACACAAACAATCAAACAACCACAGAGATGAAACAACGGTGAGGACTCGGCGGCAAGAAACCACTGAAATGCTGGAGCAAAAGAAAACCAACAGTTAGACTCCGATGGGCCCGACCAGAGATAGAGCAGTCCTTATTAGACCCTAATCAACCGTACGGAAGTGGTTTGGGTTTTTTTATGGTGGTTTGGTGGGGTTTGGGGTTTTTAAGGTGTTTCTATGGACCCATGAATCCGGGTCGTTTCGCCCTGATTTCGGGTGTGGGTCTTTTCGCCCTTATCGGATGAGTCGTTTCGCCCGTGAGTCGTTTCGCCCGTGGGTCGTTTCGCCCGTGGGTCGTTTTGCCGCAATTATATTTAAAAGGGTGGTGACAAAAGGAATGGATGAATAAACGGACAGACGGTTGGGTGAATAAGCGAATGAATAAATGAATGTAGTTGTGCGTTGGTTGATGACTTCTTGTAAATAGTTTTAATTAATCTGCTGGTGGCTGTGTCACAAAGCTCTTTTTGGGGGTAGGGATTGAAAACTTTTGTGCCACACCCCAAACCTGTTATTATGGTCAGAATTGACCGAAAACCGTATCGGGAGAAAGGAAGAAAGAAAGACAATAAGGAATGAGAAAAATATCCCTTTTTTACATGTACACAGTAATTTTCACAGCCATAAGTCCAATTATATCAATGTCAAATATGGATAATTGCATTATAATTGTCATCACTAGATGCAAGCTTGTTATAAAGTTCATTACCGAAGCTCTTATAGTTCTTGAGAAATTAACTTAAATGGTAGGATGGTCGTTAGGTTTGACGCAATTATCTACAAAGTCAGTGAACCGTGAAAATCGGTCAAGGTCAAATATGGATGCTTGAATTATTACCACCATTCCAAGATACAAGTTCGTACCAAGTATCATTAATGTAACTCTTACAGTTCTTGAGGAATGAGTGAGTGAGTGTTTCAGTTTTACGTCCCACCAACAGCTAAGGTCATACGGAGACGGGACCTCGGTTTAAAGACTCATCCGAAAGTCTGGAGAAGCCCGGAATCGAACCTGCGACCCCTGGTTTACAAGGCGAGTAGCGTAACCACTCGACCACGGAGGCTTCTCTTGAGGAATGAACATAAATAGTTGGGTGACATAAAGTTGGATGAAATAATTTTCAAAGTCAGTGAACAATGAAAAGTAGATCAAGGTCAAATATAGCACCAAACGAGGATATGAAAATATTTTCCGGGACTCCCCATACCCCTAGGTCGGGTATAAAAGCCAAGGCCGCGCCGGGCCGGGCCGAGCCGCCGAGCCTACCGAAAATTTTATTTTTAGTCTCCAGTAACAAGTTAGATATATATTTGGGCGAATGTGGGATTAAATTATTATATATTAGATATGTTATAACTAGAAGTGGTTTTACGTATCTACATGACTTATTTATCTTTTAATAGCTGTTTTCCGAAATCCAGGGGTATAAAAGCCAAGGCGGCGAAAAAAATTGACAATTCTGAATTTCTTTCAAATTCATCGGTTAAATTACTTCTTTTTGGCCTTATGATATTTGAAATTGATTATACTTATTATGTGTTCGTGATAGAATTAAATATATTCACCAGAATCATCTTAATGATCGAATTACTTAGTTAATTTTGGTTTCTATTTTTAGAATTACCTTATTACAGGAAACGACCGAAAAGGACCGAAAGGGAAGGCACACAACGACCAGAATGATCCGAATCGAATGGCGACCCATGCTTTTCAATGACATCAGTCTGTTATCCCAGTGAACAAAATTTGTATATGCGACGTTGTTTAAATGATTGTCCAAGGACTTCAGGGTTTTATGACGTTGATTCGACGTCGTTAAAGGGAAATCAACACTCTTGTCCATCAAACTTTTTTTTTTCAAAAAAAAGTGTAAATAGATGTTCCCAGCAGGCACTCCACGTTGAATCAACGTTTAAACAATGTAGATTCAACGTTGTGTGCCTGTAGGGTTCTGTATACTGCCAGTAGGAGCTGTTTACTGACGGACGCGGTTCGATACCTGCTGAGGTCGGCAGCATTCTTTCGTGGAGATTGAACATGTAATATTTTCTACGGTCATTCTCTCTGTTCCATTGATTCAAGAAGTGCAGTTGTCAGCCTGCTCTGGAAAAGTGTGGATAGGTAAAATGACCGGCTCAAAATGACTTAAATAGTGTTGGCTTGGCCGTTGAAAATAGAAATGAAGGCAATGATCCAAATTCAAACAAAACAATAAAGAATTAAAAATCTTTTTTTTTTTTTTTTTTTTTTCTTTTTTATTCGAATGTATACATGCATAATGATAATAATAATAAAGAACATTACTGCTAAGCAGTTTATGTCTATTTAATTTTAGAAGCCATCAAACCCCAATTTTTATAGTATATACATTATTTACATTAAACATTATTTCGGACACATAGAATGTGGGTACTCGTTAGAACTGCCTTGTCGAGGTTGTGCTAACGAGTATACACTACCTATGAACACATAGATTATGGGTACTCATCAGAAATGCCTTGTCGAAGCGGTTCTAACGAGTATCCACTATCTATATTTACGACCCTTTCAATCACCAAGGCGGTGGTATTGCCCATCTATATATGCAATCTATGAACACATAGATTGTGGGTACTCATCAGAGCTGCTATGGATTTATGTAGGACACGTCGTAATGAACCGCAACGGACGGCAATGTCAAATAAATGATAAAAGGAATTGACTGGAATTTTTGCAATAAAATGTTAAGAAAATACTTTGTTTAGGTTGTCATGTACATGTTTTCACACATTCATGTCTATTTCATTCAAATTCGATCAAAACGTACGAAAAAACCGCCTTGGCTTTTATACCCCAAAAATTAGGCAAATTTGCTATAAAACAAAAATTAGGGCACCAAAAAAAAACAAAATTTATGCTGAGTACCAGATTTGATATAATTAACATTATCATATTAAAATTTACCACTAACATTTCATTATCGGTTAAAATTCCGAAAAATAAAATCTTCGGATCGGCAATTTTTGGCTCGGCGGCTCGGCCCGGCCCGGCGCGGCCTTGGCTTTTATACCCGACCATACCCCTATCAACCCGTTTATGTACCAAAACATATCTGACCTCAATCCATATGGTTTGAAAAAAAATAAGGGCGAAACAACCTACCAAATCATGGCGAAACTACCCACAGGCGAAACGACTCAGGACGAAACGACTCACGGGCGAAACGACCCGTGACCTGCACGAAGGTCGAGAAAATAGACACCTCAATCCCGCGATATTTCAACTGACAACAAACAGGAATTTACAAAGCTGACAGAACACAATGGCAAATGCAGATGACTCGGGTGTTTCGCTATCTAATCTTGATCAAAGTTCATTGTCAGAATCACCCCCATTAATCTTTCAGTGCTCACAGTGCAACACAATTGTTGGAGATTCATTGTCATGGGTTTCCGCGGACAAAATAACGAGGACAATTGCTTTGTCATGTTAGTGACTTATGCATAACTCTGTTGTATTAAATGTGTAATCTAACAATCTAATAATAATATGGAGCGTGGAAGCTCTATAGCTAGTATACTTGCCTCTGAGTCCGACACTAAATGCACCCAGTTGGATTTACGGAAATAAAAGTTGGGTGTCCGAACATGCTCCATTGGCATCACAGGGACACTCATCCCCTGTACAGGAAGATCTTCCCTTTTGCAGATAAATGATGGAATGTATGTTCTGTACACCTGCCAGTAATGGTCAAATCTGTCCGATCACTATCAATAGAAAAACTTTTTCTTTCTTTCTACTGATACTGCAATCGTTCACATTTGACCATTACTCGCAGGTGTACATTACATACACTCCTATCTATCCGGTTCGTAGAAATACCGGAACACACCAAAACACCAGAACACACTCAAAAAAAGCTTTTTACTTGACTTAATAGATGTTTTTAGGGGAATATACTATAATATACATTTGATATGCCTTATATTGACCAAATGTAAACAAAACATACTTTATAAACCCCAGCCGAGTTATGCATCAAATAATTTATGGCAATGTGATCCGGTATATTTTTGTCACGATGCGTTAGGCATAAGAAAGTTATAAGAAATACATTTAACGTCAAAAATGTTATTTAAGCCAAGAATAACTGTTACGGTGGTAATTAGTTATAGTATTTCATTTTTTATTGGAGGATTAACATCCCATCAACACTGATTCCGAACACTTTCTGTGTCATTTTGGAGACGTTTCTTTCAATTCTGGGTGATTTTTACCTACATTCACATAAGCTGATTTCTCAAGCCCTATAGGCCAATGAAAATGAAGTTTTATATGCAAGGACGGCCTGACTCGCACCTCTGCCTACGTTCCCAAGCCCCAATGGGCGGGGGCCCAAATTATAGTGTTTGTTTGCATTAAACCCCGAAAGGGAATATCAAGGGCGGACTATCAATTATCAGAATGAACAATGTCATCACGAGAACCTGCCTATATAATTTTGACCCCCTGTAACCCCACTTTTATATAGTACATGTAAAACTGGGTGGTTTAAGGGTAAACATTATTTTTCTTATTTCTACTCAAAAAAAAAAAAGATTGTGGGTATGGCTAGACTACGTTGAGGCGTTTCTCAGATTGAGTCCCCGTAACTACTGTTTTGCACAGAAATAAAAAAAAGAAAATTTTTATCTGGGATTTTTTTTTCGGGGGGGGGGGGGGGGGGGGGGGGGGGGGGGGGGGATTTGAAAAGGCGTGTTTACGTATTGTTAAATAAACAGACAGCCTTCGTAAGCCCATGTACTCAAGAAATGACATCAGTGCAGTGATCTAATCAACATAGTTACGATTAATAAACCATATAATCCCCTTAAGCTCCGCCAGTTACCTGTTTGTTACCTGGGGATTAGTGTATAATGCAATAGTAACTGCACGCGCCAATAAACATGCTTCGTGAAGCAAGATAATGATCAGACTACATGATGTCCGCTCTTTTCGTTATATGTCCGTGCCTGTCCAAATCCTATTTTATTCCTTCGCTTGAGATTTTAGTTGGTCCTAATTTCTTCATTCGCTTGAGACTTTAGGTATAATGAGATCTATACCTTTGCTGGCAACAACATACGTCTGTAGACATGTTTTCCAATGGCATGGCACGTCCGGTATCAGATTGTTATTTGATTTTTGAATATACAGTGTGTTTTTATATACTTATGTTGTTTTTAGAGAGAGAGAGAATTACAATGAACTGATGGATTTTGAAATAAAACTGTGCAATATTAAAATATGGTTTGTTATGTATTTCATTACCATTTGTCATTTGTCATATTTCATCCTCTGCTAAGAATGAAACCAAGAAACCAATGCCGTATGGACCGGAATGATATAAGCTGTTGACTGGGCCAGAAATTATAATAATAAAAAAACAGTAAAATGACACAGACAGAGTTGCCACTTAGCAAACTTGGTAAAAGGCTGATATAAAAAAAAATGAAATTTTTCCGAGCTAACGTTTTTGACAGTTCATGTTTTTCTTCCCAATGGCGACACTATGCTGGAAATGTCATTTTTTTGTGGCTAGAAGAACTGTCAAACTGTATTCTTTTGGTCATCGAATGAGTTATATCAGAGAGAGCTAATCTAAATATAAACTGCTCAGTATAATTACTTGTATATATTCAGACCCACAGGACCGGAACACATTTGATATAACACTGAACTAAGATTAATAATAAAGTTATGCTTTTTATATCAGATATGTTTTTAACAACACCATACACAATAAAACAATGCAAATAAGTAAAAAAAAAAATATTTCTAATACAAGAAAAATAAAAAAATTCAAGTGTGTTCCGGTAATTACAAGTGTGTTCCGGGTTTTGGTGTGTTCCGGTATTTCTACGAACCCCTATCTATCTATCTTCTTATACTGAGTCGGTCATATCTGGCCATTACCTCAGTTGGTTTTGCAGGGTGAAAGCTGCTCAGTAATGTAATTGCGGTAGTTTGGCCTACACAGGGGGCCTCCAGTTAACGTCCCGATCCGAAGGATGGTGCACTTTATGACATTCATCCCTGCAAATTATGTCAATGGAGTGTGTTCGGACACAAAAATTTTATCGCCGCTGCGGGGGATCAAACCCGGGACCTCTGACATCAGAGGCAAGTGCACTAACCACTGAACTATCAGGCTCCAACTCTTGGAACTTGCTAGAGGCCCAGTACTAGTCCTCTACCTGTTCCTGTTGAATTTGTTTTGTTTGTTTGATTTGAGGTTTAACGTCCCCGTCGCCAGTCATTTTGGAGACATTGTTTCCAATTTTGTGGGACTTTTACTCGACATTGAGATGAAATGACATCTCAAGCCCTGTCACCCAAAGAAACTAGGGTTTATAAGCATGGACAAGCCGACTCGCACTGCTTTGCATCAAGGTTGGCAAAATGCCGGCAAATATAAGTATTTTCCATGCCGGTGGCATTTACCGGTAAATACCGGCAAATACGTACTGGAAAAGGGTATTTACCATCCTGGAATTAGAAAAAAAATGTTTCACACAATTTATATATGATAGTGTTTTTGTGAACTTCATTTTATATTACACTGACATAGTTTAGTTTATCTGTTACAATCAACTTTAACAAAATGTTAGAATAAAGAAGGCCAATTTGGTACTTGCCACAGTACTCATCTATTTACTTTCACCAAAGTTTATAAAATATGGAGTCATTAATGACACCCTTTTGTCCATCCTTGGCCCTGGCCACCTGTGCTCTCTTGAATAAACAATATTTTGATGTCAGAGTTGTTGTTTTAGCACCTGTAATTTAGACAATGTGATCTAAAAGTCCTCATTCTCTTTTCAGCTACTGACGAGTGAATATCTTTCTCTTGCAGATTTTCCAGGCGGATTACAGAGGATTTTAATTGTGTTTTAATTGTGTTTGTGCTATTGTGTCACTGCAATATTGGATAATTATATTTGTTTATTACAGATAACATTTGTGTTTGTGCTATTGTGCTATTGTGTCATTGTAATACTGGGATATTGGATAATTATATTTGTTTATTACAGATAACATAGAGGTTAGTGCCCTTATTCTTACCAACTGTCATACACTGTTTGTTTATATACTCCTATATCACATTTTTGGAAGTTATTTTATTAAAGGTAAACATGAGTATGAACATTAGCAACTCATCCCAAACCTTGGAGACCATGATCAATACCATGATCAACACCCCATTACCTGTATCTCTTTTTTTTTTTTTTTTTTTTGTCAGGAATCTGACATTTATTTTTTATTTGCTTTGTTTTTCCCGTTAACAAACATCTTTTGAGACCCGGGAAGTCCCAAAAGTTTTCCAGACCTTACATTCTACAGTTTGTTTCATTTTTCCACCTTTCTTAATGTGCACTACCCATATAATCATTCACTCATTCTGACAGTCTGGATTCTGTCACACGAAACACATATGGTATATTCAAAATGTTCATTAATATTGTTGGTAGTGCACCTTTCATTCCATCAACCATACTGTTTTACCTATAATACATATATACAAATAGTAATTAGGTCTGAATTTTAACTGGAAAGTTATGAGCTATTCAGGATTCCCAACTTTTTAGTCTGGCAACCATTCCCAGTGGGGCAAATTGGGGGGAAGTGGGGGTGGGGGGTATAGGTGGTTTGCACAGGAAATATGCTTTTTGTTATGTTTATATGTATATACTCTGTATTCATGGTCTCTACTATATGGGCTTTGTGTAGTAATGTTGATTATACAATGTCGTTAATAAGTACTTGGTATTGGCTCCATTCCTTTTCAAACTTTTGAACAACATCATTTTTGAATGCAATATTTAAATGCACTTTATACATGAATTTCAGCTTCTTTTTAAAAATATTGAGAATCAAGGGTTGTTGTTTACAGCGTGATACATAAATGAAATATTTTGCATAAAATAAAATGAAATTAATTGCCTCTGGAATTACTTGCTCCTCCTGTTTACCAAATATGAAAAACTTCTCTGAAATGTTACATATAATGCCATAAGAATTCAGCCATATTATCAGTTCTCTAACAAACTTTTGGGTTAATGTACATTTCCACAGGAGATGCACTGTAGTTTCATTATTTAGTTTACAGAAGGTGCACATAGAATCATTTTGTATTTTCATTTGATAAAGAAGTTTATTTGTAACAAGAATGTTATGATTTATACTGACTTGGAACCAAATGAGAGCTGGGTATTTTGTAACATTAAACGGATAGCTGTAAATCTGAGTCCAGTCTTCTTTACTTAGATCATATAATTTGTTCCAAGTTATTTGTCCTGTTGGTACATCTTTATTTTGATTAAGCAAGTCGTACATTGTTTTTGATCCTTTAAGTTGTATTAAAAATGGTTGAACATGAGATGGGATAAATGGCATTGTTGATTTATGTTTTATATTAATATTATTTTCTCTTAGGTATATTTTTACTGCACATATAGTTCCATGAAACTGAATTGTATTTGAATGTATCCCTGACATTTCTGTGAATTCTTCATGGGTATAGAAATCTCCATTTTCTTTTATCAAATCATTCAAAAATCTGATCCCCTTTTTGTACCAAGAACTGTAAAAAATATGGGAACCCCCTATATTTATATTTTCGTTATAAAATATTGGGGTTTGTAAAATGTCATTTTCGTTTATGGGCTTTTTTTTATTGACATTAATAAAGGACTGAAAAACATCTTTCCAAAAATCATTTTTTATATTAGCTATACATTTTTCTACATATTTTGTATTACATCCAGATAATTTATCTATTTCGACATCAAGTTTTATAAGGTCTTGCCATTTGCAGTCATTTA
The DNA here is from genome assembly GCA_963580285.1 of Lucinisca nassula. Lineage (NCBI taxonomy): Eukaryota > Metazoa > Mollusca > Bivalvia > Lucinida > Lucinidae > Lucinisca > Lucinisca nassula. The sequence goes on from OY757018.1 coordinate 102,242,515, forward strand.
TAAGAAGACGCCTGATCCATGTTGATTTCAAAGCATCTATAAAGGCGTTCAAGTTAATCATTTGCAGACCACCTTCACAGTACTGTTTGATTACGACTGCTTTTTTAATTTTACTTGTTTTATTGTTCCACAAAAAATCAAACAGTGTATCATTGATGTAGTCAATTGTTCTTTGGTTAGGAGTCGGAAGGGCTAAAAATAGATGATTGAATGCTGGTATCATGAATGTTTTTATTACTGTTATTTTACCAATTGGTGTCAAAGCTCGTTTACTCCATTTTTTAACATTGTTCTCTAATTGCTGTATTTTTGTTGTATAATTATCTTTTATCATCTGTTCCAAATTAACGTTAAAAGAGATTCCCAGAACTTTAAATGTGTTACTTCCCCATGATAGTTTCCATTTTGTTTTGATTGCACTTGTACTGTACTTTTTGGAGCCAATCCATACCACCTGTGTCTTCTCATAATTAATTTTAAGGCCGGATATATTTGCAAATCTATCTAGTTCATTTAGAGAATGAAAGAGAGATTCAGAGGACCCATCTAAAAACATTGAAGTATCATCCGCATATTGTGAAATTTTGAATTCTAAATTTTGTACTTTAATTCCTGATATATGCTTGTTTTGTCTAATTTTCACAGCCAAAAATTCTGCACATAGGATGAAGATATATGGTGATAGTGGATCACCCTGACGGCATCCTCGCCCTATATTAAAGAAATCAGACATGTGTCCATATTGAATTACAGATGAAGATATTTTACAATAAAATGTTTCAATCCATCTACATAATTCTGGGCCAAAGTTTAAGAATTTTAGTACTTTCTGAATGAACGCCCATGATAAAGAATCGAATGCTTTTTCAAAATCTATCAATAGCAAGAGCCCTGGTATATTATTTTGCTCAGTGTAGTTCATCACATCATATATTAAGCGGGTGTTTTCTCCTATATATCTGCCTTTTAAGAATCCTGTCTGATCTTTGTCTATTAATTTATCTAAAACTAATTTTAACCTATTCACTATTGAACCTGATGCTATTTTGTATATTACATCTAAAAGAGTCAGTGGTCTCCAGTTCTTAAGAAAAAGTTTTGATTTACCTTCTTTAGGGATACACGTTATTAATCCTTGTCGTTGAGTTATTGAAAGTTCTCCATTTGCAAATCCTAAATTCAGTGATCTGAGAACAAAATGGCCTAGCTGTTTCCAAAATGTTTTAAAGAATTCTGCTGTAAAACCGCTAATACCAGGGCTCTTGTCAGATTTCATTTGATACAATGTGTTACTTATTTCTTTATATGTTAATATTCCCTCTATACTGTTTGCCTGTTCATTATTAAGTTTTGTCATTTTATTAAATTTCATGTAGGTTTCTAACTCTGTATCTTCTAATGTTTCATCTCTTGATTTATATAAATTTTCATAAAAAGTTTTTGTTTCTTTTAATATTTCTTCTTGCTTAGTTATTTTTGTTCCATCTTCCTGTTCCAGACAACATATTGTTTTGGACACAGAATTATGTGTTTCCAATGCACAAAAATATTTTGTTGGCCTCTCACCCTGATCTATATACTGTGCTCTAGATCTAACCATATGTCCTTTAAGTTTCTCATGACGTATATTTATTAATTCAGTTTTTAAAATTTCAAGTTCTTCTAAATTATCCTCATTATCATTATTTTCCATGTCTGCTATAGTTTTTATTAATTGCTTTTCCCTGGTATCCCTGTTTTTATTTTTATAACTTGCATAAGAAATGGATTTCCCTCGAATTTCCATTAGTAGAACATCTAGGAATAACTGGTCATTTATTGTTAGTTGAAGTTCTTCATCAGGAATATGTTCTAAATTTTGCATATTATATACTGGTAATGCATATTGTTTTTTAATTTCTAAGATTTTTGAATTAATCTGATTTAGGTATTCAATATCACTTAATAGAGAATTATTATGTTTCCAGTATGATTTTCCTTTCCTAAAGTTTGTGAGATTAAGTTCTAATGTTATATTTGCATGATCTGATCTATAACTAGGGTTAATGTCTGACTTTTTTACAAACTGTAATAACTTTTCTGAAATTAGGAAATAATCTAGTCTTGCCTGTTTGCATGGATGTTTCTTTTTCCAAGTAAATTTTTTACTCATTGGAAAATTTTCCCTAAATGGATCAATTAAATATTTATCTTGTATCAGTTTCAACACTTCATCTCTTGCTTTTGGATTATTGATACCTTTATAATTATAATAGTCTAAGACTGGATTTTGGACTAAGTTATAATCTCCACACATGATGATTTCTGTATTGCCAATGTCATCTATATAACTCGAAATATCCTTAAAAAATGAAGGGCTGTCTATATTTGGTCCATATAAATTTATTAAAGTAAGTCGCTGGTTATGAATAGTTATATCTACAATTAAGAAATTACCTCTGTCGTCAGTTATTTTTTGGTGTATTTTAAAGTCTAGATCCTTATTAAATAATATTGCAACACCTCTTGCATTTGATCTAAAGTTACTGAAGATACTATTACTGTTTCCCCATTGGTCTATGATCTGTTTTTCATTCTCATCTGTAAAATGTGTATCTTGTAAACAGTAGATGTCATAATTCTTACTCTTAATGTAGTCAAACACATCTATTCTTTTCTCTGTAGATTGCAGGCCTTGTACATTGCAAGACAAAATACGTATATCAGTCATTTTTAAATGTTATTTTGAAATGTGTTTGTATGTCCTGTGCAAGAAGGGGGTGTATGGGAATGGTTGCCAAGCATTTAAAGTGAAAAAGAAACAAAAACAGAAACAACATAATAATTATGAAGTTGCAAAAAACATGTCCTGCTTGAATTTATGTTCTATTTTTTCCATTCATGGCTTAAACATATTTCAAGTAATAGTTTTGTTCCATTTAGTTTTCATCGTCATCACGTGAACAAGTCCGTGAAATGAAAACCCCCCCAAACCCCACTTTATATAGAGAAAACTGGGGTTTACGGGGGTATTCATTATTTTTCTTACTTCCACCCCAAGACATAGGCTGTGGGTACCCGTTAAAACCGTCTCAATGAGGCGGTTCTAACGAGCACCCACATCCCACGTCCTGAGCATTTATAAGAAAAATATGAAGGATTTTCATCAGAAAAGTAGCCAGTTTTGGAAATGCACTATGTCGTACGGACGAGTTATCGTAATGGTGAGGAGAGAAACAAGAGAAAAAAAAAATACATGTATATACATATTGAAAGTTTAGCCACCAAAAAATTATTTTTGTTTAAAAAAAAAAAAAATAATAATAATAAAAACAAATAGATATGGGGAAAAAAAGAGAGAAAATCTTGATACTAACCCTCATCCTGTTGTTCACGACAACCCCTACCTTTGCAAACAGTGTAGATCCAGATCAGATGGCTTCTTAACCCCTGATCAGTATCTACCATGCTTGACATTTAGTTTATGAATTTGTAGGAATAAATTACCTCAAGTAATCTGACCAGCCCAAAGCCAGAAACGGGGGTAACATAATTGAATTTGAATTTTCAGCAGGATAAGGGTTAATATTCCTCATGTAATAAATCGATGATATTTGAGAGTTAAAAGTTCAAGCGCGAAGAGACTATTCCAGTTTTTAGGGAAGGCAAGTTTCGGATACCTTCTTTCATAATTTCTAAAATTATGGTGTTTGAATGAATTCCAGATGGTTATTCTACATGTCTATATGGTAACACAAAATGTAAAATTAACAACACAATTGCAAGTATTGAGCAATGTAAATAATAGCTGAAGGTGACTTAGCTAAAGCATTGGCAAGTTTAAAAATAGAAGTGCAGTCAAATCTAAAGATTACAAAAAACACAAAGACCGTGGGAACTCGCTGGAGCCATCTCAGCCAGACAGTTCCAACAAGGACCCACAATCTCATCCCCGGACAGAAGTGGAAAAAAGTTATGCATACCCCTGCAAACCCCAGTGGGGTCCAGAGGTTTCAAAATCCAGTGTCTTGTTATTTGAGATACCGAGAGTTGACTGCAATTCAAATAATTTGTCAGTATATGAAAATACAGAGTACCTATTACCAGCAGGAAACACTAAAAGGGTGACCTGGCAAACAATGCAGGCCCATATCAGAAGCAACAGAAAACATGGCCCGCACTGTCCACTAACAGAATTTTCTGTCAAAAAAGGAATAAAAATGAACAAAACTAGGCCTCAATCTCCTTAAATGACAAATGGGCTTGTCTACATAAAGCAGTGGAAGAGTCCATCAGTATACAATTTGTCTGAGTTCAAGAAACATTCACAGAAATTCTTATATTATAATAGAAGTACTTGAACATATGTCTTTGCAGAGCTTCCTATGTTCTAACCTCAGCGAAACGAAACATGAGACTAGTTAAGGAGCTCTGCAAGTTTCTCCCATCAACTGTCTCCGACTGCCTCAGTCTTGTCTGTGCAAGGCTAAAGCACGGAGACCAGAGTACCTGTATCTCCATGCTCCCCAAACTCTAGGGACAGCTCATACGGTCGGGGAGAAGGGGACCTGACCATCATGGTGGAAACTCCCAATATCAGCATCTCAAGTCCCGGGACTTCAATCTTGTCGGGATCCGAAACCTCTGGGTCACTTTCCCCCTCCCCCTCCCAGGATAGAAGCCCGCGGACCTATGCCGAGGTCGCTTCCGGTCTAACCTCCTCTGTCATGACAGAATCCCCCCAGTCCCACCCACAAGGCAAGAGCCCTCAGACCATAGGGACTATGGCGCAGTCACCCTCTCAAGAGACCCCAAGCCCAGCCAGTCCAGGAAGCCCAAATACCAGCTCCAGCACTCCTAAGCCCCAAAGAAGAAAAGCAACTGCCACTAGACCCACCGGGGTCACGGCGGCTGGGCCTATCATAATGGGGGGGATTAGCATAACCCACACCACCGCCAAATCCCCCAAATTTTATACCCCTAAAACCAGCCCCACAGTCAGCATACAGTCCAATTCAATTCAAAACCTGGCTACCCCTTTAACTCTTAAAAAGAGGAAACAGGTCGACAGATCCCCCCTCTCCCCAGACGACCAGCCCAAACGAGCCAACGTAGCCATCAACCCCAATGAAGGGGACGATTCCTTTGATCGCTCCTTGCAGAATGTAGTCAATATGGCAGTCAACAACATGAGCTGCCATGGATCCAATGGAAGCCCAAACACTACACCCTCCCCAAGCCCACCCCGATCCCCACCACTATCCCAATCCCTCACCTACGTCAGCATTACAAAGGTCGGGGGACCCATCTCAAAGTCAGAAAGGAAAGAAACTATCAGGGACTTCACAGCCTTTCTTAAATACGACAATATCAAATACACCCTTGGACCAGAAGGTAACCCCGGGATCACCTTCAAAATAACAAGCCAGGCCACCCATAAAGCAAAACAGTACACAGCCAACCACAGGCTGTCCTTCGAGCCAAAAGCTCAGCTGTCAAGCAGCCCCCCAGTTGGCAGAAAAAGGGGTCCAAAGACCCAAAGACCCGACCCTCCAATAAACTCCAATACCGGCACTGGCATTCTCAAAAGCACAGGCGTCATCGAAAATGTCCCCATAGCCACTGACCTACAAGAGCTGAAGGTCAAACTCAACACAAGTGGGCACAACATAATAAAAACAAAACGTGTGCTCACAAGAAACAAAAAACCAACCAGCGAAGAAAAGGTCGCGCCCAGCATTATTAAAACAGCTGATAGGACCTACTTAATCCAACCGTGCAGGGTACCGTACATACGGTGCAACTCCTGCCAGTCTCATGGTCATTCCGCGGGGAAGTGTCCAAACAAAATAAAAGTCTGCCCCCACTGTAGCATGTGGCACTCCCATCACCAATGCCAAGTCAACTATAGATACAGGAAATGCCCAAACTGCGGGGGGCCACACGGTGCAGCTCACCCCCAGTGCCCTACCTTCCTCACATACAAAAGGAAGGTAGATACCCTTAACAGAATAACCAGGGAGGAATGGAACATTAGGCGTATACAGGAGTCCGTCGTTCATGTTGCACACCCATTGGACGATGCCCCCACTCATAACCCCACCCAAACACCTCCCACTATAACCCAGATGCAGACACGGCCCATAGCCAGCCCATCAGTACCAAATTATCCCATATCTAACCCTAATCCTAACCCTAGCCATACACCCTGCCATAACCAAACGTATGTTACAACAGAACAACTCATCACCATCCTCGTTGAGGTGATGAAATTGGATAAATTGACCCTAGCCCCAAAAGACAAAGCGAAAGCAGTGGGAAATATCGTCAGAACCCACACCCACATAAACCCACACCTGAGTACAAACATAACAGACACCCCGGCTAGACAAAAAGCGCACTGCCATACAAATGCCACCAACAGGCGTATAGCAGCACTAAGAGCAGACGACCCAACTCCCATGGATACCTCAACACCCAACCCAACAAACCCGACCCCAAGCCCATAGACATTCCGACCCCCACCCACCCGACCCTATAAGGATATATAATGGCGGACTCCACTGCAAAACCACCCCCTCCACCAGCCTCCCGACTTGACGTTCTGCAGTGGAACTCCCGTAGCGCTGTCAATTTACATCAACTTAGAGCCTTTCTAGATGAAAAAACAATATCCCCCCACGCTATATGCCTACAAGAAACCTGGTTCAAAGATAATAAAAGAACCCCTACGATACCGACATTCAAACTTGCCGCCATCTCCAACAGACAGGAAAAAGGAGGAGGTGGCATAGCCATTTATATGAAAGATAACATCTCATTCGAAAAGCTAGACCTAAATATCAATGACCCCACTTTTGAATCGTGCGCTGTCACCATCCATCTGAAAAACTGTAAAGTAGCCTTGATAAACTGTTACGACCCGCCCAGCAATAAAAACGCAACAAAAGAACTAGATAGACTAAGAAAACTTTTCGACCATATCCCGCACCAAAGCTACATACTTGTAGGTGACTTTAATGCCCATGACACGCTATGGAGCCCAAAGCAGAACCCAAGGGGGAAGGCACTATCAGAGTTATTACTTGAATACGGGGCTACCATCCTCAATGATGGGGCACCAACCATGGCAGAAACTGAATCTTCACCTGACATCACCATAGCCACCCCAAACCTCTCAGCCCGCTCAGAATGGTATACCCTTGACAATTCCTGTGGTAGTGACCATCTCCCCATTTTGTCCAAATATAATGCCAAATACAACACCACGGGAGCAGCCGTTTCCCAAAAATGGAACCTAAACAAGGCCGACTGGGATCTCTTTAAAAATCTCTGCTCACAAAAATTAGAAATTAGTGACAACCAAAACATAGACGAAATTGCCAACCAGTTTACGTCCACCCTAAAAGAGATCTGTGACAGTACAATTCCAACGACCTCAGTTAAACATAAAAAACTACTCCCACCCTGGTGGAATCAAGATTGTAGGAAAGCCATAAATCAACGCGAGCAAGCGAGGAAGAAATACTTGAAAAATAGAACTTCCGAGCTTAAGAATAACTACAATAAAACTAAGGCACACGCTAGAACCACCCTACAAATAGCACAAAAACAAGGGTGGCAAGAAATAGTCAACAAACTTAACCATAAGACCACTAGTAAGAAAATGTGGTCTACTTTTAATAAATTTAGGGGTAAACCTACTGAAAAGATAAACTGTCTCAAAATTAACGGCCAGACCATAACTAATGATAGAGAGAAAGCAGACGCCCTTGCCAACCACTACCATAATATGTCGAAAACCTCAAACCAAGATCCTGCCTTCCAAACAATAAAAGAGACCGAGGAGAGAACCTTCAACCAATCTCTCCCTGACCTCTTCAACGATGACCGAAGAAGCAGTAACCTGAACTGCGACTTCACCCTATTTGAACTTAATGAGGCTCTGCAGAGTAAACGCAGCACAGCTCCAGGAGCGGACAAAATTCATTATGAAATGCTGAAACAGCTCCCACCAGATAGCAAACAAAAACTCTTAGACCTCATAAACACTTCCTGGCGTTGAGGAGAAGTCCCCACACAATGGAAACTAGCCACAACAATCCCAATAAAAAAACCACTCAAGGATAAGCTGGATCCACAATCATATCGACCCATCTCCCTCACCTCATGCACATGTAAAACTATGGAAACCATGATCGCCAAATGGGTCATTCCACGGTACTGGTGAATTTTAGGGGTACCCCAGTAAAATCATTATTTTTTAACCGTATACATTAAGAACATACTGAGAAGGTTTTCTGATGTCATAAAGACACATTGGAGAGATAAAAAAAGATAAAATATGTAGATTGTCATAAATGAGAAAAGAAAAAAATGAATTAATTTAACCAAAATAACCCGATTTTTTGCTTTGAATTTGTGACATTGCAATGGTGCCCTCATTTGATTGCCCACTGTAATGGTATATGCCATAGCTGTAGAAAATCGTCCATGTAATGAAGAGTTAATACATTAAGAAAGGTTTTTATGTCAAAATATTCAGTAAACACCTCACAGACACTGAAAAATTGACTTTGTAAAATATACATTGTGCTCGTTACTATCGTGTCCCATAGTTGTTCATGAAATATTGATTTATATTAACGCACCATCGTTCATTACACAAATATCACACGGATGTATTTCCTCTTTGACAATTAGCCTACTGTTTGCACGAAACTGAGTCAGCCTGAGGCTAGTTTGATTATCCTATTTATGGAAAAATATCCGTGTACCCTTCGTGGTGTCCAATTTGTGACGATCGTTATTATCGATCTACCCAAGTGATAAATTTGTTAATGGGTCGGAATTTGCCGCCAAATAGAGCCATGTGACCTATTTTGTGTTTACACAAAACGCGCTCTGTGGGTTGCAAAAGGAGAATAGTCACAAACAGTAAAGGTCGTGGTGTCCACAGTTATCAGGGAAGGTGACGATCGTATGTATGTCACCGGTTGTTACGATCGAATGCCGGTTTTTGCCAAATTGGAGTTGTAAACACACTTTATCTGCGATCAGATGAAGATATGTTTTCTTTGGTTATATAATGCATTTTTATCGACGATTATTTTATCACCCACAAAATATGAATACTTTAATGTTCTATGAGACACAATGCTGAAGACGCTCGTTACATTAAGAAGCCAAAAATCCGGTGTCCTATTTGAATATTGACGATCGTATAGATTTTATGATTAATATGGCTTCCGTTTATTTCTTCTCGACTTTATTGGTATCAGACTGATTTAAATGTCTGTTTTTTTACAACAGCTTATTTTTTTATAACATTGTGCGCCCCTTGAACTATTGCTGGACGTGGCCTGGGCAGTCGTCACAGAAGGACACGAAAAGCTGTTTGCTCGTTACAAACAGACACCAAAATACGGTGTCCATCTGTCACTTGTAACGATTGGTAATTCCGATGGTCATATTATAAAATAAGATCATCTTACAATAGCCTACTGCTCATTATATGCTTTTCAGGTATTCAACCTTTTTTTTTGAATGAATCGAGAAAGAATGTCGCTAGAATCACGTTGTAAGCGCCGATGAATAACGATCGTTACAAAATGACAACAAAGCGCATTTTAAGCATTACCGTGGACACTACAAATGCTTTCTCGTTACAAAACCAGGGCCCAAATTAAACATCAAAGGCGTCCCGCGGATTCCCGAAAATTTCTCTGTACGGCCAAAAATCTTTACCGACACGTATAAACCCGCCCACTTTTAGCGGTTTGTAAAAAGTTTGCTCCGCCTCCTTAGCTGAAACAGCTTTCTGTGTTTATTGAGAACTAAGTACGTCCCATTTTCTGCTTGTGCGGTATTATATTGACAGTCAGAATCACGTGCGTCGGCACACCTTTGATCGTCATCGGCGTGTAAAAAACGTGTCGAGGTGATTGCTCGGGTGTTTGCATATAATTAAACAGATTAGTAGTTGAGGATAAACTAATTATCTCATTGCCGATAAGTGTTTTTTAATCGTGTTAACTTGTTACTGTTTAAATTAAAGCGGGTCGTAATTTAGGTGTTTCATTAGAGATGCAAAGTGTGACAATATTTTCAAAGATAGATACGCATTTTTTTCTTGAGTAAATAGCAGGTGTTCACTAGGTGAAATGACGAAAATAATTTATAAAATCGCAAAATGTTGTCGCGATCGCTGTTTGATTGTGGCGCCTGGAAAATACGTAAAATCGGCGAATGTGACCAGGCCGGTTTGTCAGGGTCCGCGCTGCAGTCTGATCTGTCTGTTAGCCAAAAGCAAAAAAAAAAAAAAAAAAAAAAAAATACCGCTGACTCCTCTAAGTCTGCCCCAAATGATCAAAGTTGCACGTGTTTCTGCCTGTTTGTCTGAAGCAGTTCCGAGTGTTTTAATAGAGTACAATGGCAAAAATCTTTTGCAAAAGAATTTTTCTTTTTTTCTTTTTAATCCATATATGACAATGGGCGTCAAGTTTGTTTTATTTGTGTTAAGTTCTACAAATAGTGTAGACAGATCAGACGCTATGTTTTGTGGCGTCTGATCTGGGTCTACACGGAAAATGGACCACTAGGCATATATGGGGATGGGTAATGCGATTGTTTTCTTTACTTTTTATTTATTTATTTTGGGGGGTGGTGGGAAGGGAGTTTTACTTGGAAAGTTGTAAAATTTATACATGCCAAGCAAAAATATTTTTTTTTAGTATGCACTCCTCTGCAGTGTACTGACCGCATGTATGTCACAGTTATGAGTATTTTTAACTTCCTCACAGAGCTTTGCTTGATAGTTTTTAGTTTAACATAACAGCCCAGTCAACACTATTCAAGTCATTTTTGAGCCGGTCAGTTTACCTATCCACACTTTACTAGCCCTCTAAAAGAATATACAGTTGATTAAAAATGCAAACAAGAGATTCATAGATTAAATGATATATATTTCTTCATCAAAACAATTTTACGATCCGCAAACACCTTGCTTCAAAATTGGGACTTCCTGAATTCTCCAGTGGGACTTCCAGATTTCAAGGGTAGGAAGTCTAGGACTTCCTGAACTTGGGAGTAAATGGAAGCCCTGCAAAACAGAACCAAGAATTCAGTATGAGAAACTGCAACGGAATGACCGCCTTGGGACGGTCAGTAGTAAAGTAGAAGTAAAACAAAGATCAGGAATTGATACAATTAACTTACTCCACCCATAAAAGACACCAAAGGGAAAGAAATACAAACATTAAGCGACCAATAATGACAAAATTACCACACTCCGTTTAAAGCCTTATAGATAACTATGGTCATATAACGGAGGTCAGTCTTTCGATGGTTCTACCTGGATTCTTATCAGTGGTGACTTTAGTTCACTGCATGTTTAACACATTTTATAAGTTACCTCACATATTAAATACATGTATTGTAACGCATTTACCTGATAAAGATATGCTATCTCAGGACCTGTCAGGTTTATCAGGTCAACGTGACGTCGTCAACGTGACGTCATCAACTTGACGTTGCGCTTTAATGACGTTGCTCTTTGATAACAATCAATACCTGTTTATTGATTGCATATTTAAAGAGTGAACAATGCGTGTAACTGATAAATAGAATACCAGATTCGTGTCATTTGATATCAAGTTTATCAGGCTCGGCTTTGAGAACGCATGTAGAATCGCTCGGCAAGCCTCGCGATTCCACAAGCGTTTTCGAAGCCTTGCCTGATAAAATTGATATCAAAAGACACGAACCTGGTATTCTCTATTTATCAGTTACCTCCCATATTAATTACGTTGTAGTGCATTGACCTGATAAAGATAGGCTATCTCAGGACATGTGAGGTTTATCAGGTCAACGTGACGTTGTCAACGTGACGTCGTCAACATGACGTAATCAACTGGACGTTGCGCTTTAATGACAATCGATATCTGCTTATTAATTGCATATTTAAAGAGTGTACAATGCATATAACTGATAAATAGAATACCAGGTTCGTGTCATTTGATATCAAGTTTATCAGGCTCGGCTTTGAGAACGCATGTAGAATCGCTCGGCAAGGCTCGCGATTCTACAAGCGTTTTCGAAGCCTTACCTGATAAACTTGATATCAAAAGACACGAACCTGGTATTCACTATTTATCAGTTACCTCCCATATTAATTACGTTGTAGTGCATTGACCTGATAAAGATAGGCTATCTCAGGACATGTGAGGTTTATCAGGTCAACGTGACGTTGTCAACGTGACGTCGTCAACATGACGTCATCAACTGGACGTTGCGCTTTAATGACAATCGATATCTGCTTATTAATTGCATATTTAAAGAGTGTACAATGCGTATAACTGATAAATAGAATACCAGGTTCGTGTCATTTGATATCAAGTTTATCAGGCAAACCTCGCGATTCTACATGCGTTCTCAAAGCCTTGCCTGATATACTTGATATCAAAAGACACGAACCTGGTATTCTATATACCTCCCACAAGTGTCATAGAGTGCCGGCTGTTGCAGACGACTTTTAAAAACATTGCAATAAAAGGAAAAATTTCTGCAAACTAGCAATTTCACCTTTTATTGCAGTTTTTGTAATATAAATTTGTAACTGTAAAACTTCCAGTTTTTTAGATTATTTTTTTGTTTCCTAGCTGCAAGTGACTGACAGCTTTCCCTCATGAAACATCGTTATAAGAGTGTTAAGGATAAGAAGTTGCTATAGAAAAAATATTCAAAATGAAGATAATTGCTATGGTGAGCCCCCAGGTCCACTTGCACTGTGGTTTCCTGGCTAACCAGTCACTTATTTGACTGGGGGAATGTTTTCAGAACTAGTAACAGTGTTATTAATCACATAATTTCACATCAATTAATACGCCTGTGAATTATATGATATAATATTAAAACACTGCTGAAAACTTCCCAACCCTATACGAAAAGAGCAAGGATGAGGTTATAAGCAAACATATAAAGTTACTAGCTACTAAAAGCAAAAAAAAAATATGCATGCTTACACTAAATCCACATCATCCGCCTACCATGCTGATATGTTACAAGCACCATAGCATACAACAGAGGGTAGTTAATGGGTTAGAGGCACATACTGAGAGATGTACACAAAATTTACTAGAAAACTCGCATTGTGTGGTGCACATTTATTTTGGAGAGCATGCTATGAGCTTTCCGTTGGTTAACAGTCATAAATAGCAATAAAACAGCCTCTATGATTGATAGTTTCCAAGACTATGGCTTTCCAGTCGGGTTTGCAGTGCAATGTGATCGTCACATGGTGTCCGCCTTTAGTGAAATGATGATGCCAAATAACTCAAAATTACCATTGAAAGTTAAAATATGAAAGTATATAATACAAAATCGATACTTAATTGTATTTTAAAATGAGATTTGTTTCATTTTTCCAATTAAATTATGCTTTCTGTAGGGACACCATGTGACGAGAGTATTTTGGTGTCCTCTGAAACGAGCATCTTGTTCTATAAAAAACGTCTTAAAATTTTGCGATTTTCATGTTAGGGCTATTCCAGGAAAAAGTGTAACCCCAGGTCGGGCCGCAAACGATTTTTTTATTGCTTGGGGTGGGGGGTGCAGGTAATTTTATTTTTTGTGGTCCTAGGTCTAACATTAATTTAAAATTCCTTAGGGGTAGGGTCTGACCCAGCATAAATGTGATATGCAGGGGACAGTAAACTACACTTCAGCCCCGCTATAGCATGATTGATTATAACACGAATTCAGATATAACACTGATGTTGTTTGGGCCAAAATTTTCTCCAACCTTCCATTTTTTGTTTGCTTTGGTAAAAAATCCCGACGAGTTATTACAGTACTTAGAAGTAACTCCAGGAGTAGTAACACGGTACATCCTGTCTCTTAATCACTTGTCAAATATCCATACCATTTTTATCCTAACGTTGTATTAGTTAGAAAAAAGGATGGCTCTCTCAGATTCTGTATCGACTTTAAAAAATTATATAGTCGCACCATCAGGGATGTATTTACACTTCCCAGGATCAATGACACAATCGATACACTGATGGGTTCAAAATTGGACTTAAGGTCGGATACTGGCAGGTTGAGATGGAAGAAGATAAGAAGAAACAGCTTTCTCTGTCGGCTCATTAGGGTTCTATGAATGTAATAGGATGGCCTTTGGATTGACTAACGCCCCTGCGACGTTTCAGCGTTTGATGGAGCGTTGCATAGGCGAGCTCAATCTGAAGGACTGTCTTATTTTTCTCGATGACATCCTTATCTTCTCTGATACTTTTGAAGAACATATAAAGAGAATTCAAGCTGTATTTAGTAGATTGCATGAGCACGATCTCAAACTAAAACCTTCTAAGTGTGAGTTTTTTAAGACCTGTGTATAATATCTTGGTCATGTAGTGACTGAAAATGTTGTAGAGACAGACCCAGACAAAATCAAATATTTAGTGGAATAGCCCGTCCCTCACAATGTTAAAACATTGCCGTCTTTTCTCGGTTTCGCAGGGTACTACAGGCATTTCATTGGAGATTATGCAAAAAATAGTGAAACCGTTGAATGATTTACTTATAGGTCATCCCACGAATAAGCAGACCCTCAATAAGAAGAAGAAGAAAAGTACTTGGCAATTGGGTGAAATCCAACAAAAATCTTTGATACACTACAGACAAAGCTGTGATATTTTCGGATGTTGTGAAAGCTGTTTGTGATGCTTATTCAGCTCACTGTCGTCCTTGTCCGTAAACTATTTTGTCACAAGTTCTTCTGTGCTAGCTCAGACTGTTGATTTCAATATAGAATCAAATGATAATTTTGAATCTACAGACATAAATACTGTAGAATGAGCCAAAGAACAACTAAATGATCTGTCTATTGCCAGAGTGTTACACTTTGTCAAAAGTGGGCATTTTCCCAACTAAAAACAAGTTAAGTTCTGAAGATCCAGAGGTTCTCAGATATCTAAGACATTGGAAGAGCTTATATTATGCACAATGGGGTCTTGCATCGTGAAACCATCATAAATGGCAAAAAGTTTCAACAAAAAGTTCTTCCCATGTGTTTTCGTGCTTTGGTGCTTAAACATCTTTACGATGATAAAGGTCATCAAGGTCAAGAAAGAAATCTCTCTTTGGTTAGATCAAGATTCTTTTGGCCAGGTTTTGAACTTGATGTACAGAATAAAGTGAAGAATTGTGACAGGTGTATTAAAAGCAAGGTGTCTCCAAAACCCGGTGCTGCACTTGTAAATATTGTCGACACTCAGCCATTGGAGCTTGTTTGTATTGACTTGTCTTTGGAAAGCTCCAAAGGAGGGTTTGAACATATCTTGGTAATTACAGACCATTTTACCAGATATGCTCAAGCGCTTCCTACAAAAAATCAATTGGCAAAAACAAAAGCCAATGTTATTTTCGAGAATTTCATTGTACACTACGGCTTCCCTGGTCGCTTACACAGTGACCAGGGAAGAAATTTCCAAAGTAGTGTGATTAAGGAGTTGTGTTCTCTTGCTGGGGTTCAGAAATCCAGGACTACACCATACCATCCTATGGGGAATGGTATGTTGGAGCGCTTTAACCAGACATTATTAAATAATATGCTGGGAATAATAGAGAACCATCATAAAGAAGACTGTAAGTCTTTTGTACTCCTCTGGTTCATGCTTATTGCGACCAGACATGAAAGTACTGGATTTTCTCCCTATTTTTAGCTCACAAGAGCCGAAGGCTACGGGGGAGATTTTGGTAAAGGCAGTGGACCGTCGTACGCGCCCGTGTCCGCGTCAACATTTTCAAACAACTTCTCCTCCAAAACTGCTGGGCCGATTAAAGTCAAATTTCATGTGGAGCATCCATGGGATGGGGGAACAAAAGTTTGCTCGTAGGGTCCAGGTCACATGACCAAGCTGGCCTCCATGCCCATATAAGGTAAAAACCCTTCAAAAATCTTCTTCTCCTGAACCAGTGGGCAGATTGTGATGAAACTTTTCGCTTATTTGTTGTATTCCTTGCTTCTGCATGATCTAATTTCAGAACTTATTTATTTTCACTGTAGCTGGTGTTGTGCCGTGTGGCGGCCGTAAAACGTCTCCCCGTACATCATCATAGTGCAGATTATATTTTCTGGTCCTTTGGAATCATTCATTTGGTATCATTTTGAAAATAGAGTTCTGCTTAAGCCGGTGCTGGAGGGCGTGGCCGGTGTTGCACATTTCAGTACTCATCATGAACAGACTCAATAAAACCGAGTCTGCTATTTTCGTTTATTTGGTGTATTCCTTGCTTCCAAAGGATCTAATTTCAGAACTTATTGGTATGTAGCATAGTTGACTTGGGCCCATCATAGTTTGCTAAAATGATGACCCTCGGATGACCTTGACCCAAAGTCAAATTTGGTCGCATAGACTTTTGTATGGGAAAAAGTCAAAACAGCAAATATTTTTTTAAATTATTGCAGCCTGTGACCTGAAAATTAGTATATCCATTGGGCAAAATGTGCAAGTGAAACTACATTAGTTTTCAAGGTCAAGGTCATCCCCTGATTTTGGTCCAAGGTCATTTAGATTTGAAAATTAAAAATTGTTTTTTCTCTCAAACCACTAGCCATTTGCAACCAAGTTTTATAAGAAAACTTTTAGGAACAAGGAAATAAAAAATAATTAATTTAAGTTTGGTCACATGACCAGGATGGCTGCCAAGCCCATATAAGGTAAAAACCCTTAAAAATCTTCTTCAATACCAAAAAGCCTATTGTCATGAAACTTGGTATATAGAATAAGAAACTTGGGTCCATAAACTTGGTATATAGAATAAGAAACTTGGGTCCATCATAATTTGTTCAGATGATGACCACGGATGACTTTTTCAGATGATGACCCTCGGATGACCTTGACTCACTTTATACTTAGGTCAAATGTGTGTGCGATACAAACTTTGTTGAGCAATAAAAGTTCAAAACCAAGTATTTTTCAAAACTATTGTAGCCTTTGATTTGAAACTTTGTAGATGCAGATGGCATCCAGGGACGGGTCATTTCCTCCCATTTGACCTCTGGTGAGCGTAGTGGCCTCTTGTTTAACGTTTGTTCGACACCCCAGACTAGCTGTGGATGCCTTTTTAGGATTATCTTCATCCCGGGATCCACCCATTGTCAGCAGGATGCGTTATGCAACCAAGCTAAAGAAGCAGTTGCAATTTGCATACAGGATGGCTTATAAGGAAGCAGAAAAGTCTGCTCTTGATCAGAAGTCACAGTATGACTACAAAGTTAGAGAGTACTGTCGACATAGGAGACAGATTTTTAATTAGAAAAGTTGGACTCAAGGGCAAAAACAAATTAGCAGACAAATGTGATAAATACCCATATATTGTCATTGCTCAACCAGACAGAAGTATTCCTGTTTTCACTGTGAAGAGGGAATGGCTGATGATGGCTCTGTAAAAACCTTACACAGGAATATGCGCCTGCCGTTTAGCTCCATTCCGTCGTTCCCTGAGGCTGACTAATCTTTGTTGTCAAACAGAGAGCATGTGCCTCGGACAAGGAATGGGGGGAGCAGGCGGCAGGAATGTATTTTGGCTGAGATTTCTTCAGAATCAGAGTCTGAACCTGAAATATATATTTCTTTAAACAGGAGAAAACAAAAACCAAATTTGTTGACAGATAGATCAGATATATAAACAAGCAATCTGTCTGCTAGTGGAAATATAAATTACCACTTGACAGTATTTTCTGTTAGTTCTTCTAACAGTAATACTATAGAGCAATCTAGCGCACCCTCAACTGGTGTTGAGTTTGCTGGTGGTGATAGCTTGTCTGCAGAACCATCCCCAAATGTAACATCTCCTGTGTACAATCCAGCTCCCAGACGTACAGGTCGAGCAAGAAAGCCACCGGACAGATATGGAGACTGGATTGTCAATCAGGCTATGGCAGAGACATCCAGAGATGATTTAGAAGTTTTCGTGTAACTTCAGGTTTTAGTATCTTTAGTAGTTTGTTTTTTTATCTTGTAGTACATGGGAGATTGTTACAAGAGATATTAATTATTTTTCCCTGTCGTAAAATCAATATCACAGCCCATTAAAATGAAAGTTTGTTTCTCTTAACTCATATTCTAGATTGATGTTTTCATTGCATTTTGTATATAAATTATTTTTCATGTCTTGTAGGAAATAAGCAAGTTGTGATTATCCATGCAATGAAAGAAGTGAATTCTATATAGGCAATTTAAATGATTCAATTGGATATGATATTCATTGAGCGATAATTGCAGCTGTAGGGTGAATGTGGATTTCTGAGTTTTAGAATTCCTTGTTCCTTGGGAATCCATTTCTTCATGGATATTTATATATATATGGATAGTGTTGTTGCAGATGTAGTATTTGCAATATTAACGAATGTTCAGAAGTATTGCATCTTTTGAATTCACCAATATTTCCTTAATAAGTTTCCCTAAGTGCTGTGATTTTGGTTTCTCTCATTGTAATAAATTATTATTGTGTTTTTAACAAAATGTCATACAACATTTTTCTTAGCAGGGGAGAATGTCACACAGTGACTTTGCAGAATAATTTTTAAGCCTCCCTCAGGCGTCTCCGTATTTTGATTATCGGGAATTTCAGTCTATTTTTAGATCCATATAAAAATAGGAGTGTACAACGTATGTGTGCATCACTTGACTAATAATATAACACCCAACCACATTTGCATGTTTAGCTCACGTGGATGCATTTAGTTGCATTGGGCATTTTTCAAATCCAATACTGAGTGTAGAGACACCATTAAAGATCACATCTGTGTAGACTATCGTCAACTTCACCTTGACATGGCTGATCATGTTTAGCCTATAGGACTGATTATTTACTCTCCAGGTCTCTTATCTATATTCTGTTTATATTTGTTGTGTGGAAATTTGTGTATCTATAAATAGTTTACACATTGGGAATGGTGTAATGTCATTTTCAGTGTCTATTACGGATGAGGATTTATAACACCCATGTGTGAGGATTCTGTTAAAGTCAAGTAAGATCATTTATATTGTTTTATCATACTCTTCTCTATTATTCACAGCCAATATTCTCCGGTTTCGGTTTTCAACACTGTCATATTTGTGTACATGTCTTCGTACATGAGGGTATTTAGTAAACAATGTGTATTTTATGTCTTTTTAGGGATGCCCTTTTTCTTGTATAATAAAGATATAACAAACAACTGATGCTCGTAGTTCTGCCTTGAGCACCGGCTAACAAACATATACACTTCTATAAATCCCTTTTACTTCATAAAGTTGGTTTACAAAGGTCTTTATTGCATAGACTTGATATCATGACCCTCAAAAATCGAAAATCTATGGTGTTATTCTTGCACAAAAGTTAAGCATTTTATAAAAGTGCCATCTTGGTCTATGGACAAGATTGCAACCATGGCCCCAATCTTCCAAGCCACCTGATGCAGCAGCGGCTTGTTACGACTGAAAGTAAATATCTATAAATTACAAAAATTAAATTCCTTGGTGTGGGGGGTTCCGTGCAATTTTTTTTTCTTTGGTGGTGCCCTTCAGTTAATTTTTAATTCCTAGGGGGTACCCCATAAAAAAAGTTGCGGCCCACCCCCCGGTGACACTTTTTCCTGGAATAGCCCTTAATCATAATCCTATTTCTATAGTTATTTAAACTATAGCTTTATGCAATATTTAAATCAATGCCGATGATCTTTTTTATACAAGTAACGTTAGGAATTGAACATAATTAGTAGGATTTGAAAGACAACATGTCCCATGACTGTTTTTACTTCAAACAATAAAAGTTTTGAAAAAATAAGCATTCTTTCAAATTGTAAAGACTCTCACACGTGAATACTAATGAAAAACAAACAATTTAGTGAATAAAATCAGATAAAATTGCACAAATTTGTGCACAATTGGACACCACGTGACGAGCGTCATTTTCTGCCCACAATGGAAAAAGTGAGATTTTTTTTTTCTGTACTTCAAAATACTATCTTCTCCATCTAAAAATAAGAAAGCTCAGACATGAAGTCAACTTGTAAAAGTAGTTTCAATCCATATTACCTGCGTTTAAAAAATGACCCTCGTGTCACAATTTTACTCACCAGTACCGTGGAATGACCCATATGCCTCTCCAACTATCTAGAAGCTAATAATATCATCTCGGACAACCAATCAGGCTTCAGGCCTAACAGATCCACAACTGATCAACTTGTCCGACTGGAATCAGAAATAAACATGGCTTTCATGGAACACAAAATCCTAGTAGCGGTAGCCCTCGATCTTGAAAAGGCCTTTGACCTCATGTGGTCAACCGGCACCATAACCAAACTAAAGGAATACGGAATAAGCGGAAACATGCTAAAGTGGATCCATAGCCTTCTCAAGGATAGAAAAATTCAAAGCCGTGTTGGGGACAATACCTCAGAGGAACTAATCCTGGAAAACGGCTGCCCCCAAGGCTCAGTACTAAGTCCCATACTCTTTAACGTAATTGTTAACACCCTTCACGAGGCCCTGAAACCACATAATAATATAGGCCTGTCACAGTTTGCCGATGATAGCGCGGTGTGGGGGAAACGCTCTACTCTAGAACTGGCGGTCAAAGACCTACAATCAGTTCTAAGAGAAATCGAAACCTGGGCACTAAGATGGGGATTCAAAGTATCAAACCTAAAGACTAAAGCAATCATATTCAGCAAACGACGAAATCTGAAGACCACTCAAAACAAACTATACCTCTTTGGTAGGGAAATAGAATGGGCCCAGAACATCAAATTTCTGGGCATGATCCTCGACAAACATCTGACTTGGAGAGATCACATTAAAGATCTCAAAGAAAGGTGTGAAAAAGACCTGAACCTACTACGAGTAGTGTCAGGTACCACCTTTGGAGCTGATAAAAAGACACTCCTGATCCTATACAAAGCCCTTATTCTTAGTAAGCTAGACTATGGAGCCCAGGCTTACAACTCCGCGTCAGAGAATATCCTTAAAACTCTGAATATCATTCAAAACCACGCCCTCAGGGTAGCAACAAGAGCATACCGATCTACCCCAATCAACGCACTAGAGGTAGAATGTGGACTTAAACCACTACATCTACGAAGGGAAGAACTCATACTAAAATACTGGGCTAGATCCTCCCCACTTGGCAAATCCCTCCCAGTGAATGATCTATTAACAGATCATGGTTGCTATTCATGTAGGAGAGCCAAGAACTACAACCCATATTGTAAGAAAGTCCGTGCCCTCCTGAAAGAGCACAACATACCCGATAAGATCCAGGCACCCAAGTACAGATCCAAATGGGATCTCAAACACAACACACCCTCCTGTTACCTCCATCAGGTCCTGGGGAGGAAAGAAGAAAATATAAATGAATACATGAAAAATAATAGCCTCTCTTATGTTCGCACCAGCCATGCTGGGAAAACTCTAATCTACACAGATGGCAGTAAGGACCCCACAACAGGAAAAACCGGCGCCACATTCGTTGTCCCAGAGAGAAATCTTCGCGTACCGATTAAAACAAACCAACACCTCTCAGTATTCACAACTGAACTGATTGCCATTCACTGGGCCATCTCCTGGGCCATCACAGTTAAGACACCCAAAGCCACAGTACTCACGGACAGCCTTAGCGCTATCCAGGCCCTACAGTCAGGAAAATCCAAAACACGACCTGACCAAATTGACTCAATCCTGTCTAAACTAGATAAGGCAAAAAGAGAAGGGCAAGACATTGAAATCGACTGGATCCCATCCCACGTCGGCATCCCTGGTAATGAGGCGGCCGACGAAACAGCCAGATTAGCACTAGATATAGGTATTAAAGATTTTACTCTCCCTTCAAAACGGGAGATCTATACAATCATAGACACCGCCATAACGAGAAAATGGCAAGCTCTATGGGATAGAAACCCAACCAACACCGGGAGGCATTACCAACTCCTCCAGCCCACAGTAGGTAAATCTGCCCACCAATTTAGCAACAACAGAAAATTAGACGTGGTAATTTCCCGTTTGAGATTTAACCATAACGGCCTAAATGCCAACCTCACTCAACTCGGAAACACAACGGGTCTATGCAGAAAATGTGATAACTATGAACTAGAAACAACACAACACATCTTGTTTGAATGTGTAACAAACGCCCATGCACGAGAAGAGATAAAATCTGAAATGTTCAAATTAGGATATGAATCGGTACACCTACAAGATCTCCTTGCTCCCCCCGAAAAACACTGCTCGGCCATAGCCGAGGTGGTTAAGAAATTCCTTAAAGACACAAATTACTGGGAAGTAATATAAGAAAACAGCTTTTGTTACCCACACACCGCTAGGGATGGGTATTGTCAGGATTTTCATATCACGATATATTGCGATACGGTTACTGCGTATCACGATACGTATCACGATATATTATGAAGCAATCTGAAACACACTGGTCATTGGAAAACCCCAATATATATGGAAAACAGAAGGGAGTTTTCATGGGTAAATATCATTTAACCTACTTACAAAACAAAGGTACTTAAAAGAATTGTCCCAATGTTATGAGGGGAAATAAAGATACTTTCTGAAAGTGCTATTAAATGTTGTATTAGATTGATGGCCTCAGTCACTTTATTTGTGACTGTCATCTTTTGCAACCTGAAATGTTGCTAGATATCGGTAGTTGGCCATGGTAAAGTTTGTTTTGGTTTTCACTCTATTACACAATATTGTAAATGCTGGGCAGCTTACACTAAAGCGACGTATACAACAACAACAGCCGCGTGATTCACCGAAATCCTAGCTCGGCCTGCCGTAAACATTCGGCTATAAGACCAGGATTTTTCCCTCCAAAATGACCCCGTCTTATAGCCGAGGTCATGGACTGCAGGCTTTTTTCTGGCAATGTCCGGCGAAGACCAGACATACGGAAAAAGCCGATCGGTGATTTTTGAATTGATATAAATCGCCGCCCACAAACCACCGCTACCATTTTTCTGCATGCGATCGGTAAATTACGTCATCCGAAGCTAGCACCCCCATACGTGTTTAATGTCATTGTATGTATCTCTTTCATAAAAAAATGTTTGGAACAGGTTAAAAAAACTTTTCTCGATAGCTAAACGGTTGTGAATAGAGGTGGATAGAAAACCAGTGCTTTGCACAGCTCCCGAATTATCCCCAGAAGCTCAGTGTCAATAAACAATAGCGATCGACTTTTCCCGCCCAGCGTCTGCTTTTTGGCGCCAAAACATAACCATTCATGAGATCATAGAAAAGTCTGTTTTTATTATGCAAATATCTACCGTTAGATGTAGCTAATTGTCTGAGGAGCGATTAAATCGTTTTCACATTGATTGTGGATTAAATTTTGTAATTTGAGGATAAATGCCAATTAGAGACATAACGACCATATTTTCACACCTTATCGACACGCACCGCAGGGGGCAATTTTATGACAGGGATTTACAATAGTGTCATACTTGAACCGTAATAAATACACAGATGGTTTGTCTCTGAATTGACAGTGCAGCAATTATTGCGATTAACTTACTGAACTAGTTTTTGCCGTATTTAAGGACTGAGCTGTATTTACCGATCAGTTATGAAAGAAAATATGAAAAATAGATAAAAAAGAAAATGTCGAAAATATCGGTATTGGCGGACCGTATTGTGATATGATTTTTTTCTGAACTGTATCACGATATACCGATATACTGATAATATCCCACATCACTACACACCGCGCTTAGGCAACCATCACCTACCGTCAATCTGCACTTGGACCTGAGACGGGGGCGTCAAAGCGAGACACTGTGGTTGCGGCTCATTTGCTTTGCACTTATGGGTGCCCCGCCGAGGCTACCCCCCGTCAAAGGACAAACCAATAACCCTCCCATACCTTCAACTTCATAACAGACCACTGGCAAGGGTGCATCATAAGAAAATCCCATAGCCCGAAAACTCCCACGGACATGCTTGAACCTGCGGCGACAAGCCGATTCGGGACACTGTGGTTGCGGCTCATGTGCTTTGCACTTATGAGTGTTCCGATGAGGTAACATGCCGCGGCAGGACAGGCAGCCCCCATGGGAAGGTAATTCTTCACAATAACCGCGCCACCCATTAACTTTGAACAAGTTACCCTAAGAGCCTGACCGTGCCTTTGTGGGGGGACCCCCCTCACAAGCCCGGCCCGCCCTGTGCACAGAATGGGAAGCCAAAATATGTGACGGATGGCGGGGTCATATTAGCACAAGCACAATATGCACTAATGACTTCTGTTTGTATTACAGGTACAGGTGGGACCCCGGGGGACAAGAAACTGGACACAACTACACTGATCCGAGCGCACACATGGGGTCCCAAAGCACTAATCTGACTTTTCTATTTCAGGAACGAGAGGAGGCTCGACGGAGCCCGTCAGGACAACATCCTGAGGGCACCTGGGAGAAAGCCTGTACTGGGCTCCCCCTAGGTACCAACAGAATGAAGTCCCCGGAAGTAGGCAAAGCGAAGGCATAAATACTGCCAGAACAGAGCATACAAACGGGGACAGGTCACACGCTAAATATCTTTATAGGCGGGGCAACGGCAATATCCACCATTTGCTAGGTATTTGGAAATAGGAAGTCCCTTAAAAATGCCTTTTGGAAGACCATTCAAAAATAAAAATTAGCGGGATTGCAAAACGGCTGATTAGCCTCATCACTGCCTTTCCCAAACAAACACATACCTCCAAACACATCACGAAGACACACCTGTCCAATTTTGAACCCCACTTGCATAGGCATGTCTCCGTGATGAGAGCACGGGTACTAGGACTTTTTGCAATAGCCGGAATTGGCTGGTCTATTAGTCACCCATCCTGGCTAACTTTAGATGCCTGTTCAAAATTCAAAAATTTCATGCGTTATCACCCTTAAACAAGCATCGTGACCGAAGGCATTTTCTTTGCCATGTCAGGGGTGGAGGCAGAGAATAATGGAAGCCAGAACTGATAATGTATGTTAGCTTTTTTCCTCGGCCAGACATTCGAAAACAGGGCTGTGCTCTGACACATTTGGCAGTCGAAATTGGCAACACGTCATCACATACTAGAGCCCGTCTTTGGTCTGATTCCTGCACTCAAAATTCTAAAATTGCTATAGAACTGTGTTTCTTAGGACAAACGCTGTACCTTGGGTGCGATTTGTGCCTTCCTCCGATTTAGAGTTCAATATATTCCCATTCATCAGCTGACACCTGTCGAATTGACAAGTGCCAGCACATTGGAGGCCCTGGGAAGAGCAGCTCATAAACTAATCCCATTTAGCGAGATGGGGGTAGCCCCTATGTGCTTTTAGCGCCCGGTTACCTTACAAAATCTATCAAGTCAAGTCAAGTCCTCAAGTCTTGGACAATAGTAAAATGCTGTAACCATCCTAAAACTTGTTTTATCACATTCAAAGTACCGGTGTAACAGTTTATCTTTACCCCCTGGGTATCTTTACCCCCGGGGGTAAAGATATCCCGGGATATCTTTACCCCCACCCTGGATATCTTCACCCCCGGGGGTAAAGATATCCCGGCTGGGATATCTTTACCCCCAGGGGTAAAGCTAAACTGGCTAGGATATCTTTACCCCCACCCCAACTTTTGGGTATAAACTATTTTCTTAATGCCCAATTTCTTCTTATATGTAAGTGAAGCAAGATAGTGGACTCAATGTTTCACTTTAACATTTTTTCGTTTCAATCATGACTCGGACTAATAGGACTACCCTTAGTAAGAAATATGACCATATTATGGAGGCAAATGATTATTTAATAACTTTTTTTTGTATATTTTCTTATTCAAAATGTTGCTTATGACAATCTTTCATAATCTTGCATAATCCCCGTCAGTCGTGAAATGGGTGGTGGTGGTGAGTGGAAAGGCGGGGGTAAAGCTAAACTGGCCAGGATATCTTTACCCCCACCCCAACTTTTGGGTATAAACTATTTTCTTAATGCCCAATTTCTTCTTATATGTAAGAGAAGCAAGGTAGTGGACTCGATGTTTCACTTGAACATTTTTCGTTTCAGTTGTGACTCGGACTTATAGAACTACCCTTAGAAAGAAATATGACCATATTATAGAGGCAAATTATTATTTAATAACTTCTTTTTGTATAGTTTCTTATTCAAAATGTCCCTTAAGACAATCTTTCATAATCTTGCATTATCCCTGTCAGTGGTGAAATGGGGGTAAAGATATCCCGGGATATCTTTACCCCCACCCTGGATATCTTCACCCCCGGGGGTAAAGATATCCCGGCTGGGATATCTTTACCCCCGGGGGTAAAGCTAAACTGGCCAGGATATCTTTACCCCTACCCCAACTTTTGGGTATAAACTATTTTCTAAATGCCCATGGAATTTATTCTTATATGTAAGAGAAGCAAGATAGTGGACTCAATGTTTCACTTGAACATTTTTTGTTTCAATCATGACTCAGACTAATAGAACTACCCTCTGTAAGAAATACGCCTATATTATAGGGGCAAATGATTATTTTAAAACTTCTTTTTGTATAGTTTCTTATTCAAAATGTCCCTTATGACAATCTTTCATAAACTGGCATTATCCCTGTCAGTTGTGAAATGGGTTGTGGTGGTGAGTGCAAAGGCGGGGGTAAAGATATCCCGGCTGGGATATCTTTACCCCCGGGGGTAAAGCTAAACTGGCCAGGATATCTTTACCCCAACCTCAACTTTTGGGAATATACTATTTCTTAATGCCCAATTTCTTCTTCTATGTAAGAGAAGCAAGAAAGTGGACTCAATGTTTCACTTGAACATTTTTTGTTTCAATCATGACTCGGACAAATAGAACTACCCTTAGTAAGAAAAATGACCATATTATAGAGGCGATTGATTATTTCATAACTTCTTTTTGTATATTTTCTTATTCAAAATGTTGCTTATGACAATCTTTCATAATCTTGCATTATCCCTGTCAGTTGTGAAATGGGTGGTGGTGGTGAGTGGAAAGGCGGGGGTAAAGCTAAACTGGCCAAGATATCTTTACCCCCACCCAAACTTTTGGGTATAATATATTTTCTTAATGCCCAATTTCTTCTTCTACTATGTAAGAGAAGCAGGAAAGTGGACTCGATGTTTCACTTGAACTTTTTTCGTTTCAATCATGACTCCGACAAATAGAACTACCCTTAGTAAGAAATATGACCATATTATAGAGACAAATGATTATTTAATAACTTCTTTTTGTATATTTTCTTATTCAAAATGTTGCTTATGAAAATCTTTCATAATCTTGCATTATCCCTGTCAGTTGGGAAATGGGTGGTGGTGGTGAGTGTAAAGGCGGGGGTAAAGATATCCCGGCTGGGATATCTTTACCCCCGGGGGTAAAACTAAACTGGCCAGGATATCTTTACCCCCACCCCAACTTTTGGGTATAAACTATTTTCTAAATGCCCAATTTCTTCTTATATGTAAGAGAAGCAAGATAGTGGACACGATGTTTCACTTTAACATTTTTCGTTTCAATCGTGACTCGGACTATTAAAACTACCCTTAGTAAGAATAATAACCATATTATAGAGGCGAATGATTATTTGATAACTTCTTTTTGTATAGTTTCTTATTCAAAATGTCCCTTATGACAATCTTTCATGATCTTGCATTGTCCCTGTCAGTGGTGGTGGTGAGTGGAAAGGCGGGGGTAAAGATATCCCGGCTGGGATATCTTTACCCCCGGGGGTAAAGCTAAACTGGCCAGGATATCTTTACCCCCACCCCAACTTTTGGGTATAAACTATTTTCTCAATGCCCAATTTCTTCTTATATGTAAGAGAAGCAAGATAGTGGACTCGATGTTTCACTTTTAACATTTTTCGTTTCAATCATGACTCAGACTAATAGAACTACCCTTACTAAGAAATATGACCACATTATGGAGGCAAATGATTATTTAATAACTTCTGTTTGTATAGTTTCTTATTCAAAATGTCCCTTATGACAATCTTTCATAATCTTGCGTTATCCCTGTCAGTGGTGGTGGTGAGTGCAAAGGCGGGGGTAAAGATATCCCCGCTGGGATATCTTTACCCACGGGAGTAAAGCTTAACTGGCCAGGATATCTTTACCCCCACCCCAACTTGTGGGTATAAACTATTTTCTAAATGCCCAATTCCTTCTTATATGTAAAAGAAGCAAGATAGTGGACTCGATGTTTCACTTTAACATTATTTGTTTCAATCCTGACTCGGACTATTAGAACTTCCCTTAGTAAGAAATATGACCATATTATAGAGGCAAATGATTATTTAATAACTTCTTTTTGTATATTTTCTTATTCAAAATGTCCCTTATGACAATCTTTCATAATCTTGCATTATCCCTGTCAGTTGTGAAATGGGTGGTGGGGGTGAGTGGAAAGGCGGGGGTAAAGATATCCTGGCTGGGATATCTTTACCCCCGGGGGTAAAGCTAAACTGGCCAGGATACCTTTACCCCCACCCCAACTTTTGGGTATAAACTATTTTCCAAATGCCCAATTTCTTCTTATATGTAAGAGAAGCAAGATAGTGGACTCAATGTTACACTTTAAAAATTTTCGTTTCAATCATGACTCGGACTAAACGAACTACCCTTAGTAAGAAATATGACCATATTATAGAGGCAAATGATTATTTAAGAACTTCTTTTTTGTATATTTTCTTATTCAAAATGTTGCTTATGACAATCTTTCATAATCTTGCATTGTCACTGTCAGTCGTGAAATGGGTGGTGAGGGTGAGTGGAAAGGCGGGGGCAAAGCTAAACTGGCCAGGATATCTTTACCCCCACCCCAACTTTTGGGTACAAACTATTTTCTTAATGCCCAATTTCTTCTTTTATGTAAGAGAAGCAAGATAGTGGACTCGATGTTTCACTTTAACATTTTTCGTTTAAATCGTGACTCGGACTATTAGAACTACCCTTAGTAAGAAATATGACCATATTATAGAGGCAAATGATTATTTAATATTAAACTTCTTTTTGTATAGTTTCTTATTCAACATGTCCCTTATGACAATCTTTCATAATCTGGCATTATCCCTGTCAGTTGTGAAATGGGTGGTGGTGAGTGGAAAGGCGGGGGTAAAGATATCCTGGCTGGGATATCTTTACCCCCGGGGGTAAAGCTAAACTGGCCAGGATATCTTTACCCCCACCCCAACTTTTGGGTACAAACTATTTTCTAAATGCCCAATTTCTTCTTATATGTAAGAGAAGCAAGATAGTGGACTCGATGTTTCACTTTAACATTTTTCGTTTCAATCATGACTCGGACTTGAATAAGAAAATATACAAATAGAAGTTATTAAATAATCATTCGCCTCTATAATATGGTCATATTTCTTACTAAGGGTAGTTCTAATAGTCCGAGTCACGATTGAAACGAAAAATGTTAAAGTGAAACATTGAGTCCACTATCTTGCTTCTCTTAAGCCCCTGTCACACTATGCCACGTTTTCACTGCAATGGGACGGCGTTGTTTAATTTTTCAGAACGCCGCGAGATCGCAAGAAATATGGGATATTTTTGTGAACATGGAACTGCCATGGCGTCCCTACAGTGTCCAAGACGTTGCTACGGAGCTTACATGGCGATCTATCGTGATCCTGCGGCGTTCTTGATGGCGATTGTATGCGCTCTCACGGCGCTTCCTCTGCGCTTTTACGGCGCTCACAATGCGTGCACTGCGCTTTTACGGCGCTCTCAATGCGTGCACTGCGCTTTTACGGCGCTCACATGTTGAAGACATTCTCAAAGTGTAAACAGACATCTTCATCAGTCGAACAGTTTTGTTTGATTTGAGGTTTAACGTCCCATCAACACATTATAGGTCATTTTGGAGACGTTGCTTCTAATTTTGTTGGACTTTTACCCGACATTGAGATGAAAAGACATCTCAATCTCTGTCACCCAATGAAACTAATAGGGTTAATGAGCACGGATGGTCCGACTCGCGTTCGTTTGCCTGGGCAAGCTAAGATCCCCTAAGCGGTTTACCAGTACTCCTGTGCCGTCGGAAGCAAGTCCACCGCAAGCAGGAGCAAGTCCACCGCCATTACCTTACCCGGAATGAGTCACCTCAGAAGTAGGCTTTTCGGGACAGTACACAATCAAACTCTACTCTAGCCACTGTTTATACAAGGGGGCGGCCCCCTCCCATCGGGACTGGAAGAAATAGATGGGCTGCATGATGCTTCCACACAGAGCTGAAACCGACCCGCACACGAGTACTGGTAAACCGCTTAGAGGATCTAAGCCTGCCCAGGCAAAGTGGTGCGAGATACGTGTAAACTCTATGGTGTAAACATGCTTATATGTGTAAACTCTATTGGTTTCATTGGGCGACAGGGCTTGAGATGTCATTTCATCTCAAAGTCGGGTAAAAGTCCCACAAAATTGGAAGCAACGTCTCCAAAATGACCTATACAGTGTTGACTGGGACGTTAAATATCAAATCAATCAATCAGTATCAGTTATACAAGCGGAGCTTATATGGCGTTGTAGGAGACCTCTTTGCGCCCCTGCTGAGCTCCTGTAGCTTTGTAGGAGACCTTACTGCGCTGCTATGGCAACCTTACGGCGACCTGACTGCGCTCTGACCAGAACGCCAAGCGACGGCGTTTGTTTTGAGCATGCTCAAAATGCGCGCCGTCGCTTGGCGTTCTATGCGATCCCAAAGCGTCTACTGGCGACGCCACTGCGTTGCTACGGCGAAGTTTGCGATCGTACTGCGCGAACCTCGGCGTTCTGCATTTTTCTTGGACGCCGTGAGAACGCAGCCCTGGTGTGACAGGGGTTTTACATATAAGAAGAAATTGGGCATTTAGAAAATAGTTTATACCCAAAAGTTGGGGTGGGGGTAAAGGTATCCTGGCCAGTTTAGCTTTACCCCCGGGGGTAAAGATATCCCAGCCAGGATATCTTTACCCCCGCCTTTCCACTCACCCCCACCACCCATTTCACAACTGACAGGGATAATGCAAGATTATGAAAGATTGTCATAAGGGACATTTTGCATAAGAAAATATACAAAAAGAAGTTATTAAATAATCATTCGCCTCTATAATATGGTCATATTTCTTACTAAGGGTAGTTCTGATAGTCCGAGTCACAATTGAAACGAAAAATGTTAAAGTGAAACATCGAGTCCACTATCTTAAGAAAACAGTTTATACCCAAAAGTTGGGGTGGGGGTAAAGATATCCTGGCCAGTTTAGCTTTACCCCCGGGGGTAAAGATATCCCAGCCGGGATATCTTTACCCCCGCCTTTCCACTCACCACCACCACTGACAGGGATAATGCAAGATTATGAAAGATTGTCATAAGGGACATTTTGAATAAGAAACTATACTAAAAGAAGTTATTAAATAATCATTTGCCTCTATAATGTGGTCATATTTCTTAGTAAGGGTAGTTCTATTAGTCTGAGTCATGATTGAAACGAAAAATGTTAAAAGTGAAACATCGAGTCCACTATCTTGCTTCTCTTACATATAAGAAGAAATTGGGTATTAAGAAAACAGTTTATACCCAAAAGTTGGGGTGGGGGTAAAGATGTCCTGGCCAGTTTAGCTTTACCCCC